>CM061918.1:90347863-90557119 GCA_031002005.1 Vandiemenella viatica
TGTGTTCTTGCAGTTGCCGTTAGGTGGTCATTGTATTGTAGACAACGTGCACACAGTGTGGGTTGGGGGAAGGGGTTTTTTGATGGTTCCACTCTATGTTTTTGATGGTAGATTATGGCTCCATTTTCTAAGCAGTTGATCAATTGTTGATGCGTCTTCAGTTAGTACTCTGATCATGTAAGTGGGTCCTAAGCTGTTCTTGATTCGGAGAGCTTTTCGAACATGTAATTCGTCGTTCGAGTTGAGTTCGGCGACTACCTCTTCTTCAGTTATTGTTGGCTCTACTCCTCGGATGACGGCTGTGAGTGTAGGTGGTCTTCTAGGTGGGGTTGGTTGTTTTGGTGGGGATGAGGTAACAGTTGTTAAGTTGGCGTTGTCGCCAAATGAAGGTAGTCCAATTTTGTTTTTAATTAATTTGGGGAAGTCTGGTTCATTACTCTTGATGATCATACCGTTTTTAGTGGGGATAAGTTGATGGATAGAAATGTTGGGTATATGTCGTTTGATAAATTTGCTTAGGGTTTTACTGTTCATATATTCAGGGAAGATCCCTTTTAGTAGGTATGTATGAATAGTCTGTGACGTGGATGGAGGTGATGATGAAGTGTCCATAACTTCGTATGCGGTTGTTGCACTATTGGATAAGGAGGTTTGTGGCGATGGTAATGAGCCACTTTTGATCTGTTCGTAGGGTTTTGCATTATTTCTGGCAGTTTGAAGATAGCTGGTGCCACGTGGTGGTTTCTGAACTATCTGTGGAAGATTTTGATGAATGCCTTCAGATGCAGCGGGGCAGATGATTGATGAGGAGGTGGTGGTGGTGGTGCTGATGGTGGTTGTAGTAATAACTGAAGATGTAGCCATGGTGTAGAAGTGGGGGCTAGTAGTGACAGTGGGTGGAAGGATGGTTGGGTTGGTGTCTGAAAGGTCCATAGCGTTACCGTACATTGGTGTGTCCGGTGGATGTGCAGCAGTTGGGGAGCAGGCGTTACCAGTTGGCAGGCGAAGTCGGTGAGCAGGCGAAGTCGGTGAGCAGGCGAAGTCGGTGAGCAGGCGAAGTCCGTGGGCACGCGAAGTCCGTGGGCACGCGAAGTCAGTGGGCAGGCGAAGCCCGAGGGCACGTAAAGCCCGAGGGCAGGCGAAGTCCGATGTCAGGCGAAGTCCGAGGTCAGGCAGAGTCCGTGGGCAGGGGGTGTCCGCCGGTAAGCGAAATCCGTTGGCCGGCAGGAGGCAACTTTTGCCTCAGATATATAACACACACTACGGAAAACCTAGTCTTTTTCCGCGACGTCTCACAATACGTAATTCACTAATTGTTCTAGATAACAGTCTGACAACTACGAATGTGTCACAACAATAACGAATAAACAATAAATTCTCACAACAATATCAACAACGATGCGCATATGTTTTAGATGTCCATGTTCGATGATCAATCAGGTTGGAAATTATTACTTACTTATATTGCAGACTACAGAAGTTCGACTGCGAGAAACAAATTTTTTTTATCTGATGGTGAGTCAAGTAAAACCAAAACGTCGATATGGTATCAAACGTCGTTTAGCCTAGTGTCCCAGGACAACAGACTGGTGTATTTTTGACGTGGTATCGGCAAGCTGAGAATGAAAGAAAAGCATGTTAGTTCATTTTTTGCTCTATGGTACATTGCTTTGATGGGTACAGTTCCAGAATTAAAATTGGATGTGTTTCATGTTGATGAGACATCAATAAGGTCACAAAAAAATAAAAATCATAAATTCTGCGAATTATTATAAACGTGAAGGTAAGTTAAAGATAATTATTCCAGTAGAAATGTTTGTGTGGATGTGTAATCGAATCGTATATTTACTATCGTAAGTAATTTAAATCATTTCTGAGACTCGTAACCATTTTGGACTTCTAACTGTATTAGTGGAATTCTTGACTATGTGTTGACTGCGAAATAGGAAGTCAAAATGTTCGTGCTAGTAACTTCGACAGAAGACCTGACATCACCTAACAACAATTTTAAAAAATTAGAAACCAAGAGAACGAATTTAACGCCAAAAGATAGATTTCAGCAGTGCTGTTGGCACAGGTGATTGCGCAACAGTGGTGATGTCCAGCGCCTTATATGGGAGTTATCTGATTGGAATCCTGGTAGTGGAAGAAATTACCATCGCCAGGACCTGACTGGCAGTGTAGGAGTGGCGGTTGTGACGTAGATATAAATTTAAGGTCTTAGTTAATCTATGAAGTAATTTTGTATCTGAGGTTCCACGAACGTAGTATTTTGTTTAGTTGACATAAGAATAAATAATTAATTAATTAATTAATTAATTTGTTTGACCTACAACGTGCAGAATTCCAGGAGAACGGCGGCATACAACAAACAGACTCCTCACATGGCGAGACACAAATCCCAAATCTCTCGGCAATTCGTATGGAGTGAACGCATACGACACTATTGATGGTAATTCGTTTGTCGGATGACGACTTCAAACTCTTTTGGAAGAGTAGACCAGCACCAGGTTTCATATTCTCCTATCTTCCTTGACTCACCCACAACACTCAGCACTGAACGGTCATCCACAATTACAGTAACAGTTATAAAAACTGTTACTCTGGGTAAGGAAACGGGTAACAGCCCCAGATTGCAGACGTATCTTTGCCGCATATGTTAACAGGTACGGCGTGCCTCGACCCACCGCCAGGCGGTAGAAGATGAAAGGCGCGTCCTGCCTACCACGCGCCGTGCGAACGAACCGAGGTATCACCGTCAATTACAAACGTCTGCTCCCGGGTATCAGATATGGCAGGCAGTTTGACGTTGCAAATAAAGACCGTAAAGGTTCGTGTAGTCGTCGTGATCAGATATAAGAAACCTACAGTCAACGTGGAATCCGAACCACAGAAGCGTTCTGGCGTACTTTACATTACACATAGCAAGCTGTTCCAGAGGTGAAGGTCAGGTTAAGGGTCTATGAAAATAGCTGCCAGGACCGGGAATTGAACTGAGACTTTTCGGTCCTCAGTGAGACACTCTAACCATTGAACTACCAGACCGCTCCGACTTTTCAGGTATCTCCGCGGTTAATGTAAAAAATTTCTACAACGTTTCGGAAACCACACTCTTCCCGTCGTCAGACAAAGAAATATAATGAACAGTTTGTTTCAGGTACATTTAATATATTTCCTGCTATTATTATGCAGACGATTTGGAATTTTCTTATTGGCATCTGATTTAGGGGATCACTCAAGGTGCTATGACTTTATTTGCTTAATTTCCTTGAGCCTAATCTGCTCTATAGTTTGTACGTATCAGAAAGCTTCCGGGGCGAATAAAGCTAGGTGAGGGTTGTGTCTGTTGCCATTTGTCTGATAACCATGGAAGATTCATCCCGCTGAAAACTGTGCCATCTTTGGACTAAATGACTGGGGAATCACCCCTAAAACCGTAATGCGAACGTAAATTACCAACGTGAAGGCGAATATTGAACTATCTCTGACGGCCTGGGGCAGTAGCCCCGGATCAATCTGGCGGATAAGAATTAAACTAACGAATACCAAAGATATAATTATAGTCATAGTCAGCAGTTGCAGTTTTTTAGATACATTTAACAACGCCGTGTGTTGTACTGTGAAGGAAATTTCATTATAATTTCAGTTCTTTCGGATACTCGAAAGGCGCAGTTTGTGTTAGGAGTGTCTTACATATATATATATATTCATATATATATATATATATTTCAATTCGAGATATACGGCGTATAGACGTCGAATCTTTACAGCAGTGGGAAGATGCGGCGACAAGAGACAGGAAGGAAATTGACCATGGTCTTTTGAAGATATTATCCCGGCAACCCGATACCTGTTAAACCGAACAGGG
This sequence comes from Vandiemenella viatica, assembly GCA_031002005.1. Classification (NCBI taxonomy): domain Eukaryota; kingdom Metazoa; phylum Arthropoda; class Insecta; order Orthoptera; family Morabidae; genus Vandiemenella; species Vandiemenella viatica. The sequence continues at coordinate 90,351,732 of CM061918.1, forward strand.
AAGAGCATTTTCGCTCATCCTCTAGGTTCAGTTTCTACGAAGATATTACACAGTTTGTTCTCTGAAGCAACTCAGTTTCACGGGAAACTTTTTTTTTTTTATTTGGGTTTTAGACAATTACCTTCTTCATATCATACCAGAGAGATGTTACTTACTGCCAGATCCCGCATCAACATGCAGGCAGTTGATCGGTCATTGGCCTACATCATCACCATCACCGGCAACAAGTATCTTCTCAGGAGTAATTCCATATGGTATCGATATTTACTCGTTTGTTGTAAGGCCATTTTATGTTAAATCACTATGCAGTGATAGTAGTGAATACAGACATAACACTAATTCTTTTCTTGCCCCAGTTTCAGTGCGATATAGTTCAATGTTTGGAATAGACTTTCGACACTGTGGTACGAGTATTTTATTTCCTTTTTTTTAAAAATTGTCTAGGTGGGGTTGCCCAACCCGTCCGCTCAGTTGGCGGCAAGTACAAGCAAGGGGTTAGCAGGTTCTAGTACTGGCGATGGAGTAAATTTTCATCATGGCATGATAGGAGAGATGACGGTGCACAATTTTTAATTACCAGATTGTGCACCAAAGTCCTGGGTTAAGTCCTAAACCTCTCCACAGTGCGTATAGAGTGAGGGTATAAGACATTGGTGATAGTAATTCTTTCGTTAGATGGGGACGTTAAGGCTGGCGGAAGACTAGACCGCCACCTGCTTTCACGCTCTCCATTTTTCATCTCTGATTTCATGCAACACAACCAAAACACTACGCTGAATACACACACTGTCGCATTCATCCTCACTTACATTTATGATCACACACTCCTGAAGGCGATAGGAAGTCATTTCAGTTCATATGACCAGACATTGCTATAGAGGGGTAAAAATCCCCTACAGTAACCGCCTAAGTTTGTAAGAAGAAGAAGCTGGGGAATATATTTGTCACTGTGGATTGAAAAGACGAAAAATCAGACAGATCACTACTGACCCGTTTCCTCTTCCAGGGTGGCCATGATTACTGATAGCAGTTCCGCAAGATAGTGCTTACTAACATCTATTGTAGTTATTGGCTTTATGACTTTCAACTACCCAAAAATGTATGATAAATTTTTAACTACAATGACTATACTTCCCATTTAAATCACTAATCCGTTCTGTTCCCAACAGTTCGTTATAATCAGCACTCAACGATCATTATATAAAACGTCATTCCCAGCCGGACTGGGCATCGAACTCGGGTCCTCACAAAAGCCAGCAGTTTAGAAGCCTGACAGCCAGATAGTCTTGATCGCCTGACAAAGCAGTAAAAGTGGTTATGTGGAGTTAGTGTCACTTCCATACACGTCTTTCGCGAGAGAGGAATTAAGGAAGTGATAAACGTGCAGGAATAGACATAACGACCTCCAGTTCAGTGAACAAAAGGGGCCGACCGAGAACTCTGTTGGATGGAAGAGGTCCTGGGAAATGGCGTGGAAACCTCCTGGCTCAGACAGACTGAGATAAGAGTTGAGAAAACTACTGTGTGCTAATGCTCCGTAAATCCAATTACTATCTTAGAAGAGTTTGTTTGTTCTTGAGTGTTATCAACCACTGTGCTATTTCATGCATACTTTTAAACTGTGACTGGGGTGAATTAAAATTAGTGACGGCATGTATTAAAATTACATCATTAAAAAGATTTGTGGGAGGTGATACTTAATTAATGCAGCCAGTAACATAAATAAAACTAAAGAGTAAACAAAATTTTATGGAACACTATGAAGTGTTGCCTCCATCAAATACTTATAAATTAGATACGTATAGCAGTTGAGATACAAGTCTTAATTGACGATTGGTACACCTAGTCGATTTTCCTATAAATTAGATCCTCTTAATTTGAGTATGCTACGATTTGCTGTTAACATTGTCTTGTTAGCAGAACAGACTGTGGATATTGAGAAGTTACTGAATGGCATGAACAAAATACTGGAGGACGATTTTGGACTAAAGATAAACCAAAGCAAGACAAAATGAATGATGACATTTAGCAGAAATAATACCAATTATATAGTACATTAAATGTAAAAATTGGATCAGTTTCTATAGAAGAAGTTAGTGAATTTTGCTACTTAGGAAATAAAATTACAACCGATGGCGGAAGCAGGAATGATGTTAAAAGCAGAATAGCACTAGCAAAGACAGCCTTGAAGAAAAAGATAAATGTTTTAGGATCTAATATTGATATAGGACTCAGAAGGAACTTTTTAAAACTCTATGTGTAGAGCACAGCACTTTATCGTAGCGAAGCATGGACTTTAGGAACACCAGAAAGTAGGAAAATTGAAGCTTTTTAAATGTGGTGCTGTAGAAGAATGCTGAAAATTAAGTGGACAGATAAAGTACGAAATAAACGAGTTTTGGAAATAATGAAATTCAGAAGATACTTATAGGAAGACAGGTCATATTTTGATACATGCAGGGTTGGTTAATTTGTTAGTGGAGGGAAAAGTGGAACGTAAGTACTCTAGAGGACGAAAGATAGTAGAATGGTATGAAACAAATAACCGAGGACGCGTGTTGTAAGGGGTATGTTGAGATGAAGAGGTTGGTGGGTGATAGGAAAGAATGGAGGATTGCATCAAACAAGTCGAAGGGCTAATGACAGCAAAAAGTACATTTTGCTGTGCCCTGTACGAAATATATCTTCATAATTTATATAATAATGTGGAATGGTTCACAGATTCGTTTTAATAACAGTACCCACAAAGTTTTAGAAGAACATAGGATTGTTGGTAAGCGGTAACGCTCTGATATTGAATTCGGGAGGATGGATTCGAATCCCCATCCGGACATCCAAACTTCGGTTTTCAATCGTTTCCGAAAATCACTCTAGGAAAATGTCGGAATGGTTCCTTTAAAATACAATGGCTGACTTCCTTTTCGTTCCTTGCCCCAATCCTATCCCATCTCTAATAACGTAAAGCCCCAGAAAAGATATTAAGTGGAGACGAAGCTAAACTTAAACCACCTAGAAAAATATTAAAACTGTGCAAAGATGTGATCAAGGGTTCGCAATTCTAATCGAATTAAAGATATTGTAACAAAAGAGGATTATTTAGTAAAAAATATCACTGTACTTGTGCTAACTAAAGCTACATGCGAATAGAAACTAAATTCTATATGCCAAACTTTCTAAAAGTCATGAACATTTAAACGACCGGCAAAATTCTGATATTTCGCATGAAAACATTGTTACAGTAACAGTCTATTCACTAAATACTTTCGCATAAAATGGTTAATTAACATTTTATGAAGATCTGGTTATAGGTGTAGTGTTAAGGAACAGATAATATGTGGCAGGGTTAGGTATGAGTCAGTCCATATCAGTAAGTGGACCAAAGAATTATTTTTGACAATTTACCTGGTCCTCGAGTTGAGGAAGGTTGAAAATGCTATAATGTGATTTATTTGAGGTTGTGTGACAACATCACTAAAGGTATGTCGCGAACTATACACAAACATTCATTTGGTATATTTTTGTTCCGGTTTAAATTCCTTTATTTTTCACTTATCATTTGCATAGTGATGCAACACCACGTCTTCATTTTAAGATGGCCCTTACAAATTACGTCCCTAGTTACGTGAGCCATATGTTTTAATGTGTGTCTCATTGTACAGAACATCGAGCAAATCTATACCACACACATCAGCGAAGAGACACCAATATGTAAGAGTAAAAATATATTTTATCGAACATAAAGAAATGGTTCTTGATTATTTCCACTTTATTTATATATATATATCATTCAAAATACGAAGAGTTTTGAAAATTATGAGCTTTTACTGTAATTGTTATTAGGTTGGACTTAAAATAACTACACTCAAGTAATTACCTAGTTGAATAGACTAGTTGGATATCAAATTAACGGGAACAAAAATTTCCCAACTTATTTACGACGAAAGTACAAGCTAGCACCTGGGAATAGGAAAGTTTTCTTAAAAATGAAAAAAAAAGTCAGCGAATGGAACAAATTACGAAGGGAAATGATAAATAATTCACCAGTAACACGCAAAGAATTAAAAATTAAAATTCGTAAAGTGGAAAAGTAGTTGGGAGGTGATATTGCAATCGATGGATTTTAAGATTAAACAAACAATAAAATCATTAAATAGTAAGACAGGTGTGTAGGGAAATTGCTACAGCGATTTTATCGCTAACGTAATTAAATTAAGTGAACTTTTTTCGATCCACATTACAGTTTCACAATATGAGTCAAGTAATACACATATTGAGGAAGCCGTTTCTTTAGCCTATCCTGCTTCGCTATTTCGTGCAGGTCATTGAGTTGTACTATACGTAGACTACTTTTATATCTGTTGAAAACATGTAACGGTTTATTTTTTTTCCACAGGCGGTGGCCGTGTCCTTGGGGGTTGTTTTCGCCACCAGCGTAGCCACCCCCGGGGTGGTCGAAGCCAGCGGCCCAGAAAAAACACCTAACTGGGTCAGCGACGCAGTGTCAGCTTAAAAAAAAGGCGCCCGCGGAGGTAAAAAAACAAACCTCGTGAAGCAACAAAGGCGCATTACGCCCATTGTACGGGGTGAGCTCGTACACAATAAGGGTTGACCGGCGCACCCCTTTGTCTGCTCAGAAAACAAAGAGGAAGAAAAGAACGGCTAAGCGGGCGCGATTTACGACCTGTCTGCAGAGCTAACAAATACTTGTCTCTTCACAGACCGTCTGGAATAGCAGTATTTGGGGAGCAAGGTTTCCCCGACATTTAGTAATGCAGGTGGCTCATAAAATGCTTCAAAATTGGAGTTACGTGGGAGCGTTAGATTAGTGGTAACAGGAAACCCGAATACGTATCCCTTCGTGTCTAACACTCACGTACCAGATGTATCAGTTCAAGCAAGAAAGGAATTACGTTCATTTGGATGAATTTTGAGAAGGAAAAAAAAAACTATATGTGCTGTACTTTTCTTGCACACAATGAAATGGTATGCCTTCTAGAGTTTCGTATGTTGAATGCATAAAATCCTTTTTTGCACCAATCGATGCAAACCCCTCTGAAAACCTAAAAGCGACCAATAAAGCAATATCTCCCAAACGACGTCCATTCTTGCATGAGCCTATGCATTTGGGTACTTTTTAGACAACATATCATGGATAGGAAAACAAAAGGACTAGCAATTATTTCCAACCTTTCACCAGTATTACGAAGCAACAACCTACAGTTTAATACAAAAATAAGAATATACAAATCGGTTATTCTGCCATTTTTACTGTACGGATGCCAGATATGGCGGCTGGCAAGCCAAACCAATCTACAACAAATCCAGCAACTCCAGAACAGATGTCTAAGGATGATCCTAAACGCACCCAGATATACACCAATAGAAACTCTACATAACGAAACACATATTCCCTTAATTAATACCGAAATATTTAATCTAACAGAAAAATTCCACAAGAAATTGAATGACGCCAGAGAAGAAAGAACTGAGTCGATTGGAACGGTAATGCCGAGACGTTGGCATAAGTATAAAGTTCCCCTCAGTATTCTATACCAGCCATCATAGAGCAGCACAGTACGTGAACTCCTCAGGGGTTTTTTCACCATTAAGACCATCCTAAATGGACATAGCCCTGGTTTTTCCCCTGAAAGTGAAATAAAAAGTGTCCCAAAAATAAACACCCTATCCTAACACCTAGAAGTTATACTACCCAAGGTAGTGGGACTTCAATCACAGCCGCAAAAGCAGCGAAAAAAAAAAAAAGTTTTTCACTGGAGTCAAATCAGACAATACATGCATACAACACCGTAACGAATATTGTTAAGCTAGATAGCGATGCAGGCAAGAGAAAGGCGAAGGGATGATGGAGTGTACAAGGCATATTTTTGTGATGAGGCTTGGAAGGATACTCGTAGACAAATTAGAAGTATTTCAGGTAAGAGAAGAGAAAATCATGACCACAAGCTGGAACTCGATTTCAGTAATGAGATAGTGGCAAAGCATAATTTTTTTAAGCAAAGGAGCCAAGTTTTGGAATAAATTAGCATGAGAGGTGCAGAACTATTTATCAACAACCTTGAAAGAATTTAAAATTCGTGAAGTGCGACGGTAGTTGGATGGGAAAATAACGCTAAAAATTTAACAGAATAATTGTAATAATGTGAAAATAGCAAATGGGAGTGTGAGGAAATTTTTACGGGAACGTGGGCTCCAAAGGAATTAAATTAAACTGAAATTAACTGTAGATTGTTATTTCGTATTGTGTTCATCATGAGGATTTTGAGGATGTAAGTACGAACTTCGTAAAACCTCGGCAGTCAACACTTTACGCCTACTTTTCCGAACAACTCCAGGGAAGCTACCATGTTTTATGTTCCCATAAATATGTTTTTCTTTAATATAACCTTCGGTTGCAACTTTTTCAAAATGCACTTAAAAAAAAAAAGAATCAAATAATGTTTTCACCAAAGGCACTTACCACTTTTCTATACAAATATATTCTAGAGCTTCTATAATAGATTGGCAAGGTAATGTATAACTATGAGTTCGAATAACTTTCCCATTTCACCAACATAATTTCACACTTTCAGGCTCACGGAAAAATTTGGGCAGAGATCTTAGCAGCTGAAGGTTTCTGTTACCGACCATATTTGGTCACAACAAGGGGAGCACCAAAACACGTAATGGATACTCAATGTTAAGCTTTTTGTGACTTTTAAAGACGAGGAAATTGTTTACATTGTTTGAAGAGCTACGGTACGTTCTTCGAGATTCATTCCATTCAATGTTTAGCGTGAACGCTGCTATAGAGCCTAGCGCAGGCAGTTAATCAGCTCTTATCGCTGCGGTATATTTATCTGACGCTCCGAACAACTCTCTCTTGTTGTTCCAGCCGGCAAGATGTTCGACAAGTTGAAACAGAATCTCTCCTTGATGTACAGTACTGACAAACATCGTAGTATCGCTGTTATATAACTAAACGCAAACCATTCACCGCGTATGGACATACTCAGGGGTTTCGATAGGCTCACGTACTGTACATTGGGTTTATATGCCTCCTTTGTTCATAGTCTGAGTATTTCGGTTATGGGTCATGTTGAGGTGATCGAATTTTCTCTCTTTCTTGAGTTTGATCATTGTTGATGTAAACAAAAAATGGATTGCACTGGTCTAAAAATCACTAAAAACGAGGATTTTTTTTAGAAAATTATTTTTTACTGTCAACGTTTATGATTACACTACCTGATCTGAATGAAATAGGGATATGACCCACATCTGACCTTAATGGTAAGCTCTGCCAAATTTACTTTATATTTGAAGGGGTGAAGACGATCTCTCTATGTAGTAGACGAAAGAGAATACTGCAGCCTTATTGGTCTAGCTTTTATTTTTCCTGTCATCAGTTTTTCGACTGGCTTGATGCAATCCTTCCTATCTTCTGCTAACCTCTTCATCTCAACATTCACCCTACAACCCGCGACCTTAATTATCTGCTTCATATATTATAATCTCCGTCTTCCTCCACAGTTCTTACCTACTACTGTTCCCTCCAATATCAAATAGACCAATCCTGTATGTCTCAATACATGACCTACCATCCTGTATCTTCTTTCTGTAAGACTCTTTCACAAAATTCTTTACTCATTCGCCATTTCTAAATCTTGTTCATTTCGTTCATTAGCTGTCCACTTAATTTTCAGCATCCTTCTATAGCACCACATTTTAAATGCTTAAATTTTGCACCTTTCTGGTATTACTTACGTCCATGCTTCGCTATCATTAAGGCCTACATCAATATTAGAAACTAAAAGATTTATCTTTTTTATGAAGGCGTTATGATAGTGCTATTCTGCTTTTAGCGTCACTCCTGCCTCGGCCATTAGTTGTAATTTTGTTTCCCAAGCAGCAGAATTCACTTATTCTGCTAACGCATCACATCCTATTTTTATACTTAACCTACTATTATTGGTTTCATTTCTACTACATTTCACCACTTTTGTCTTGCTTTGGTTTATATTTAGACCAAAATCTTCCTTCAGTATTTTGTTCATGACACTTCAGTTAGAGTTAAGTAATAAAACTAGTTACTTCGACAAACCGTAAGTATTGCTCCAAATACTCAACAGTGGTGTACTTCGTATTCAAACAAAAAAATTAATTCTTTTATTGTGTTTTATGTTAAATAACACGAAAAATGCGAAAGAACACATAGTTTCTATGTTGAAAAATATAGTTATAAAAAATTTAAAACCGAACTAAAAGTTTTAGTAAATTCTTAACGTACTCTAGTATCAAATAAATAAAAATAATATGTCTATTCGGCGTTACATACTGAAAAGTATATAAGTAATGAATTTATACCACAGCTGAAATTGAATTTTTAACTTACGAATTTTGTACACATCTGTATTTCTGTACAATTTTTAACTACAGGAACATTGATGATCAGGTTATTGATTATTGTTTCAGATTTGAGCTGGTCTGAGTTGGGAAATACCTTGAAATTATCAAATATTACTAGGATCTTAATCTTTTGCCATAACATTTAAAAAATTATACATATTTACCACTAACCTCTCCTCTAATCGAGACCTATTCTTAATTACACAGTTTACTATAGCCTACGTTTTATCTTTACTGTTTCAAATAACAGGAGCCAATGCATGAAGTATATTAGAAAACTCTAGAGAGCCATCCACATTACATATACTAGCATATTTTTAAATTCTATCAATGCAATTTCTTGGTGATATTGTTAAATTTTTCAAATAAAATTCTAAACCACATTTATGTTTCGGAAAGTATTAACTATCATGAATAAAGCTGAAGAAATGGTATATGCAAGAACTCCTTACCGACTCTTAAATGAGTAGTTGACCAGTAAAGAATTATCCTCACTCATGTCAGAGGCGAAAAGTCATACCTGCTCCATCATTTCAAAACTTTTATCCCGTTTACAATAGAATAAAAAAAGTTAGTAATTTCTTTTTTTAAATCTGCTTTTTCTGGGATTTACATCAACCTGGAGCTTTTACGTCTGAGCATATTGTATTTATTACCTACTACTACTATAATGATGATCCAAATTCAAAGTAGAGAATTTTTTTAGAAAATGCTGCAAAAATCTGACAGTGTTTAAATCACCACAGCGTCGAATAATACCAAACTTGAATCTATTAAGCTGTTCTAGAAGAAAACTTAAGTATTGAGGTTTCTGGTGCATGTTGTACAATATTATAAAAAATATTAAAGAATTTAAAGTTAAAATTTGCAGAGGGAAATTGTAGATGGGTGTAGGGAAATTGCCACCGTAGCGTGCGCCCCATCGCAATTAAATATAATATTATTATATTACTATTAATTAGTCTTGAGTAAATTCCTTTACTATTTCTGAAGTCAGTTATTATCTGCGGATTGACATTTACTAGGACATACTGCTAACAGCACAAGATAAATTTCTTTCATCAATCAAGTAAGACTGCATGTCCCAGCCAATGACCACAGTAAAAGTATTTTACATGGTAAATTGAAAATCGCTCTTAGATGATCAAACAGCTATTACGGCGATCAGTACAGTAATTACATACGATTATTCATTTTTTCTTCATCTAATTCACTTTGCCTATTCTAGAGTTTTTAATTTGGCCATTTATATAATTTTGCTTCTTGTTTCCATATTACACCGTTAACAATAATAATAAAAAATACAGTGTTATACTGACTTCATATTACAGTTTACCAAACTGTTGTAAGTACTGAATAAGGAAATAGGGCCTACTATAATTTTACAAAAAAATTATGAAACATCTAAAGATGTCAAAAAACATTTTTGACAGATCAGTTCAAAATTAAACATGATAACTAACACTCTTTTTAAGACAAGATAAAAATCATGTCGTAGGTCACTCGGTAAAAATAATATTTACCATCATAGCTGTACGTAATTACTTAAAAAACAACAAAAAATACGAACGTAGAATCATTAAACATTACAGCAAATAATTGACAGGACCATATATTGCTTTGTTCTGTCTCAAATACAATAGGACCATGATCGCAGCAACAGCTTTAAAACGTGGCAAGGATTTATAATCGGAAATGAATGGACCCAGACTTTATTTGAATAAATTGTTTTTAATTGTCTTTCAAGATATTCGTAGATTGTAAGCGATAAATCGCAATTCAAATTATCAAAATTTAAATAATTTTCTGTGTAAAAATAACAACATAAATTATACGCTAATTAAAACGTCTCTCTTCAACTGCATGTCTTAATTATTGTAAGTGTAATTAAGAATTCTTACATAGTAATTTAACAATAGACGAGGTAACTATTTGGTTAAGAACGAATAGACGAATAGTTAAATTATTAAGTAACACAATTTGTATTATGTATTATTCTAAATATATATATGTATGAAAAAAAAGTAATCCATCGTTTATCATGGAAAATCTTTGTAGCAAATACTCATGAATTAGAAAAAAAAAATTGTTTATACACGTTCATTTCGTAAAATGTTATTGTTTACTAACTTGTATCTATCGCTACCACCAAGAGGATGGTAACCGGAACCTTCGGGGCTTTCCATTGATCAATTACAACAATACCTGCAGTATATAAACTCTATGAAATTATTTTATAACTGTTTGGCTTTTTTACTGGTTTTCCATGCTTTCCCAAAACATAATACATTAATTTTCCACAAATACCAATATCAGAGACTGGCTCTGTGGGGTGTAGGAAGTTGGCAGTTTACAGATAGACAGTGCATGCAAAAGATGATGCATTGTTACATAGTAATATTAATATGTACCGTGTACGTATCAGTTACATTGATATAGAATGCTGGCAATTATTTTTAGTTACTTTAGAAATAAATTCTTCCATGGAGTAGGAGGAGGAGTCCATAAAAATAATAATAATAATAATAATAATAATAATAATTAAAAATATTTTTATATATTTATTTATTTACCGGACACATTTTAGAACAAATTACAACAATTTATAATCCTTGTGAAGATAATTTTTACTTAAAGTGCAATTATTGTGTCTTTCACTATTTGATTTGAATAGGGTGTAACTGATGATTGCCAATAACACACACACACACACACACACACATATATATATATATATATATATATACAATGCGCTACCAGTGTTAAGATTTCTAATATTTCTAATTTCTTGAACAACTCTTTGCATGAAATTCCACTGCTAAACCTGCACGTACAGGTATTTCTCATTACTCTTTTTTGAATTCTGAATATTTTTTCTCTGGGAGTTGAATTGACCCAGCATTATTGCATATGACACTAAGCGAAGTAAGATGACCCTGACCACAAGCTGGTACTTGATGTCAGATATCAGGGTGTGGGAGGACTTTCTTTCGCATGTAAGGGGATCATAGGTTGGAATCCGAAGAGAAATGATGAATAATTTACCAAAAACGGTGGAAACATTTAAAGTTGAAATTCGTGGAGGACAAAAGTAGGCGAGTACAGGAAAAGAAAAAAATGAGTGTGTAGCGCCCTCCATCACAGTTAAAATAAATTACATTCTTCATACGAAGATCATTTCCTGCTGAAATTGTAGGAATTACAAATGCGGCTGCAAACAGTAGCTTTAGTAAGAGGAATGCACCTTTCAGTTTAAATCATGATTAATCTACAAATTTAACCTCTTCCTCTTGAATGGTCTGCAAATTTTATGTCTTCGAATAGTGATAATCTCTATGATTTAATGAAATTCATATATTGAGTTTTAAGAACGATTAAAGACGAGCTATGTGCTGAAAACCAATTAATAATACGGTCAAATACATGTTCGGTAAAGAAATCATTTCAGTCAATTTCCTAGATTGTTCCGTTAAAAGGCAATGGCCGAATTCCTTCCTGTTCCTTGTCCCCTGCCGACGAAATGTTAAGCCATAAAAAACACTACTTCTGAACGCAGTAAATGCCCCACGTTGTCCTCAGAAAAAACAGAAGTGATGTTCTAGAATTAGTGCGTGTTTAGCTGTTTCTCGAACAAGTAGATGACGACCCCAGTGTCGCCAATACGGGCGACTCGTTGTCTATTCAGATTTATTCGCAGTGATACGGGCGCCGCCCGGCCGCATTATGTCGTTAGGTTGGCCAACCTGCCTATCAGATCGTCATTTTCCGTGGCGACACCCACTCCGATTGTTTAGAGAGAAGCTGCCAGCTCCTTTAAGACGAAATTTAAATAAAATATTCACACCCCGGGGCGTGGAATGCCCCGAGAGATGTTGATTATTTAAATAAAGCCTGCGTAGTTTAGTATGCGTGATTAATATTAACAACTCGGAAATTTATTGCCGGGGAAACACGACGCTTCATTGTTGTGCTTTCTTATCCGTCAGTTCTTTTTTTTGTTTGCTTTCATTTTTCGCAACGGTGCCTGTTTTTCCATATTCATCCGCTTCCCTCGTTGTTTCTTTGATTTACGCCGCACGGCTTCTTAATAATGCATCATTGCTGTCGGCTCTTTTCCTGTGATCGTACCTGCATTGTCTGTCCCGTGAGTCACGCAACATATTAATTAGGTCACTGGGAGATATTCACAACACTTGTTTACTTTGCATGCTCTTGTTGAAAGGTGATTTACATCAGCTATTAAAGTGCTTTCAAATTCGTGTATTTACGACCAGAATGAAACTATATACATCTGCTTTCTCTAATCATCTACTTCCCGCATTATGATAGTAACAGGTAATTTAAATAGTTCCATTATTTTAGAACGTATAACTGTTACATAACTCGTAATTTATTCCAAAAGTTATTTATTTATTGTTAGTTAATTAATAAATTACGATGACGATTATACGACGACAAAAAATTTTAAACACATTTTGCTCCGCGAATTTTGATTGAGATAAACTAAACAGATATTATAGAAGACTGAAGTTGCTATATTATTAGAGATATCGTCACGAAACTTTACCGTCACATAAAAAAGTCTCAAAAAGTTTTCTTTACATATTACATATTACAAGCAAAAAGAGCCTTCATGAAAAAGAGAAACCTTTTAGTTTCAAATATTGATCTAGGAATTAGCAAGAACTTTTTAAAACTCTATGTGTGGAGCACAGCACTTTACGGTAGCGAAACATGGACTTTAGGAATACCGGAAAGAAAGAAACATGAAGCATTTGAAATTTGGTGCTACAGAAGAATGCTGAAAATTTGGTGGACAGACAAAGTAAGAAATGAACGAGTTTTGGAAATGATGGGTGAGAATAGACGTTTATGGAAGAAGCTTACGGGAAGAAAAGACAGGCTGGTAGGTCATATTTTGAGACATGCTGGATTGGTTAATTTATTAGTGGAGGGAACAGTCGAAGTTAAAAACTGTAGAGGAAGACAGAGATTAGAATATATGAAGCAGATAATTGAGGACGTGGGTTGAAGGGGTATGTAGAAATGAAGAGGTTAGCACAGGATAGGAAGGGATGGAGGATTGCATCAAACCAGTCTAAAGACTGACAACAGCAAAAAAAAAATTACAAGTGTTCTATTTGTGTCCCCTTACTGATTCTGTGGTTGATCAAGTTCTTTCCACACTCCTTATCAATCTGTACAAAGGCACTATTGATGCCAGCTTGTAGTTCTGGTAGGTTTGTTGGTTGCAAAAGTTGTGTAAAAGGTTCATTGTATAAGCCTCCTCTAACAACAAACCTCCCAGAATTTCCAGCTGGCATCAGCATCAACGGTTCTTTTGAACAGATATTGGTATGGACGGATCGATTCTGGCGAGAACTTGATTACCGGCTTGATATCTGCAGAATCAGGAAGGGTACACAACAAACAGAGCATTTGTAAAAAAAAGTAAAAAGTTTTGAGGCAATATGTCCAATAACACAGCTACAGCAAATTTGAGGAATAGCTTCTATCATTGATAACAACCTGTATTCAACATTTCACTTGGTAATTAATTCCAGATCCTGACATCGAAATGAGAACTTAGGGCTCCCCTAGGGAGCAATTGGTTCATTGGTTTCCTGTCTTTCAATGACTTCCAACTCACCTATTTTATACAGTCAGTTACAGATTGACTTCTACCGTAACTTCCACAACAAAATCTCTGTGCCTTCCTTCGCACTTAATTTGTCTCTTGTATGTTATACTCAATAACACGTTCCATACTTCCCCGCAATAATCATTGAATGTTTTAACCAATATCTTGTCTTAGTTCCCTCACTTCACATCTTCTTTGATAAACACAGTATTTACATCCTTCTATAATCTGATGCCAAATAATTTACATTTTTTACGGCTTTATGTCTCGTCTACGTCTAGGTAATTAGGGGCGGCTGTGAACTGGGGACAAGGAACGGGATGGCATTCGTCCATGGCATTTAAAAGGAACCATCAAGGCGTTTGCATGGTGTGATTTCGGGAAACAATGGAAAACCGAAATCTGGAATGCCGGACGGGGATTCAAACCTGCGTCCTCCTAAATGCGACGCCTGCTCGGTACCGATCACGCAGTCTACTTCAGTAGGTTTAAGAACGGGATCTAGAAGACCATATCATCGTCCATTATATCCAAAACTTCCTAATTTTTTAGATTTTCTACTAAGTTTTGTATAGCCGTATTTTATATGGGATAACTTTTCTGTTCTGTAATACCAGAGTCAGCATAGCAAATGCTACACTTCATTAATTCAATTTTTATGCCAGGATCAATATAGTATGACATAGTATAAAATTCGAACTGAGTATTCTGTATATTTTTCAACAAATGTTGTGTAAATATTTTAATATCACACAATAAAAATAAAAATGGCACACAATTATTTTAAAAAAATGAATAATTCAATAATTAAATCAAGATTTTATGGTATATCCACACGAAATTCGGAATATTGTTTGCTTTAAGCATTTCTACTGCGAAAAGCAAATTCTGTTGGCGTTTCCTTTGGTTTCAAACATTATGCAGAACATAGACCCAGATCTAAAATAAGGTATATCTTTTGTTGATGTGTTACCGGAAAACTGTAAAATATATTTAAAAAATGCCTGTCTGTTCTTCTACTTGTTCGTTTTGTTGAACGCGCTTCACGTATAAAAGGATGCATTTCAAACACTGCTCACCCCAAAAGTAAAATTGCTTATGTTTCATTTAAGTTATGTCAAAAAGTTGAGAAATATATTTTACTTTTTTTCTTATAACTCTAAGAAATGCTGTCAACATCAGCTAGGCATTGTTATGTGTCGAATCTCGCTGCAAACAACAATGTATATACACTGATGAAAGCTGTAATGTGCCGTATGTTTGTAGGCTATTTAAAAGCGAGTGCAATCTACTTTTTACGATATGAATGGGTGTAAACAGCAAATTTCCTTTCACTTAACAATGATGAAGAAGTGAACTACACAATCATTCGATGAACGGTTTTAGTTGCTTGAGTTTCACTGTTGAAAGTCATTTACCTTTATTCCTGGAGATAGGAGAAGGTAAATAAGAAGAAAAGTACCATGAAAATATAAACTGAAATCTGTATCATGCTCCTAACTTTAATATAAAGAACCCGACAGCATAAGTTCAATTTTTTTTTATTTTCAACTGTTGGCTACTTCATTTTTCACACACGACAATAAAATCCGGTTACATAACGTAAGCACAATGAATTAAGCTACTTACTCAAATAGTGCTGGTATTTCCACCTTTACTTTTATTTATTTCATTTGTCAGTTACGAAGCAGCAAGAATGATAAGAAACACATGTATGCATAATATATATAAAATATACTGATTTTGATTTTCAGTTCATTTCAAGTGTTATGGAGCAAATTCTCCGGTAATTTAGCTACACACATAATTTTCAAATGCAAGATATTCTTTTTAATTTTAAATTATTTCTTTGCGTTTTCACCAACCAACTATCTTTCTCATTTACGAATTTTATCTGTTTTCACGTTAAGTGAATACTGTAATGTACACCACTCGTAAACAACCAGAATTTGTAAATTACTATGGACACAGTATGAGACAAGTAATTACTAAGTTTCAGCTCGATAGAAGAGAACTATAAAGTGCCTCTACCATTTTAACTGTTCCCGTAAGAAGATTATTATTCAGATATGCGTGCCTAGCTCCGAGCTATTAAAAATCCAGTGCACTTCTTTTAACTTAGATGGCCGAGACAGGAAGAAAGAATAACTAGTAAGCAATGATTTTTTTCTATAAAATATTTGGACAAATCATAATTAGCCAAAATGAGTAATACATTTCACTATTATCACGCACAGGCTCTGATAACTTCGTATATATATATCTATAAAATTAAAATATTTTTGTGAAAATTGTGAGTTGTAATTACGAATTGTGCTACTGTTAAGTATTTCACAGTAAATAAAATTATAATTTTTCAACGCTGAAGGACATGGTTTTGCAATCATTCCTAAATCCAATGCAAAATGAAGCAAAAATCTTCGTCAAAAAATATCTTGTGCATTTTAACATACAAATCATGTCGTTTACAAATCTTAATACTTTAATCAATGAATCTCAGGTGCATAAAATATGTAAAAAAAAAAAAAAAAACCTCTAATGCTAGTCAACGAGAGCTAATGATCTTTCTGTACAGTCCTTCATTATATTAATAGTATGGGTCGAACAAGATAATTTTCGTAAAAATAAGTTCAAAAGAAAAAATCTAATCCAAATAAATTATTTCTTAAAAGATATTATTATATGCAGGTAGAAGGCGTTTGGAATTTTAAAGTAGGCCTACTTGGCTCAATTTTTTTAAATGAAATAAGAAAGAAATCTGTTTCTGTCATTAATGGAAGTGCTGTAATCATTTTATCTTCTACAAAGAGCGTCAGTTCAGTTTAAGGTTACATTAATGAACTGTATTTATTGAAAGAAAGGAATTTTCTTTGGTAACACAAATAATTTCTGGCAGAGTTATATTCCACAGGTAATTTATAAATAATTCTTTTTACTAATCAGGAAGTAATGTCAAGAAGAAGGATTATAAAGGACGTTCAACACACGAGCGAAAGAGACAGATGAAGGGCAAAACTTCCCAGCATGCATCGTGCTCAAGATGGCGTCGGCATTTGTCAACGTCGCGGCGCGTCTAGGGGCGTGGCTTCAGCAACTGCATTTTCTACCACCAGACGGCACTGCCGTAGAGCCGGGACACAAGCAACACAGAATACAATATAATATATTAAGATTAAATTCTCATGTTAAAGATCGGTACCCCTAAGTCGTGTCGATAGAACGTCAGAGTGGTTACACTGCACCAGAGTTGGACATTTCATGCTTTGCTACGTACCTTGAACAAGTCAAAGATCCTACACCGGAGAAACCGGTAACCCTCCAGCGGCCAGCCTACGCCATCTCTTTCCGCCAAAGCATTTTGGCTTGTGTGGTGGGGAGCGTGAGAGGGCACGCGATATGGCTGGAGTGGGGGGACGCTCTAGTCACGTGGTTTCCGGCGTGGAGAGGGGACCGCAGCAGCCATGATAGCCACAATCCTGAAGCTGCTTCCCCTTCCCCTCCCGCCAAGCGTGGACCAAGATGGACCTATCCCGCGCCAACACACGAAAAACGTTTGCTGATTTTCCAGCTTTTTTCCTTTTTAAGATAATTGCAAGTATCCGGTAAAATCGCGTAATTGAATAGGGATAGGGCTTCGTCAATTGTGACCGCGGTAAGTGTGTGAAATGAGTAATGGATAGAATGGTTGTATCTGTTGATGTAGTCTTTGTGCCTGAGTTTTGTTGCTGCATGGATATACACGGGAACGGCATCCGTAACGGCCATCTTAGTTATCAGATGGGGAGTATATAAATATTGTAGTTAGATGCAGTATTACGGCTCAGAATAATAAAAGTATTTGATGAGGATAACGTTAGAGTGTAGCATATTATACATCGTTTTCCAGTAAATTATTACTAATGGCCGGCTACAACATTTGACGTATTCTAGCAAAATATTCCCTTGTAGAAAAAGCGATGACGAAATATAATTTAGTGTGTATGAGATGATTTAAAAATGTGTGTTGGCTTGATGAAATATGAATATCGGTGTCATAATCTCTAAGTCGCTGTTGGAATAAAAAGATTTTGGGAAAAAATAAAATATTTTCCTCACTTATTCCCTACTGCCTCTATAATGGATTATTTACCTAAGATTTAAAAATATATACATTGAATTCTTCAAAACGTTTTGGGAATCAAGTACAATAATTTTCATTCCGCATTAGGCTGTGCTCCTAAATTCTAATTGTTTGAAGTTCAGTAGTTCAGAAAACTTTCAGAAGCATGTGTGTTGAATGTTGCAGTTCTTTCACTGTTCTCAATGATTTTTTTCACTGTTTTTTGTTTTTATATGGAACAGCTACAAACAAAATTAATCTTTTATCAAAACAAATGTTGTTTTGTTCAAACACCTGTACATTTCAGGAAACTGTTTTGTTGCTGGGCGTAAACAAATTTACTCTCATGTATACAATTGTACTGTAAAAAAGTTACGTTCCCTAACACACCATTAAGTCGTTCTCCGATCTGTTTATTGTTCCTTGTCTGCTTGAATACACTGTAAAGGGCGGAAATATGTTCCGTTTGGAGTTAATATAGCTGATGAAAATGTTTGGTGTACAATAAAACAATCATCACCTTCGTTTTCCAGTAGAATGTGTTTTCAAATCTAGAACAGTAGCAAACAAGATTCTTTGATAGATCGGTCTATTGTCCAAATAACGAAAAAGCTATGAAAGAACTGAAGTAAGACTACGGAAAGAAAGAAAATGAATGTTACATGTTTAAAAATAAATGATACATCTCTCTTCCTTTACTATCACAACAGCTGTTTATTATCAAATTTGTAGTGGTTTTTTATATTGTAGGTCCTATAAGATGAATTAAACTGATTACTAAATTATCTCATACTGCATAATATACGTTTACAATTAACAAGCCTAACATCAGGGACTATTAAAATAAACGAGGAAAACTTGTAGACATTTATAAATGAATTATGCAGTATTTATTATCCTTTTTAATGTTCTAGAGACTCGGGCAAATGATTTATGTTGTACTGTCGATAGATTGTTATTTACTGATCTAGAGTTTCCCATACAGTAACCACCCTGGTGGAGAAAATGTTTATTAATTTTTATTGGGTTCCAAAACGATTTGTTGGCCAGAAAGTGCATAGCATGGGAAACACAAACATGAAACCTGGTATAAATTTTAAGGGCAGAGATGCAAGAAAATATTTATTGTCACTATAAACTGATGGAATCGCAGTTAATGTAAAAGCTACCAAAAATAAGTGGCTTACGGCTTATTTTTAAGAGTTAGTGGGTGGTAAAACTTGAGCTTAAGTTCACAGTCAATTAATATACTGTACTAAAAGCCAGCTTCATATGGCATTTAGTTGTTTATTTAGTGCCTCCTTCCATCGTTTTTTTCCAAATACAGCTTCCCTCTCACATTTCAACAAAGTAATGATTAATTACTATAATTTTTCTGGCGTCAAAGTCTACAACTGGGATCTGGATATGTTCTTCTTCATAACTTTTTCACTTCTATGACAATGGGGCTGAATAATAGTGTGCTTTATACGTACCAATCTGAAATAATATAACAGTCACATATTATTATCTGTGTATGGTATACAGTGAGATAAAGTTTAAAAAAAATTGTTCCGTATCGTTACTAATAATTTATTTTCAGTGTGTTTTTAACGAATTACAGTATTCTATTACTAAATGCCAACATATTTCTCCTGAAAATCTAAATACAAATGTTTTCTGCATTCCTGAAACATTCTTCCATTATTCTGAAAATTATGCAGATAGTCTTACAGCTATCTTTGCTGAGGAAATAAACGTTCTTGTAATAATCGGAAAAGTATATGTGCTCTCTTATGACAGTCTTTACAGAGGAAATCTGCGATTCAGAAATGGTATTTCTAGTATGTTTTAGTGTGACATAAGATTGCAATTAAATTATTAGTTTCTGCTACTAAGCTTTCTTTTTTTTTGTTTTTCTTTAAAAAAAGAAAGAATACTTGTGTCAACAAACAGTACTACTGTAAAAGTATAAAATGTATTAATATAAAGATAAACAATTTATATGTTGTTCAGACTCTAGAAAAGAATGAAATGATGTCAGATTAAAAATGCGAATAAATGCTAGATTTATGAAATTTACATAAAATATTGGAATAACATATCCATCTTATATAAGTGGTTAAATTTCACGTCAATATGATAACTTTTTTAAATTCATTTTTATAATTTACTGGAAAAGCACATTTGTACATGTAAGTTGGCAGAGTTCTGAAAACATTATTTTAGTATATTTCTAATGATATTTTGCACTAGTTCGGAAAAATATTTTAGTTTGGTTTCTCAGTGTGCACCACTGAGATATTGGCTAATTGGCTCCACAAAACGTGATTTATTGCTGTGGTTGATTCCGTCTGCAGAAAAATAAAGCGACCGGCTCCGAGAATTCTTACTTCTTATCGCCGGAGGAGATTGTTCGTACAGCAAAAAGTACGCAGCCTCATTACAAATCGACTGTGAAGATAACGCATGAATGAGATCGTTAGGAAGTCGCTATCAGCATTTATGTAGGCCCTTCCGTTCATTAGGGATACAGCTGGCTGTTTATGAATGCGTAACGTTTAGCCAATCGCTATGCAAGGAAATATCTTTATTTTTGCTTCCAATCCGTTTTTTCTCTCTTTATACGAGAAGAGTGATCCGAGATAAATATTTCAGTGATACTACAGTTTGTTGCTTATGCTCTGTCTCGTCCCATTTTAATATAAAAAAACTTTATCGATGAAAAAAGAGAAACTAATAATGAAAAGGAACCATTGTTAGAAATGAAATATTATGATACTGATTTTTCTTCGTACATATAGCGAAGTTTTTAAATATGCAGATTATATGTTAAAACTGTCTTTGATTTTTTTCTCTGGATTCTATAAACAAGGAATGAGAAAAACAGTTACTTTGTTGCTGGTAGAGAAGAATCCATCGGAAACATAAAATTGTTATTAATTTTTCGCACAGGGACACTGGCAAGGGTTGAGTTAGGAAATTGTGTGAAAAATAAACATTTGTCAGATTATTACCGTGATAGTAAATATACAAAAACAATTGTTCAGATTTGATCTCTTAGATATGTATGTATGTGTAAGATAACATTCATGAATAAGTCTGAAAAGGGACGCTCCTAGCGTATCAATGAAATGTAACTCCTGAAGATTACATTTCATTCCGGAATCAGCTAAATTAACTGGAATAACGCTTTTATATACAAAAATCTGGTAAGTAGTTCAACATAGAAAAATACAAACATTAAAGCGAATTTTATTTATGAAATAGTGATGTTGACCTTTATTAGATCATTAAATTGTCGGTATAAGTACGTTTTGTACATCATTACACGTCAGAAACAATAAATAAACCATCAATAATTAATTTACGTATAGTTCTGTATTTTGGGAGTACCATTCTTCTTAGCAGCAATATTTTATGATCTTTCCGTTAGCGAGCGACTTTGATGTATATTATTAATATTTAAGCATAGTTATAAATTTCAGCAAACAATAATCATTACATTTATTAATTTGTGAGCTCCTTTTCCTGTGGGCGTTCTTTATTCACAAATCACGCAAAAATTAACAAACCGTATTGGATCGCGTTTGAAAACTGAGGACTAACTTAAAAGTGAACAGTGGACGGAGAAATAAATGATGGACTGTTAGTTAACTGAACAGATAGGCGCGAAAGATGACACTACGTCAAAGATAAACACATTAATATTGTTGTTGAACACGTAATTTAGCTATTTAGCAATATAACTCTCGTGAAGGCAAAATGATTAATATATAAATTCACCGTGTATTATGTCTGGGTCATGTAAGGTCTATGGGTATCCTAGTCGCTAAGTAAGGACATAAAAGCCACAACCTGTTAACACATGAAGCCTTTCCTTGTTTGGCGAACTTAAACCATGAGCACAACTATTATAGGCCGGCCTCGGTAGCGTGGGGGCTAGAGTGCTAGCTCCACGTGCCGAAGGCCGCCGGTTCGAATCCGGCCGCGGGCATGGATGTTTAAGTGTTGTGTGTCTATGTGGTTGTCCTGTCCGTCCATACATTGGAATAATACACACTGAGAGCTGCAATAATTACATAGAGCTGGCTGTATGGCCTCCGTTGCCAAATGCCATTAAAAAAAAAAAAAAAAAAAAAAAAAAAAAACAACTATTATAGGGCCTACACATACTGCCGTATTAGCCTAAAAGCTAAAACTCGCGAACTGTGTGCTAGTAAAATAGATTTCTAACTAGACAGGACTGGGAATTTCTAAAAAAATAAAAAAAGTTCTGCGTGTTGGTTTTAAGTAACAAAAGGTAAACCGCAAGGTTGACGAAATTTTTGAAATCCTAATACTTTTTATTTGGAAATACAAGAATTTATAAACTTCAATCCGATATAGATAACAAAATAATACTTACAGAATAGATTTTTAATGTTACATTTATCGCAGTATTAGTAATTATTACTTTAAAAATTAATATGAAAGTAGTGAGGAAAAACTTTACACTGATAAAGTGTTTCAAAACATGTATGGGAACTACTTCGTTACTGTAGTTAAGATACAGAATTGTATCATCTTTTCAGCAGTTTTAATCTACAGCTGTCATGAAATTCCGTACAACTGGTGAATATTTAATTAGTAAGGGAAAATATCGATTTATGGTACTATTTGCTATACAGCGAGGAATTTTCCCTCCATATTTAATGCTTTTAAGTCTATTTAAACTCGACAGAAATTTCTAGGTGAACACTTAAGTACAATTACAAGTCACGTTTGAATTTGCCCCTGTGAGTTCTTGCCGTCATTACCTCTGACAATAAATACTCATTTTCGTCGTTTTTAGAGTCTGTGCAAAGTGTTTTTTAGTTAAATCAACCTTAAGAGATACAACATTTATTAAAAACTCAATGAATTGCGGTTGTTTGTTATTTTAAAAATAAATGTGAAAACTATTTAATAATCTGGTTACAAAATGGATTCAGAAAGGTAAATGTAGTGCTTTGTTTCTATAGTTTACAAATATAGTTTTGAACCATGTTTGGAACAACCCGCAGCACAGGTATATATATATATATATATATATATATATTTGTGTGTTTGTGTGTGTGTGTGTATGTTTGTATGTGTGTGAAAAGGATTTTGAAAATTTATATTTCAACAAATCCAAACCGATCTATGATAGTACATTATAATAGTACAGTAGTATATACATAGTGTAGTCGGACGAATATCGTCTTAAATCACAATTTTGGAATAGCTACTACGATCGTGGCTATTTTTAGTAGGCATGAGCTAAAGGCACAGAACACTTCTGGTTGATTCATGAACGAAGTAAAGGAATCAAGGTACACTTCAAAACGACAGTAGGATGATTGCATCAAGTTTGTGTTCGACCATATGAAAACAATGCTGGAACACGTCAACGGGCCAACTAACAACACCGTAAAGAGTGTTCAATCAGATATGCCTCGTCATACATTGCTGAGCTTTACGACACAAACAAACAAAATTCTGCGATTGTAGTCTACTCTTTTTTTCTTTATTTTTTTTTTTTTTTTTTTTTTTTTTAACTGAAGCATAGCTACTGCTATATTGCTCTGGTTCAGAGTTAAGAATATGTGATACATTATGAATGTTACAGTTTTCTAATCATAAAATAAGCATTCGCCAAACTTTGAATATTACTTGTACATTACGCAACACCATTCTGATGATAGACTTTAAACCGTAATTCCTTTATTACTAAAGACGATAGTGTTCAAAAAATACACTGACAGCTGTAAATTAGCATTAAACACAAGTGTATGATAATTTTTTCAACATTCAATAAATTTTATTCAGTTCACAGTATGCAATTTAGAAACATAACAGGTAAAAATACTTATAACTTCATTGGTCCCATAGAGTAATTCCGCTGGCAATGAGCCAAGCAGGTATCAAATTGGCGTACTATTCAGTTTTTTTTGTAGTCGTTACATATTCTGACGCTCATGTAGAGTAAATAGTATCAAAGGATTTACATCAAATCCGGTCTTCATAACGATTTTTCATACCTAAATGAAAACCCTGCTATAGCATAAATCTATATTAAGGGCAATTCAAAATTCCAGTACAGACTGAGATTCTAACGGAAAAAACTCTCTGGCCTCACATTCTGGCGGACGTCTGTTCGAATCCCCATCCGGGCATCCAGACTTGGGTATCAATGGTTTCCCCAAATCACTCCAGGCCGAATTCCTTCCCGTTCCTTGCCCCCGTTCTTTTTCCACCTCTAATGACCCCGAGGACGACGAGGCGTAAAGCCAAAAACAAAAAGAAGTCGAATTGATGATATTTCGATCCACACTGTGGCAGATTCACCATGGAACTGCATGGCCGGCAAAAAACTATTAAATTTAACAGCTAGTACCATGGGTGCAACAGACGCCAACGTCATCGGATGTATCTATCTTCATCACCATTTTGAATCCCGGAGACTGAAAGACCAAAATGAAAAACTGTTTAGGGTAGCTACCAACCTCCCAAAATAAATCCCATACATGTTTAGTAACTAAATCTTCGATTTTGATAAAAAAAAAAAAAAAAAATCATTATAAGAAGAATTTTATTAAATACTCGACAGTCCCAGTGGCTGTTTCTATTTTTTGATTCATCATCAACAAATTTGAAAATTTTATAAAAAATAAAATTTTATTTTGCTTGGGGGCTGGCCGATGTGTAGGTCATTAGAGCTGCCAGAGGATGAGGTTAGGAATGCGAAGGAATTCAGCCATGGCATTTTGTTAACTCGTCTGGAATGAATGCGGAAGAGCAACTAGCTGTATATATATATATATATATATATATATCAGTTAAAAAAGAAAAATGTATAGTGGCTTAGAAAACAATTGAGTAACTAAAAGTCAAGATTTGTTATTATATATATGTATAAAGGAGCTATCTTGACTTTTGTTTGGAGTGATTTAAAGAAACTATGGAAAACCGAGATTTGGCTGACCGAACTGGGATTTAAACCAGCCTACCTCCGACTGACAGACCAGAGCCTAAGATCTCATCAGCAAGCTCGGGTAAAAATAACAAATTTATATTTTGACCTATAGTTATACAACTGTTTCCGAAGCGAGTAGTCCTTTTTCTTTTTTAACTGATAGTTCATTTATAAAATAAAACTATGGTATAAAAAACAACATAAAAAATTAGAAACAAAGATACAGTGGAATGTTTTTTTACCAAAGTAAAATAGGAATGACAACAAATTTTCTCTGGTTTGCAACCGGATTTTATTAAAAAGCGACAAGCTTTCGGCTATTAGCTCAGTAGCCATAATCAGGTCAATTATGTACCCGAGAAAATTTGTTGCCATTTATTTTCCGGGAAACCTACTCTCACATATAAAATGGGAATGCCGAAAAATAAAAATTAATAAATCTCTAAAATAATAAAAAAATAAAATAAAAAATCGAGATACGTAGGAGATTTTTTGGTAGGTACTGGCCAAACGTACACAGTTTTTCGTGTTTGATGTTATGTGTTGCGCAGCAATACGCTGAGTAAATAAAACAACGTTCTAACGACTTGTCGGTGGATGAAGCGGCGGCAAGCGACCGTGAGGCAGTAACTTATCGATAGCGCAGTCAAGGTCGATCGGACACGCGTTGTTCTGTAAACAGCGATACGCTCACCCCGCCCTCCTGAATATTCAGCAACCCGCAGCGCACGCAGCCTATAATTAGACGAGAGGGCACAAGCCGCTGCCGGCACTCTTGAAACACACACCAACGACCAATTTCGTCGGAAAAAAAGCGACCCACACTGATACACGATCCTCGTACCGTGTTTACCGTACTAGTGCTCAATTTTACTTTAAATATGTCCGTAATTACCTAATGGGATAGTTACCCGTCGTCGGTGGTCCTCGGGAAATTTATTTCCCCTTTCGGATCGTCATAACAGAAGCGTAATTCGGCTGTAAATTTAGGACACCTGCATCTTAAGCTCTTTACCGTACACCTGGCCTGCTTACGGGTTACTGGTAAAGTGATCCATAGCATTTAGGGGGTATTGGGAAGAATTAAACAGGAATTTTACACGAAAGTGGTTCCTGGAGTAAAATGTTGCGCTCCATTGGTTTTCAAGGCTGCGCAGGGTTTTTTTTTCCCCTCAACGAGTTTTATTTCCGAAATCAACATATGTCCTTTTCAATCCTCTTTCTAGTTTTGTTTTAGTTTTGGCAAGCTTTGGATCAGGTTATGACAGCTTTTCTTGTCTTGGGCTTTAACCTTTTTCCACAACTCGCGCAACTGTTTTTAGTGTTCTTATTTCCTTTAACACCTCTGTTGGTTACAACTTCGGTTTGTCTTAAAAAACTCATCGTTAATTGTAAATAATTTCACTTAACTCTCTTTTGAACAAAAGTTTATAAAGATTCTTGGCGCATATATGCTATAAATTAAATTCAAAGCGAACATTCGAGACTGTAGCAAACGTTTTTAAGAAAACAAAACAGACGCTTATACGTAAACATATTGTTATCTGATTTAAGATATACTGCGGTTTAATAAATCGTAATTTCCAGTAGATACCTTTTATTTTGGTTATGGC
Source organism: Vandiemenella viatica (assembly GCA_031002005.1). Lineage (NCBI taxonomy): Eukaryota > Metazoa > Arthropoda > Insecta > Orthoptera > Morabidae > Vandiemenella > Vandiemenella viatica. The sequence goes on from CM061918.1 coordinate 90,378,446, forward strand.
ATAATGCCTTGTCGAAGTTCACGTCATTAGTGGCGGGAAATGACTGGGGGGCAAGGGCGAGAAGGAATTCGGCCTTGGTCTTTTGAAGGAACCATCGTGGCATTCGTTTGAAGTGACTTCTGTAAACGATGGAAAACCGAAAACTTGATGGCTGGACGGGGCATTGAACTCAATTCATCTTCAATGACGTATTACGTTCTCAAGTCGATTTTTGGGTACAATCGTAATTTCTCTATTTTATTCAGTATTATACTAGCTTATAAGTGCGACATTTATTTGCAGATGCTAAACTAAATAGAATTACATTAAACAATACTCATAATCTAGATTTTGTAATGATATAATGTCGAACATATGTTTAGTTTACTACATCAGCGAATTGACAGAAATTAAAACGAAAAGTTCTACATTAAATACCAATATCTTTAAAATCCGTCAAAAATTACGTGTGTTACGCACTATTCTGGCTATTCCTTTCTTCGAATTTCCTATATTAAACAGAACCGTTATCAAACAAAGATCGTAATCATAATTTTATGATGAAGTAACGTTGTACAGATTTCGGCTCCACCTCATTCCATTACACAATACTCTTCATAATTAACAAGTAGACTTGAGGAAATACACACTGCTTGTTTCATTATAGTTGTTTTCAAAACTTTAATTTAAAGGAACAAACATTGATCCATTACAAGAACACAAAATTGTTTGTTTGTTGTAATAAGCATATCTAAGGACAGAAAATACAACGAAATGATCTACATCGGATGATTATAAATAACCAAAAAGCAACTGATAACTAGTGTATGCATTTAACAAAATATGTATTTTTCATGTTTGGTTTTAAATTTAAAATGAAGTTAACCATTACAGATACAGAAAAGTTAACATCAATATGAAAGTTGCTGTAAAAGTATTATCTGTAGATAAAGAGAAAAAATATCTCAGAATATTATTGGTCCACCGAAGAGGCAGAGTGTGTGCTGTCAGAGCATTACTGACTCGATGACATGATGACAAAATTATCCTTTTATCAGTATCTATGAGAAAAATTAGGAGAAAATTAATGGTATTGGCATCATGTTGTATTACTATCGTCCTCTTCGATATATTGAACTGCCTAAGGCTCTCAGAAACCTTGCAATGTGGAAATGTTTCCTAACGCAAAGTTCGTTCGAAATCCCGTCCCAGCCCACCGCGTAAAGAGGGACCATATACAAGTCCGTGGCAGTGGTATCGCGCGCCGATATTTAGGACCTTATTTGGCTTCGCTCCCGCGTCGGACCCACAAATCAAAGCCGCCGTCCGCGCTGACGAATGTGCGCGCTGCGTGACTGGAATATCGCAGCGGTCCAGGCTGGAAGCGGTCTGGACAAGGCAGACCCTGCGTGGCGACGAACAGAGGAACGGCCGCAATTAGAACAGAGACACCTGCCGGCAATTAACACTACTCAGGTACGCTGTGTAGTGGAGAGGGAAGGAGATGTCTGAGACGCGACTCGCACAGTGGGGCGTTGAAATACGGTACTGCCAACAGTGGAAAGTAACACAGTAGTTGGAGGGCAGCTAGATTGATTTACCTAACATGGTGGCTGAGCCGTAACATTCTGGCCTCGCATTCGGGAAGATATGGGTTCAAATCTCTGTCCATCCGTCCAGATTTTTCCATAGTTTTCCCAAATCAAGCCAGGAGAATAGTGGGATAGTTCCTTCAAGAGGCCATAGTTGAAATCCTTCTTATTCCCTTTACCGCCTCTAGTGATCTAGACATTGACAAGTCGTTAAACCGTAGAAAAAAATTGTTTGGTTGAGGAAAGTATCCTGCAACACAATAAGTAACTGATGTTATAAAGGAACTGGATTAAGAGTGATTAGAAGATAGGAGGAGAGCAAAAGAGAGTGCTGGGAGTGTAGAAGGAGTATGTTGGTGATGAGGCATGGATGGATATTGGTAGAAGACTAAGGAGTTATATATATGTGGCAAGAGATGTGTATGACTATAAATTAGCTCTTCGTTTTCAACAGGAGGAAGTTTAAATATTTTCTTTTTTCGGTAAGGGAATCAGAAATTAGAATAAACTGAGAATGAAGACGATTAACACAGATTCTGAAACATTTTATAATTAAAAATTCGTAAAAGGAAAAAGCAGATGGGTGCTGGTATTGAAATAAACGAATTTTGAGATGTAAATAATGTAGAAAATCATGTAACGAAAAATTGGGTGTGCTCCGTCCCTTAAATTAAATTAAGAACAATGTCTCCGAAAAGTACAGCGTGTATTACAAAAAAAAAAAAAAAATATTTGTTCTTCTTACTGGATTATTAACCATACTCTAGCTTCGTTTACAATTGTTAGTACTTCTTCTTTGGTTTTCCTGTGTTCTTTCTAGGGAATTGCCACCAAAGCTTGCGCTCCATCACAATTATATTAAATCTCTTCCTCTACATCGCTTTACTGGTTTTTAAATTCGAGCAACATTCATTCTGCACAACTGGTCTTCACAGTTCGTCTAATGTTCCTCCACTTCGTGGTTTGAACAGAATACCGCATTTTTGTGGGTTTTATTGTGGACGGGTAAAGAATTGAATGCTCTGAAAATCACGTAATTTGGGGGAAGGTATGTCTGTTATCTATTTTGAGTTTCCTGTGTTATCAATAGACACCTTTCAAATAAATTTATGCTGATAAATTGAGTTTTTACAGTAATTTAGAATTCGTTATAAAACCTCAATCATTTTAAAAAAGGAAACACAGAACTTGATGAAATATCAGTTCTGGGTTTCACTAGTTTTATTTTTCTTGAGGCTTCACCCCTCGTCGACCTCGATGACAATAGAGGCGGAAAATACTTCGATCAAGGAACGGGAAGAAATTGGGCATTGTGTTTTGAAGAAAACATCCAAGTATTCGCCTGGAATTATTTCGGGAAAACAACGAAAACTAAAATCTAGATGGCTGGACTGGAATTCGAACGTGCGTCCTCCTGAGCATTACTGATCAGTGATCACCCACCAGGCTCGTCAGAACAAAAAGAGAGAGCAGCCGAAATCAGAACAGTTAGAAATGTCACTGATATCTTGGATGAGACAGCCTCATTGATACTGCTCCGGGAAAAGACGAAAAAATGCAGTGTTGGTACACCAGGGCGCAGGGTGGTTGGAGTTAACTGGCTGACAATCGCCTAAGACCTTCATACCTGGAAAATATTTGTTGTTGAGTTTCTTCCTCAACTTTTGACTCTAAGAGGTTACATCATTGCATGATTGAACTGACTTCTTATGATAGATCTGCATTGTCATAATGTAATTCCCCTCATTGTATACTCACTTTCTCTCATACTGATGGCATCATCCAAATATAACTTAAAGAGTGAGGGAAAAGATTTGATCACCGTCTCACGTCATGATCAACGTTCCATTTCTTTTTTTAAATACTTTATTTTCTATCATCAGTCTCTCAACTTGTTCGATGCAATCCTCCATCTGCATTGTCCTAAGTCTATACCCCTCACTATATATTCACTTTGTCACATACAAATGGCATTATCCAAACACACGTTAGAGAGTGTTGGGGAACGACTGCATTCCTATCTCATGTCATGATCAGCTGTTCACTTTCTTTTTGGGTACATTTTTCTGTCTTCAGTCAGTCAACTAGTCTGATACAATAATCCATCTCTTCTTATCAGGGATGACTATCTGCGTCATTGTTCTCTCACTGTTTGGATGGTGGAACCACGGACTCAACGAGCAACGGTGGTCGGACCACTTTCAGGGCGTTTTCTCTCTTTTAATTAACTGATGCTTACTGAACAGGCAGCGGATGATAAATCACGCTGTGGCTTGTTTGACACTCCTGACCGGTCTTTGTACCGCGTTACACACACACACACACAGAGGGAGAGAGAGAGGGAACGAGAGAGATACAGAGAGAGAGAGGTCTGATGAATGTCGCTTGTTTTATGTCCTGCCGCCGGCGCTGGGAGTTAAACAAGTCGCGCTGCCTGGAAGACAAAAAGGACGGCGACTACAATGCGCTTTTGTGAGGAGCGGAGTGCCTGTACAGTGCCGGGCGAAAATGAGGGGAAAGAATAAAATAAATAAATATACGACAGAGGCAGAGACGCAAGTGGTAGGTGCATTCCTCCCGGTTTAGAGCGCGACGACGTAATCTCGGAAAGGCAAAATATTCTCTCACGCGTAGCGTAAATCTCGTATTTGGATTCCTTGGCAGCGAAGGTGCTTGGGATGAAAATCAGTGGCAAGTTAAGTACATAAATGTAAGCAGAAAGCAGTGTTATAACAACTGGATGTTAAGTATCATTTCTTAAATTCCCAGTTAAATTATGTGGATAAATAATTAATACAATAACCTGCCAGTTTGGCTGCGCTGCTACAGTGGATCGAGGAAATAAAATGGGTCGAGGTTCGAGTCATTGATTCTGCTTATTTGCTGATCTGATTGCGGTTTTTTGGCTGTTTTTCCGTGGTCACTTTAGCGAATGCTGGGAAGGTCCTCAATCTCTGTCTCATAACTTATACATTATACAGGGTGGTTATAGTTAAACTTTCCCTATTTAACACGTTATAACACGAAAACTGATTACCATACGAGTACCAAACTTGGTAGCATTAATGTCCAGAGTATGGGGAGCATGATTTCCATGCGTCACAGCGCCACCATCCAGTTCCAACTAAGGCCACCAGGTGACGTGATCAGTCATCGAGACAAACACATTTGTAAACGATCGCGTGATAATTCGATGCATGGCCGGCACGATCACCTGACCTCACTCTCTGTGATTTCTGGATGTGGGGCAGGGTTTACCAGGGGAACATTCACACATGTGCTGATCTGAAACGCAGCATATCAAGAGAGGCAGTCAGCATACCTACGGACATGCTTCGTTCTGCTGCGCAGAATACAATCCTGCGCTTTCAGACTCATCTGGACAATAATTACGACATATTGAGCCCCGTTTGTAGCAGTAATGGTACCGGTATGTATTGGTATGATGTACCGTAGCACCACATTAAAAGTGTTTCAATTGAATTGATTCTGCATTATTTCTCTTCCCCACGTCCTTGGCATTAATGCTAGCAAGTTTGGTACTCGTATGGAAATTAGTTCCCGTGTTATAACGTGTGAAATAGGGAAAATTTAATTACAACCACCCAATATATAAAAAATACATATGTCATGCAAAATGCAAGTTACACTAATCGTAGACAGATGGAAATACTTAAGTTATCGAGCGTGTTGGGTGAGCGGTTAACGTTCTGGCCTCGCATTCGGGAGGATGCCGGTTCGAATCCCCGTCCGGGCATCCAGATTTCGGTTTCCCATGGTTTCCCCAAATCACTCCAGGTGAATGCCGGGGCGCTTCCTTCAAAAGATTATGGCGGAATTCCTTCCCATTCCTTTCCCAGTCCCATCCCGCATCTAAGTCCTCGCCGTCGACGAGGCGTTAAGCTATAAGTAAAATAAAAAAAAGTTAAGGTGCCCCAGTTACTCCAGAAATTGACAATCCCTGGTCCTAAGTACCCAGTGCAAACATTATACATTTAAGAGTAAGATATAGGTATAAAATGCTTGGCGTCAGCAATGGCATGCCGCCGTAAAACCATAACTCCAAATGTGACCATGTCAATTATGAGTAAAACCCTAATTTTTTTGTTTTTTACTTTACGCCTCGTTGTCGGCTAAGGTCATTAGAGGCGAGATGGGTCTGGGGTAAAGGAACGGGAAGGAATTCGTCCATGGCCTTTTTGAAGGAATCATCCCGGCATTCGCCTGGAGTGCTTTACGGAAACCTTGGAAAACCCAAATCTGGATGCCCGGACGGTAAAATGTTGCAAACAGTTCGCAAGTAATAATAATAATTAAAGAATATCATCCGGATGCAATCGAGTTTTTTCCTGTTTACTTTCCGCTGTACTCCTTTCAACCAATTTTTAGGAGCCTCTTCGTTTGTTACATATATGGCACTGGTACATTTTGTTAACGACGTTTAGTTACGAATAAAATATGAAGTTAAATGGATACTATGTTTACTGATCCTCTCACTGTTGTCATCATTACGTGTAACTAACAAACTGTACCAATATAATACAGATATTAAAAGCAGAAGATACTCTAGAATCTGGGTTGCAGAAAGTACGGTGGAAGACTAAAAGAAAAAAGAATCAATTGTTTTAGTCATTTACGCAATTTGATAGGCAGTATTCCGTTTGCAGGAAATGAACAGTTATTAATTAACTGGGAAATGGGGTGAACGAATAGTCCAGAGACCAGTAGAAACATTTTTAGAACTGTTGAAGGTTTTGTTTGGACTAAAGGTTTCAGTTATGCTTTATTCAGAGAGGCGGTGCTACAGCCTAACTTCTGTATATATGTGTATATACGAACCAATTTTGCTCTTAATGCACTTAGTATTTTCTGGCGGAGTCAAATTGCACACCACTAATTACATGTCTGATTTTCGATTTTGTTAGGGAATTTATATCCCAGATTATATAGACTACTATTTGTGGAAATCAGAAAACAAATAAGGAGAGTTGTGATTAGGGACTAGGCCATTCAATTATTAGAATTATAGAATTGTAAATGCACTTTGACCGCGAGAATTTACTACGGTGTGAAGCCGTCACGTGCTCCGATAGATGCCTCTATTCTTTGCGTCCTGGAATCAAGGAATAGACTACACATGGTTTGTAGGCGCATCGACAGTCGTTACAGGAGGATCAGAACGAAGAAGTTTCCTACCAACTTTTATTTGTTTGTTATAGCTTTACAGCTCGTCGCTGTCGAGGTCATTATAGGCGGTATGAGACTGGGAACAAGCAACGGAAAGGAATTCGGCCATGGCCTTTTGAAGGAAGCATTCCGGCATTAGCCTAGAGCGATTTGGGGAAACCATGGAAAACCTAAATCTGGATTCGAACCGGGTCCCCCCGAGTGGTGGGCAGAACGATACCCGCTAACTTACCACGTTAGGTCCCGACCAACCATATGCTAGATATCTTCGATGGGCGACATGTCGGGCGAACGTCCAGGCTAGGGAAGCAGTCGTACTCGCTGTTCTACGAAGAAGACTTTTACGTTCCTCGCCACATTTGGCCGGGCATTGCATGTGGAGCAGTATGATGGAGGGGTAGTACCTTGGGAGGTAGAAAAAAATTGATGCGCTCAACCGTGGAAAATTGGCTACAGTATAATTCGCGAGAGGAGAAGATTCCCTATGCAGACAATATTCATAATTTTTCAGTGAACTAACAGTACAAATATCAGATCCCATGTGGACGAAATTGCGGGTACAGCTAGTAATTTATATAAATTATTAAACCGTTGTTTCATCCTCTATCTCGTGAAAATTGTATACAAAGAAACTGAACGAGGGTACTGTTGCTCTGGCATTCCTCGTGCAGCAGTCGAGCTTTGCGTAACAACAGACTCGAGAGTAGAGTTCAGGGGTCTGTATCAGATGTCCTCCCGATAACGCCAGCAGTTCACAAAGGGCACTCCAGGGCGTAACTCACCGCGCTGTCCTACTCGCAGGCTTAAATCCAGGTCTGCGCTATCAAGATGGCAGCGCACAGTGTCTTGTACTGCGGGGAGTTATACCGCGCTAGGGGGTCTAGATTGTTACTACAGTAGAACTCCAACTGTCGGAACTCCGACTATCGGAATCGCTTTTTTAATTAAGACTGGAAGGGAAGAGACAGGGGAAGATGGGGATGACGTGTCACTTGGGGATTTCAGAAAAATTCTTTTGAATATTCCTGGTTGTTCAGAAGTTAGTGCTGAACATATAGGAGGGTGGGTGGTGTGTGATTCGTCAGACCTTGGGTATGAAATTCTGAATGATGATGAAATTATTGAAAGTGTGAGAGAAGAAAGTGTCGAGGAAGGAGGTGACCTTAATGTTGAAGTCAGTCAAGCATTTTCCGGTCTTGATACTGCGTGGAAGTGTTTGGAGCGTCAGCCGAGTGAGACCATATACAACTTCTCACTGTCAAGCGGATGCGCGACTTAGCTGCCCAAAGACAGAAGAATACAGTCAAACAGCTTACTTTGACTTAGATGTTCAGAAAGCAATGACTTTTATTTAGAGTACGGCACGTACAGTACATATTGTAGGCTACTAATATACAGCACGTTTAACATGCAAAAATGTTGCCTTTTCGTTTAATTAATTAAAATCTCTTTTTGTTTAAAAATTGTCTTTTACTCCCATTTTAACATATCTATAGTAATTAATTAAAATAGACCCTTTTTTTCGGAAAAAATCCAACTATCCGATTTTTTTATTATCCGAATTTGGTCTGGTCCCAATTGATTCGGATGATTGGAGTTCTACTGCACATCACGTCAAGAATCTGTCTCCGTTGGATCAGGTCGTTGCGGCACCGTGATGGAGTCCGGAGCTGTCACGGGAGTACCTGGTTTGAGTCCTGGTGGTGTGAAGAAATTTTGATCAACAGGGCTTGGTTGGCAGAGTAGTATTCATATTTGCCACATTGTGCACCAAAGTACGTGGTTAAATCCCATACCTCTCCTCAGTTTGTATGGAGTGAGGAATCAGGACACTGTTCATGGTTATTCGTGGGTCGGTTGGGGACGTTAAGACTGGCGGTACGCGGGTATCTTTCAGAAGTGTAGCCTTGAGTTGGGTGATACTTGGTCTTTCGTTCCGTCAGAACATGCTTCACTGAACATACACAGACTAAAGTTATCAACACGAAACAATAAGTGCGTAAAAGCATTTCCATAATTAGGAAAGTCAAAGGTAAGCCAGCCTAGATCAAATTTTCCATGGAAAAGATAACCATCAACCCAACTGTTGAGGAGAGAAAGAAGAATGCTGTACACATGACGTAAAATTGAAACGAAATGTAGAGAATAGGGCAATGCAAGTAAAGCATCGCATATTTATTGTTCCGCATTCTAACGATAAAACATATGTCTCGCATCGGCAGTCGCTTCTCACAAAAGTCATAATCAGACACATTATTATTTGTAGTTTAGGTTACAGTCGATACTGCAGATAAAAATGGTCCGTATTTTATGACTTTGATGGCCACTCTCGTTTTTATTTTGCAGGGAAAAGAAATTTAAAAAGTTGTTCTGTACTTGACGAGCTGCAAACACAGATACTCCACTTGCTGGGGTAGAAACCATTTTATTTTTTGCATCCCCTTTATTTGTATGAAATCCTCTTACATGTGTAGCAATAAGGCTCTTTGTATCTATGATTTTTTTTTACTTCCTTTTTTTTCTGCATTACGCCTCATCGAAGTTGATATAATTAAGAGGCGGGAAAGAACTGGGACAATGAACGGGAAGAGATTCTACCATGGCCGTTTGAAGGAACCGTTAAGGCTTCCCTGGCGTTAAACATTATATTATCTCTCCAAAGTTTCATATACTTCAGCTGACTCTTTCCTTCGACTGCGATAAAGTTCACCTCATTTTTAGTGATAATCTTCTAAGCTATTTCATCCATTTGCGTTTGGGACCACAAATAGCACAGTTTGGTTTCAAGCCCAAGTCTGACATCATCTTTATTATCTTGTCCCACTCTCCTCAGATGCCAAAATCATTTAATTATTGAATTTTCTATCTTACGTTCTAACATTTCTTGATTTACCTTCCTCAAACTATCTCATTTCTCAAATTGCTAATTGCATGATATTAGTATTGTTATTCCAGAGAGGTTAATCTGTAATTGAAATTGCTTGTATGGGTGCAAGCCCAAATGAAAAAAAAAAAATTAAAAAAAAATGTTAAAATGATTATCAACAAACATTATAGAAATAATCAGTTCTACAAACGCTAATGTTTATTGTTAACTTCTGTCCAGCGCAAAACTTGCCTTCACTTTAGTTCGAAATATCTAATTGACTTCTGAAACTATGCATGCCATATATGGCAATTTTTCTACATTAAGATCAGAATATTTTCATCCATAAAGTCCTGCAGTACCAACTTCGTTACCAATATTTACGGTCACTGCTTCTTACAATGCACCAGAAACTCTTCCATTTTCTATGAAGTCATTTATTATCGTAGCTGATCTACCATTCTGCATCAAGCTTTAAAGTTACCTGAACTATATATTATTCTAAACGCTCTTCCATGCGTATGGTTTGTACACCCCCACCAACAGCTTAAAGCATCGAGCTTGTGCACCCCTGGAGGCTATTGGGGGTCGCTACCCCCAGAGGGTGACGATAGAGCCAACCGGCATTCTTCTTTCTGACCTCCAATAGGGTGGGGCCAGGTACATACAACAGGCAGCGGAGCGCTACCACATAACACAGTATTAATCATCGAAAAATTTTATCTAAAATTCAGCTGATAAGGTTTAACTTCTGAGTGCAAACATTGCTCAAAACATTTTCTGGTTGTACTGAACCTAACAGCAGCGGATTGGTTATTACCTGAGGCAATGTGTTTATATCTGCCACGCTTCTGTCTACTCGGTAATCAATAAGTTTGGACCGAAGTCCAGATAATCAAATAGATCGGCAAAATCAAGAAAGACTTCAAATTAGCAGGAATCACTCCAGAAGATATCGAAAGCACAGAAAAATTTACAACTAAAATTCACAAGTGGGGAGTTGACCGGGATGAAAGACCGAAGTAAAGAAGAAGTAAAATATGGTCTGATAGAGAAAATAAGCCCACAGCAAGCATGTGAAGGAAATACGGGCAAAAAGAAAAACAAACAAACAAACGCTAGTAAGTACATTATCAGCAAATAATAATAACAATAAAATTCTGTGATAACAGAAGTTCAACGTTTATCCAACTGTCTAGTTTTGTACTCACGTATGCTGTCTGTAGGAATTATCACACCTAACTGAGGTCTGTTCACGGTGTCTTAATGAACCATTTACCCACATAGCCCATCATGGATCATGAGATTGTCTCTGATAGGCGTAACATTAGGTTCTACGCATACAAAATAAGTCTTTGCTACCGTTAACTCTTCTTAATGGATGTTCCGGAAGATTTTAATGTAGTCTTAAGACGACTGGAAGCACCAAAGTTTCACTCTTAAATAGGAGTAACATTTAAGACCTTAAGTTCTCCGGCTTCTAATCAAGTAAAGATAAATCAATTCTGAAGCGTTTCATTTGCTCAATTCTTTGTTTCCATTCGCGAACGTTGTCTTACACAATAAAGTACTACTGTAGCATATTGAAGACTGGTCATCTTTAACAATGTATTTAACCATAAACCTAGGTGTATGGAATAGTGTTTGTGTTTCAGCCTAAAATATCCTTTACAGTTTAGCCAATAGTGACGTAAATATTAGAAAAGAAGAAGAACTAAGAGGATTGTTTGCATTCAAACGGAGAGTAGTAATTTAGGACTTCAATGACATGAAAGCTGTGACCGAGCGTGGTGGTGTAACGGTTAACGCTCTGGCCTCGCATTCGGGAGGACGCCGGTTCGAATCCCCGTCCGGACATCAAGATTTGGGTTTTCCATGGTTTCCAAAATCACTCCAGGCAACTGCTGGGATGCTTCCTTCAAAAGGCCATGGTCGAATTCCTTGCCCCACATCCTTTCCCGTCTCTAAAGACCTCGCTGTTAAGAACCGCTAAGATTTTTTTTTAATAAAAAGAAAACTGGGAGTGTAAAGGCAGATAAAAATGATAAAAATGAAAAACTGCTGTAGAGATCATAGCGATTGGGGGAAAATTCTAAAAGGAATTACAAGTGACATACGAATTAAGAACGTAAACTTTTTCAATGGGTCAGACATTTCTGAAATCATTCCAGTGTTAACATAGAGTTATGGGTAACATCGCTCAAGTCACACTTTCCTTGATAAACAATGCAAGCATGAGTGACCGATATAACATTACACAGACATACACACGCATTCCGTCTGTCTGTCACCTTTCTGGCAGTTTTCAAAATTTCATCACAAAATGTGTTATTTCTCCAGATAAAATCCTACATCCTTCCTGACTGTACAGTACTTAGTACTTCTTTACCAAGGTCGATTTACACGTTTAGTCGTAAAAATATAACAAATACACAGTTACTTTCGCATTTACAATATTAATAAAGATATGGTGCTCGTTTATGGAGAGTGGAACGCTATCCGATTGCTTGGGCTGACGTATCTTCTACAAAGCAATGCGCGTGGTGAATAAGCAAACTCTTTACTTTGTGATGAGGTTGCTGCAAAAAAATTGAGCCCATGCTTACAAATGATTGGAGCGGTGTTCATTTAGACACGTCACTACCGAATTACCTAGCATATCACTACATTGTATCTGGCGATGTCTTACAGCGAAAAATAAGAAAGGTCGAGACCGAAGTACGAAAAACGGTTCGAGGTCAGCGAGGCGGGAAACTAAATGAAATGGGAGCCTTGTCTGCGGTGTGGACCGGGGAAAAACGACGAAGCGTCGACGTGGTCACGTAGCCAGTTGCGGCCGACCGAATGAAACCGAAGTCGCGTCGGCTCGCCACAGACCAAACACCGCCTCAGAAAAAGGGGGGGGAGTCTGGGTCATGTTGCAACGAAAACGATGTTATTCGAGACAATTTGGTGCTGGAAACTTTCCTTTAAATACAATTACACCCACCATCCTCTGCGGAATAAATACTTTATTGGCTTCGAAATATTGTAAAATCCATTTCATGAGACAGGACATGTTAGAAGCAAAGGTTTTGTGGAACGGCCGCCAACGTGGCTGTGCGCTTTAAGGTGCCACACACTCGATCGGGGAGGTACAACGGGACCATGTTCGAGTCCTGGTCCCCGCATACCAGCCTTCCCGATTGCGGATTTTAGGCTTAACGCCCTGTTAATAGCTAAGAATATTATGGGATGATCCCTCCTTAGATAGGGAGGAAGTGTGTCCATCTACAGGCGCGTTCCCACGATCCCTTGCAACGAAGGCAAGACGAGACGGGACGAATACTCAACCACACGCCTCTGCTAGCGGAGACGAGACGCAGCTATCCACTCTGAGTCGGTAAACATCACAGGCGGTGTAGCGGTGCGCTGTTGCCATCGGTTTGCAGCAGCGGTGCGCACCCCTTCTGTTGCTGTAAAGTGCTCTGTGCCAAACGACTACAGGCAACGTGGTGCGGAGGTGGCGGCGAGGTAAGCTAGGACTAACCTGCGGCCCGCGGTCGTCCCTACACTTCGGCTAATGAGGTCCCGTCCCGTCTCGCCTTCGTTACAAGGGATCGTGGGAACGCGCCTTACGACTGACGAATGGTGTAACCTTTGGGTTAAGGTGATTCTTTTTTAGTTATTTCGTTGTTGAAACATGCGTTTTTTCTCACTGACATTCTTTACCATCTCATCATTCATCTATATCACTGTGGAAACACATCAGAAACATTGAACAAATGACATTATATTGGATGAATTATTTGTTAATTTTTTTATTATTGAAGTGATAATCAGAACACGTAGCAGGACCAGACCCAATACTAGTATAAGAACAGTACGAAAATAGCTAACTTTTACAGTATTTGCGTAATACTGTTGAAGAAAATGAAGGAAACAAAGTAGAAATAAAAGAAACTGTAAAATGAAAGGCTGGATATTCATAAATAAATTGCCGTCCACAAATAATTGTTGCAATGAAGATTTTTATTTCCCACGTTCTAGACCGTCATTTTTACATTTTTCGGTTTAAGGTTTTGATGGCCCTCGTATTCGGGAGGACGCGGGTTCGAATCCTCATCTGAGCATCCAGATTTCGATTTTCCGTCGTTTCCCCAAATCCAATTTCAGGATGTTCCTTCAAAAGGCCATGACCAAATTCCTTCCCGTTTCTTGCTCCCAGTCCTTTCCCACCACTAATAACCTCGACGTCAACGATGCATAAAATCGCACGCAAAAAAGTTTTGTTGAATCCATAACTAATTAAAATTGATACTCTGGATCCTCTTGTGGAGACTGACGTATTGAATTTTGTAGCGCTGATATGATATGCGTCAGTTGGAAATGCTCACTGAACGTGGTGGATGAGCAGTTAAAGCTCCGGCCTCGTATTCAGGAGGACGCCGGTTCGAATCCCCGTCAGGGCCTCCAGATTTCCCCATATCACTCCAGGCGAATGCCGGGATGCTTCCTTCAAAAGGCCATGGCCTCATTCCTTCCCGATCCTTGTCCCCATTCGCATACCACCTCTAATGACCTCACGAGGTCATGGACTTTTGAAGGAACAATCCCAGCATTAACTTGCAGTGATTTGGGGAAATTATGGAAAACCCAAATCCGGATGGCCGGACGGGGATTCGAACTGGCATCCTCCCGAATGCAACACCACAGCGTTACCGCTCACCCACCTCACATACCAGGTTTATAAAGGAAGTTAACGTCTTACATTGCACTCGTGGCAACCACCTCCAATTTACGACCTTCCAGATGTTACGGAGCTGCGAGCCATCCACCTTGCGACGCCGCCATAGCTCATCTGCCAAGGTAAACATTTAACCCCCACTCCCGACTCTACATATCTGTCCCGTAGGCCGTCTCTCGTCCTCAGAAATAGACTGCCCGGCTCCACAACGCAGAGGAAATTTCACTGCGACGGCAACGACCCGAAAAGTGAATTTTACGGCGCCGTTTGAGCTTTGGAGATGAGCGTTTTATCTCCGGTACGAGTCCACTCACTGTGAAATAACGGGAATCAAAAAGCTATAAAAATACCTGCGGTTATGATTCGTCCTTCATAACTGTCACTACCCAGTGACAACAACCATAAATAAGGCAGTTCGACTTGGTTTCTTTGATCTTAAAATTCGTCTATACGGTCGGTTTGCTCCATTTCCCAGTTTGCACAACATACTCATGAATGTCAACGACTTTCATTTATCAACTACGGCGGATTTATCGGTAGAATCTAAGTTTCGATTTCCAGTTTGATCGATCAAAGGGTTCCTTATTTCTCCATAAGAAATTTTTCAATCGACCCTTTAGTTTGAAATGAGGTAATCCAGAATTTTCAGATTCCGAACGAAACATACATCCTCTAACCCCCGCTCAACCTACATAACAATTTTCTGACGCTTTCGTAAGAGCTGTGGCAAATAGTCACGATTCGAGCTGCTCTTCTCTGTACTTTCTCTAAACTGTCAACCAAAATTTTGCGAGACGGATGTCAAACGGGGAAACAGAGAGTTTTGAACGCTATCTCCTTAGTATTTGCGATGCGATTCTACAAATTTGACATATTAATCGCAGCTTAAAATTACTTCTATCACCGAAGTTTTGTTGATTTATGCCCAAATACTTCTGGGAATCAACTATGTCAATAATTGAGCAGCTTGCTTTAAACTTATCGAGAAATATGTTCTGTTTGTTAGTTTTGCACATTGCCTTGATATTTCTCTTCAGTTTAGTGTAATTTGCGATGGATTTCCCCATACCAAAATAATAATAATAATAGTATTTAATTACATTGCAATGGAATACACCCTCCGCTGGCAATATCCCTACACACCAATTTTCAACCCTTTCCTGCACACACCTACATTTTCCCTCAACAAATTTTATCTTTAAATTCTTTCGCAGTTTTCGGTAAATTATTCATAATTTCTCTTGGTAACTCAATCCAATCCCTGACACCCTTACCTAAAAAAGAGAATCTTCCCACACCCTTGTGCCTGAAATTGAGTGCCAGCTTGTGGTCATGGTCATGGTCATTTTATCCCTTCCATGAATTACTTTTCATTCTTACACCAATATCTTTCCATGTCTCATCACCAATATACGCCTTGTACACTTCCATGGCAATCTTCAACCTCCTACTGTCTTGCAATGAATCCCATTCCAGCTTTTTTTATCGTATCTGTTATTGATTGCATTCTGCGATAATTTCCAGAAACAATTCTAGCAGCCCTTTTATGCACCCTCTCCAACTCCTATATTTGATACTCAAAATGTGGGTCCCATACTACAATACTATGTTCGGGTGATGATGATTTTTTTCGCAATCGGCAGAATTTCCGATTTCCCTACAGTTAACTGAATTATCAGCAATCAATCTCAAACTGCTATTAACACTTTCTCCAAGATCGCTTGTAAAAATTAAGAAAAGAAGTGGCCCAAATATACATCCTTGAGGTACGCCTCGTGCAATATCATCTAGATTATAGAGATTTCTCTTTCAACAAAAATTGCGATCACCTAGTTAGAAAATCTCGTATCAGTTCACAGATCTACTACTAAATAGTTCGGGGAGCCAATAATATCAATAATTGAACTCTTAAATTTGAACTTCTCGACGAAAGGGTTCGTTTTGTTGGTTCTGTACATTTCCTTGATCTTTTTTCATTTTAGCGTAAGTTGACATTGATTCCACCATTTCCTTCCTTCCATACAGATAACTGCATCATCAGCGAACAATCTCAAACTACTATTGATCTTGTCTCCAAGATCGTTCAAAAAAATTAAGAAAAGAAGTGGCCCCAATATACACCCTTGAGGGATAGCTGATTCAATAACTAAATTAATAGAGGCTTCTCCGTCAACGACGACATTTTGCGACCGACCAGTTAGAAAATCTCGTATCCATTCACGAATCTGTCCAGATATACCGTACGCTAAAATCTTCGCCGTTCACAGTCTGTATATTCCCTTCTCCGACATGGGAGCTATGCTGGTTTCTAC
Source organism: Vandiemenella viatica (assembly GCA_031002005.1). Taxonomy (NCBI): domain Eukaryota; kingdom Metazoa; phylum Arthropoda; class Insecta; order Orthoptera; family Morabidae; genus Vandiemenella; species Vandiemenella viatica. The sequence continues at coordinate 90,395,108 of CM061918.1, forward strand.
ATCTGCTCCCGACCACATTCCAAGGTAGGCTGGTGAAGTCGTGCTATTGACGGCGACGGTGCTCATAAGCGGAAAGTTACCACCGCGCTAAGGGGCCTCGTTGTACCCACGTGCAGCCCACGTGGAGCCGGCTGTGGGCCCAATAAGGCCGCAATAGGGCCTGCCGGGGGTGGGTGACTGTTAGGGTGGCAGAGTTGGCTCCGTTTTATAGGCGGCGCTGGCAGTCTTTCGGGACGGTTACGACCCGAACGGAGCTCAACGCAGTCCCTGTTGGGGTAGGTCAGGGAACACTGTACCACACGGCACTATACTGGGACCAGTCAGACTTTACTAACTTCTAGTATCTGCTGATTCAAACTACTGCCTCACAATTTACCTCTTCAGTCAAATCAATAATTGCCATTTTTACGGGAAAAATGCATAATCCGTAAAAAAAAATCTATTTTGGTATTAAATGTTTTTAATTCTTCAAAACTTTTGACCAATTATTTATTAATTTTTTTGATGGTATACTGTCTTAGCTGTGTGTGGAATATGACTATATTTCCGTTATTATTAAATCCTGGTAAATAATATTTTTGCTTACACATTTTTATATATATACAGTTGTTTAATGGGCTATAAAGTTGGCTAGCTCGTCGTATTTGAATTATAATGCCAAATGGATTTAAGTATATGCCAATTACCTTAGCACTATTCACTGAAGCCTTTATCAGTTCAAGAAGTCCAATGAACCATTCATGCCTACGTGTCTCCAACGGGGAAAGCTGTTAACAAATATTTACTAAATTACGAAAAAATCTAAAAAAAATAAACTGCAAACCGGTACGCGATTTATGGTAACGAATCATACTTAAGGAAGTGAAATCTGACATATCGTTCTAATAGCAAATTTTTGCTTCTCACAGTACTAAATGTGCAAAAGGACTAAGTTAATGGTAAACATGTAACTCTCTACATTCAGCTTTGAGATAAACATTTTATTCGGGTAGGGTACACAAATATGATAACATTATGGAAGTGAGATGTTGTAACGATAATGAATTTAAGAATATCTTTTAACGTAACTATCTCGAAATTCGCCTGTAGTAATTTCGGCAAATCTTCGAAAACCCTAATTTGGATGGCCGGACAGAGATATGAACCCACATATTCCAGAGTGGTACTCCTCAACTACCAGTGTTGGTTTCTAGACATTATAGCACTCGTGTTATGCTGCACATGTATGTATTTATAATAATTCCGGCCTTGTGAAAGAATGGTGAAAATTTAACTTAGTCCACAACTAGAAAATTAGTTGGATCCTCCCCAAGGAGGTCTACTAAGCCATTGTGTCAGAGGTATGACGGCCAGTTACTTTCCTCTGGGACCTACAGTTTAATGTGGAATTCGTACCATGAAGCTACTTGGCCTACCTCATATCAACCCGTAAAAATTCCAGGCAGCAATGGGATTCGAACCTGGCGCCTTGAATTTAGTAGGTGACTGCCTTATTCACTGAGCTACCAGACCGATTAAATGGTCGAAATAGCCGTGTATCCTACGTTCGTCGTTGCTGAAAATACAGTTTTAAAAAAATTCCCAAAAATCTGAAAGCGTTTTTAGCTTTTTCGCCAATGGGTTAAGTGTGTTGTCTAAGCGATTCCGTAGGAAATAGAGTGTAGTGACTTTCGGAAACAAAGGGAAATAATACCTTAATAACTTAGACCTCTTAGAAAATCCCCACCGAACGTGGTGGGTAAACGGTTAACGTTCTCGCCTCGCATTCGGGAGTCCGCGGGTTCGAATTCTGGTCCGGGCATCCAGATTTGGGTTTTCAATGGTTTCCCCAAATCACTCCAGGCGAATGATGGGATGCTTCGTTAAAAAAAGGCAATGGCCGAATTCCTTCCCGTTCCTTGCCCCAATCCCATCCCGCCTCTAAAGACCGTGCCGTCTACAAGGCGAAAAGCCCAAGAAAAAAAAAAAATTAAATCTCCATCATCACTTAACAAAGAAGAGTAGTTTGTAAGGAAGTTTGTAACAGTGGGAATCTGTATGTTTTGCGTAGTCACTGTGCGTGCCAGGGCTTCATAACACAGCGTGTCCGCCCCTTCTTACACTGCGCTGTCCTTTATTTCTGCCGCTTCTTATTCTCCGAGTCGCTCCGTCGTAACTCCAGGATTATCTCTCCGAGAGAGAGAGAGAGAGTTTCCCTAATTGGCGTCGTTAATTACGACAGTCGACGGGCGGGATTTGCGATTCGCCTGAGGCGGTGGGAAGACTTTGTTTACTTCGGCGCCTTGCAACTGTGTCGTGAACGCGGAGAACGACCAACCACAGCATTTCGGCAGAGATCAAAGTCGGACTGTAATCACCGCGCTCGATCGGCTGTGAGAGCCCAAGGCAGGGTTCAGTGTCTCCTTTTAAGAACTTTTGCTGTGTTTCTCCATCACTGATTGTAAGAGGAATTTGAACAAAGTATAACGCAACTTTTACTAAAAAACTATTGATTCATAACACTTTTTGAAGTGAAACTTCTTCGGGCGCAATAGGGATTTTTTTAGCGTCACGCGTTAAGTGCCCATGCATCGTAGCGTATGTGAACCTAATGTTCTGCGCATGCGCAGTTAACGTTCTGCATCTGCGCATTTAACGTTCTGCGCATGCTCACTTAACGATATTTTGATTCAAGCAGCTACGATAGTGGCCACATTTGCTTGAGCACACGCTAAACAGTGAGTACTCAATACATTGTTTTCAGTTAGTTCGTTTTACGCGTTACGTTTTCTATACATGTGTGTATAAGTAGGAATAAATTAATTTCATGAGTGTAGCTAAACCGTATCCAAATTATTAAAGCTTCAGTATCTTTAATACTCACTGAAAATTACATAGTGACGTGATACAGTATATTTACACTATTACAGAATTATACACGCACCCGTATTTTTAGTTGCTTTCTTGTTTATCTGTTCCTTCTTGTTTATTTATATCCGTTTCATTTGTTTACGGTAATAACTTGGACAGTAATCGTTTTACTTTACAAATGCAATAAAGATAGTATGATTCGTCTAGAGCGAAAAAAACACACAAAAATACATAAAAGTTTTACTTTTTGACTATTTCTAAATATACCACTGGTAATTTCAGTGTCTGTCCCCGCATCAGTACTATGTAATAAGCTGTGTCTGTACATACAACTTATGAACAGATTATACACAAATTGACTCTGAGATAAACAAAGCCTGAGTGACCGATAGAACAATACAGAGACATAAGCCGCATCCCCACGACATCTAGTAACGAAGGCGGGACGGGACGGGATCTCATTAGTCGAAGTGTAGGGACGAGCGCGCGCCGCAGGTGAGCCCTCGCTTACCTCGGCGCCACCTTCCCACCACGTTGCCTAGTGTCGTTTGGCACAGAGCACTTTACAGCAACAGAAGGGGTGCCTACCGCTGCTGCAAACCGATGGCAACAGTGCTCCACTACGCACGCCTGTGATGTTACCGACACAGAGTGGGTTGCTGCGCCTCGTCCCCGCTAGCAAAGGCGGCCCTGTTCCTATGGAGTGTTGTTGAGTATTCGTCCCGTCCCGTCCCGTCCCGCCTTCGTTACTAGACGTGGGATCACGGCTTTACACACGCTATCGGTCCATTTGTTGTCGTTCGGATAGTTTTCAAAATTTCGTCACAAAATATGTTACTTAACCCGAAAAAAGTATCCTCAGTCCTTCCTAACGATGCTTAGTATCTCCTTGACAAATTTCATTAAGATCGGTTTTGTCGTGTAGTAACCAAAACGTATCAAACAGATAGAGAGATAGAGTTTCTTTCGCAATTATAAGTGCAGATTTCACAGCTTTCCAACCTCATATCAGTTTGAAACGCACCCTTTTTTACCCCCTTGACGAAAGGCCATATATTATCAAAATTATCAAAAAAGTAAAATAAGAAACGGTTTTCCATGGTTTCCCAAATCACTCCAGCCAAATGCCGGGATGCTTCCTTCAAAATGCGATGGCCGAATTCTTTCCCATTCCTTGCCCCCCATCCTTTCCCGTCTTTGAAGACCTCGCTGTTATGAAACATTTAGCAGTAAAAAAAAAAAAAAAAAAAAAAAAAAAAAAAAACCCCAAAAAAACCAAAAAAAAAACCAAAAAAAAAAAAAACAAGAAACGCCTACTGTTAGCTGTTACGTGAATCGTTTTATGACGACAGAGAAGCACAAATTTCAAATACATTTGATTCATTTTCTGCCCCAGGCTCACTTTTTCAAAAATATCTTAAATGGACAGACATCTAGAGATTTCTCTGGAGGCTAGAGCCAATGTAAGGGACTGCAAGCTGGCAGTAACATTACCGGCTACTTCCGTCGCAGAGACACACGTGAGAGTGCCGGCAAAGTGCAGAGTCTGTAGCACAAAAACACCTGTTGGAGGCACTACGGGCGTGTAGTCGTCGGACATAACGGTACGACGAGGACGAGAGAGTGGGACGACAAGTTGTGAGAGGTGCTAAACACGCAATAGAATGTGACCCGCGCACAGTAGAAGCTCGCGGCTTTATTATTATTGGCCTATTACCTCCTGTGGGCCTCTATCTCGCCGCGTGATAGAGAGTTGGTGGCTGACGCTAACGACTCGACCCACTGCCTTGTCCGTCTGTATACAAAGTGCGCCCAACGAGAAGGCTCCTTACCCCTTTCTTTATTATTGCTATTCAGCGCTCGTGCCGTATTCCATATGCGTGCTTACAGTGTCGTATGGTGTCCGTCTTTTTCTACTGTAGGTGTTGGATCGCAGTGGCACAGTGGCGTTGATAAATGCAATCAACACCGTCCCAATATACGTCTTTTAGAGGGACTGGATAAAGTGAGGCAGTGGGATATTCAAATACGTCTACACTTTACATGATTATTAGCCATTCTTCCGCTGATGCTTGTTAAAATCGTAAATAGAGTTTACTTTCAATTTTTTTGTTTTATTTATAAAGGTGAATAACACACCAATGCAATTGAATTTTGTTTTATTTTGGTGTCGTATGCGTTTCGCTCTATTTCAAGAGCATCATCAGCGACACCTGTTTGGTATTTATTCATTTAGTTAGTTACATTTGGTTTAAAACAATATACAATATAAAGTTGAGGTGAAATTAAATTTACTTACATGTTACTTTTTTACTTTTTTCTCATGATCAGGGTTTGCTTCTCTGTGTAGGTTTTGTAGAGTCTTCTGAAGGTATAAGGCACTACACTGCACCGACCAAATTTCACATTAACATTATTATTTACTGTCACTATCGTTTTAAAAACATGAGATAGTAAACACCACGCCATGTTTTTCACAGGTCCATAGAGTGTGTGTTTGTTTACATTTCAGGTTTCATAAAGCAAAGGACCCCTAACCACAATGAAACCTGAAATATAAACAAACACACACCCTATGGACCTGTGAAAAACATGGCGTGATGTTTACTCTCTCATGTTTTGAAAACGATAGTAACAGTAAATAGTAATGTTAATGTGAAATTTGGTCGGTGCAGTGTAGTGCTTTATACCTCCAGAAGATTCTACAAAACCTACACAGAGAAGCAAACCCTGATCATGAGAAAAAAGTAAAAAAGTAACATGTAAGTAAATTTAATTTCACCTCAACTTTATATTGTTTTAAACCAAATGTAGCTAACTAAATGAATAAATACCAAACAGATGTCACTGATGATGCTCTTGAAATAGAGCGAAACGCGTACGACACCAAAATAAAACAAAATTCAATTGCGTTGGTGTGTTATTCACCTTTATAAATAAAAAAAAAAAAAACGATTAACTTGCAATTGAGGAAATGGCCCACAATATCCAGTCATTAGAGTTTACTTTGTTAGTTGTGTATACAAATAATGCAAATCAATTTAACAAAATTCTAGAAACTAAGGGCCTACTTTACACAAAAAGGTATAAACTGTGTAAAATCAGGAAATAAAAATAAAAAATAAAGTATTACATGCAAAAAAAAAAAAAAAAAAAAAAAAAAAAACACTGAAGGCCAGCATTTGTGCAGGAAAGAACATTCGTGTAAGTTATAAACAGTTTATTGATTAGCAGTACGCAAATACATAGACACTCGCTGTTTTTAATATGGGGAAATTAGTGTAGGTAGAAGATTAATTTAATAGGGTATCTTAAAACCGTTAAATCATTTGGAATAATTATCCTGGTATGTTAAAAATACTAGCAGAAAAGTAAATTCATAAGAATGACGTTTCTCTCAGCGTAGAGAAATTATAAAATGCACTCGGATAACTAGTCGAGTTATTATCGATATTTCGGCGATCACAACACTGTCGCCATCTTCTGGCGTAACAAGAACCCAGAAGATGGCGACTAGTTACCCAAGAGCATTTCATAAAGAAAAATAAAAAAAATGTAGGAGCTAAGGGCATACTTTAGATAACGAGGTAGTAGACTATGTAAAATCAGGAACTAAAAAAAAAAAAAAAAAACAATGTCATATATGAACTATACATGTACAGTCAGTAACAATGTCCCGTTCCATAAGGGCGAAACCTGTCTGAGATTATAGGAATTAGAAAACTGTTAACGGGCAATGTTTTCATTTAAAAGTGTTCATATTCACATTGCTTTCCAACACATTTTTTTTTTTTTTAAGTTAAACTTCTTTAAACGTGGTAGGGTGAAATTTGTTATCGTTACGTGTTACGGTGACGTGTAACGATTACGCGTTACGGTTACTCGTTACGAGTTAAGTGTTAATTTTTAAGTGCGCATGCGCCGCAGCGTTCTGGACACAAGCGATTTACGTTCTGTGCATGGGCACTAAAATGTTTAAACCCTCATTGTTTTAATACTCACTGAAAATCACGTGACGAAGTTAGACGCTATACTTACACATGAAGCAGTAGCCATTCTGTTTATTTTGTAGTGAGACCTTGTATGGGTGCAGCCTGGTTTCAGGCTTGAACAGGTTTCGGCGTGTCGCAGCACTTGCGCATATGGAGACACGCAATTGCGCATGCACCATGCCTCAGCTGGTTGTAGATACGCGGTATTTCATGCGATAATGGTACAGTAAGAGCATTTTTAGCGTTTAAAATAACTTTTATTAAAGTTTATTAAGACAAACTACTTGGTAATTAAAGTGATCTGGTATATCAGTGATTAATGCGTTTGCTTGCAAAAGTTCTGGGTGATTTGACGGATTCAAATACTAGTGGGGCCAGGAACATTTAAAAGCTGTGGCTGATCGTATGAGCTGTTGCAGGATAACTTCCTCGTTAAAATGCAGGTCCCAGAGGAAAGGAACTTGCCTTCTTACCTCTGACACTATGGTTTAATATACCTCCTTCGGTATGATCCAGCCAAGATTCGGGTTGTGGACTAAATAAGTATTTTTCGTGATAGTTATATACAAGAACGAATAGAAGTCGTTAAAAAACTAGGGTGGGTTTATAAATAACTTGGTTCGATATTATAGAGGTCAAATCAAGTCTTGAAACGTATTTTATTTTTGACATAGTTCCCTAGAAGTTCAACGCACTTGCTCCAACATTTCCCCAGCTTTGTGATTCCGTAGTGGAAATGGGGTTCTTCAAGCACTTTTTTTTTTTTTTTTTGAAGGAAGTGCAACCTAGAAAATGCAACAGAAGATTTTGTCTAAATTGAATGACGCAGGGCATTCCTATAAACCTTCATTTACCTTCTCTGCGAACTCTTTATTTGGCCGAAATTTCTGCCCAGCTTGGAAAGTTTTGATTTTTTGGAACAAATTGTAATCCGAGGGGGCGAGATGGGGTTAATTGGTTGGGTGCGGAAGCTTTTGAAACACAACTGTTTTTTGAGCGACGTGGCTTGAATGCACCGCCTCATAGTCATGATGAAACAAGACATTATTTTTGGCAATTGTCAGACCTTTCTCTACAATCACTGTATTCATTATCATTAATAGTGATGTGTAGTGTTTTCCAGTAATGGTTTTTCCCTTCTCTAAGTTGTCGATCAAGAGATTTCCTTTTGCGTCCCACAAAACTGAAGCCATCACTTTTCCAGTGGATGGAACACACTTTGCTTTCATCGGAGAAAATTTGCCACCTGCAGTCCACTGTTTTGGCTACTGTGCCCTTTCCGGTGCATTGTGATGAAATCCACGTTTCGTCCATAGTTACAAAACGCAGTAAATTCCTTTGGATTCTTTTTAAACACCTCTAAAATACTACCCTTCCTCCTTCCATCCGATTTCTATTTCGTTCATTCCTGAAGTTTTTTTTATGTGTAATTAATTTTGCAAAAATAAAATAAACTCGCATATTTGAGGCGCCTGACGCCATGTTAACTCCAGTTTCACTCATCTTTTAGTCAAAACAATATCATTGACTTAATGTGAGAGATAAGTCTTTCCCGGCGTATCTTTGAAATAAATTCTTCACGGGTTTGCTGCCGGATTACATTTTGTGCTGACGACGGGCTTGTTCCTTTAGATACAACGGACCTGATGATGGCGGCAGTGCAAGTCGCCGAAAGCTCGTCGTCAGCACAAAAAGTAATCCGGCAGCAAACCCGTGAAGAATTTATTTCATCATTGACTTAATCAACGATTTCTGACCGTACAGCTGTTTTCGAAGCTCCAGGACGTGGTGTATCTTCCAGGCATTTTCTACCACTTTTGAACTCATTTACACAAAGTCAAATGGTTTTATAGGAATTTAATTTAATTTAATTGCAATGGAACACACGCTCTGGTGGCAATTTCCCTACACACCCAACTTCCCCCTAACCTGCACCCACCTACATTTGCCCTCTACAAATTTTAATATCCTGCATCATTAAATTTAAACAAAATCTTCTAGGTTGCATTTCCTTCCGTAAAAACAACCATAATCACACCACGAATTTCAATTTTTATCCACTTTTCACAGGCACTCAACAGGCTTGTGTTTAAGCAACTTTTAAATAAGGAATTGGCATCAAAAATAATTTTTGACTAAAGGTTACAGGTACATAGAAAGCTAAGATTATGATTACATACACAGCTGGTGCTGAGCCTCCTATTAGTTTCGAATCAACTTACTTATCAAATCGTCCTTGTAGTGTTATATGTTGCTGAAACTCAATCGAATTGGTGCTCAGCGTACCAAACCGCAGAAAAAAATGTATAGTTTAAAATACGTTTTATACATGTATTATAATTGCCTGCTGTTCACTGCAGTTTGTTCATTCTTAACTTGTGGACCAAGGTCATGTTCCCCTCGCCTTGAACATTAGCTCACAACCCCTTCCTTCATATTTCTCCGAACTGACCACTGTGTCCATGTGAAAAAGTGACAAATTTTCCCTCCACATGTAGGGGTAAGGGCAGCGGAGTGGGGATAGATCAGACTGACCTTGGGCCGCCTCTGCTAACTAAACGCACTTTACAATAAGGTTCATGTTCTTCACGGTTCGTACTGTATACCGTTTGCGTGCTTACCGTCCGGTATACCGCGCCGCTTTTTTACTGTTGGTTACAAATAAAGGAAATAAAAGAAAAATTAGAAAATGGCGTAAGAGCTCAGGAGAAAAATTCAGTGAGCTACGATTTGCTGAAGATATTGTTTTGTTAGCAGAACAGACTGAATATCTTGAGAAGGTACTGAATGGCACGAATAAGATACTGAAAGAAGATACTGTTCTAAATATAAATAAAAGCACTAGAAAAATGCTGAAATGTAGCTGAAATTATAGCAGTAATAGTATATTGACTGTAAAAATAGGATCGGATGGATAGAAGAAGTAAGAATTTTGCTACTTAGGAACTAAAAGGCAACAGATGGCCGAAGCAGGAATGATGTTAAAAGCAGAATGGCACTAACAAAAAAAGCTTTCACGGAAAAGAGAAATCTTTTAGTTTCAAATATTGACCTACGAGTCGAAAAGAACTTTGTTATAACATGACTTCAAAGTATTTGACATGTGTTGCTGTAGAAAGATACTGGAAATCAACTGGACAGGAAAATACAAACTGAACGTGTCTTGCAAATGATGGGTGCGAAAAGCAGCCTGTGGAAGAGTCTTACAGAAAGAAGAGACAGGATGGTGGGACAGATTTTAAGAAATGATTAATTTGTTAGTGGAAGGAACAGTCGAAGGAAGAAACTGTAAATGTGGACAAAGATTAGAATATATGAAGCAGATAATAATTGAAGATGCCAGTTGTAGGGAATTTATAGAGATGAAGAGGTCAGCGCCAGATAGTAAGGGATGGACCAAACCAGTCGAGAGACTGACGACACACACATACACACACATACACAAAAGGATAGATTCCAGCTGCACTGTGACGTTGACGAATGCCATCATCCCCGTCCAAATATACGTCTTCTTAGAAGGAAGGCAGGGAAATTTTTCAGACTCGTCTGACAACATTCCAGCTATTGTTTTTTGTTTGTATGCTGATTGTTTATTTTTTGTTTGAGTCAATCAACACTCGGTTCTTCACTGCGACGTGTTGACTTGTCATTTACAGCCCAATTATTATTGACATACCCACTACCACGGTAGGGATTGGATTAAGCGACGTGCAAGCCACTGTCATATCTGGCACCTGAGCTGCTAATCTTCGTTTGTTGGTTAGTAATTTATGTGTTAAAATTTTTCATCTTGGTTTCGAAGGCGGGCGGCATGCACATAATTGCTGAGATCTGTCTAGAAGTCATATCTGGCATGCAATTTATTGCTTGTTAATCCTGTGTATTTACTGCGTGATGGAAAGCAAGCACATTTTTCTCTACACGCATTCTGAGTTCATCTTCCTTTTGCACAAGACGACATTATGAATTATGCTGATTTTACATCATAATTCCTTCTGAAACGGTGATTCTATGGATAAAAGAGTTTAGCATGTCAGTTTTAACACGTTACATTGAAAGTTAGCCAAAAATATGTTTTGGTGATTTAAGAAACTGTTTAAATGTTACCGTGGAGTCCGAACTCTTTCAATAAAGTAGAAAGAAGCCTTACACAAAAATTCTGGTGGATAAGCGGTAACGTTTGGGTCTGACATTCGGAGGGGCGAGGGTTTGAATCCCCGTCCAGGCATCCAGATTTCAGTTTTCCATGTTTTCTCGAAATCACATCTCTCACCTCTACGACGAAACGCAAAAGAAAAAAAAATAATAAAAGAAAAAAATCTTTTTCCTCCTGCTGTCTGGGTAACGCAAAAACATTCCAAAAACCCAAAACAATAAAATCAGCACCAGGGTTGAAACTGCTACGATATCGCTCTATGTTTTTTGATTAGCATACTGGAACTGTTTTCATTCAAGACTCTATCCTTTTCCTTAGTTACTGAATCAAAAAGGCTAAATGATATTTATTAGACAACGTACTTCTTAATAATAACACATCTTGTTCCTTTTATGGTTTCCTTTAAGAAATTAATCACAAGGAGGAGCAAATAGTTCCTGACTGAAGTCCGGTATGATAATCTGATAGCATATTACGTAAGCGTTGACCGCTTGTTAAGAGAAATGGACGGTTTTACCGAAAATTGTAGCTATATGTCAACTGCAGGGCCTAAACCTGACACTAGACATGAATAATGTATTTAATAAACTCAATTTAGTGGCTGTCTGGTGTTATTTACTGCTATAAAACAATATATAGCCGATTAAGGCAAAACTTAATAACTTCAATATATACGATACTAGTTTGATAACATTCCTTATTGGTCAAGAGCGGCTACATTTCCACACTACGCTAATATGAAATTTAATTGGATTAATTTTTGGTTATTGGCAAATGTAAACTAATTGACAGATATGATACATCATTCTTTAAGGCAGTGATTAATTAGTTTCGGCTTAACAGATCACTGTCTGCTGAAATATTTCAGTACATATCATTATGTATGCCTCCAGGAAATTATTACACTTTAAATTTTGAAAATATTTTTTCAATCTGATCTTCCTCTAAGTATAAGATAGTACAGCATTTTTTTAAAATGTTTGTTTTGTTTTAACCTAAGAGTGAGAAACTGGAATTTTAATGAAGTTGTAAAGAAGTAAACATATTTTTGCAAACTGGCATTGACAGATTTAAATCGTGTCTCAATAACATTATAACACTACTGTTCTAGAATGGGAGGTTGTAATGTTTTCCGAATAAAGCCTTTTGCCCAACATAACCTTTCTCAGACAGAGAAATAATAATGTTTTTTCGTAATGTTTGTCCCTTAGAATATAACTAAAATTTATTGATTCATAAAATTTTGTAGAATTGATGAAAATCCGCCACTTTTATGGTATAAATAGTTGCATTATACTTTGTCATTTCCCTCAAAAACGAAACAATCCAAATTGCTTTAAACTAAGTATTTCACAATCAATTGTTGTTGAAACTGTGATTAGATCAACTTGGTTTGAAACATAAAAATTTGGATATACTGAAGATTAATTTAAAAAAAACCAGGAGTATGATTTCATATTCGGGCTCTATTGAAATATCCCTACACGAATTTTGAGTACATGAAATCTTTACCAAGTGTGCAAATGCATTGGAGGAGATGCTGGCAGGGTAATTGTTTAACAAAAAATCTACATTTTATAGTTCTGGGAATGTGAGTTAGTAAATGTTACTCTGAAACTATTGCCAATGAATCATTAGTAGTTAAAACGAAAAAACGGTATGACTGTATTTATAAAAAAATTATTTTTTTTCTTTCTCGTTGATGGTAAAGCTGAAAATATTTTGATTTTGGCTCTGTATATAAAATATACCACAAACGTATCTCTGATATTATTACAGTTTTTCGGCCACTCTGTTAATTATGATATTATTTCACTAAAATATTCAGAAAACAAATGTTTATTTAGCACTGTTATAATTCTAATTTGGCTACTGTAAACACTACAGCATTATTTCTGTCACAACTCAGAACACAATTTACCTCTTCTGCATATAACAATGCCCAAACCCATTACCGTGTTTTGAGTATGCTATGAATCTAAAATAGTTACCATTCGGCAGAAAGATTCAGATAAATAAATTGCCAACATCGTCCAGGATCTGAATTTTAAGGTCACAAGTCATTCATTACCACGTGACCTGATCTAATCTATTTCTTGAGTTTTTTTAGTGACCTAACTTTTAAGGGGATATAAAAATGAGATTAAAAAAAAACATTATTTCTTAGGTTCAAAGGTCATAATCGCATGACCTGATCAGGCTTAAAGACGAAAATACAAAACTTGGACTGTAATCGACCCTAACAATTCGTTCTGCAAAATTTAAAGAATTTGTTATGAGTTTCAAGGAACTTACAAGTATCAAAAAGGAACCCAGAGAATTTCGCTATTCCGTTAATAACGTAATAACTCGAGAAATAAATTAATCGGATATCTCTGTCTGATAAAACTTTTTTTCTCCTTTTTACTCTACGATTTAAAAACACATTAATCTGATTTTTTCCCTCGTTATACTAGATGCAGTGGTTAATGAGCAAAGATTTTCTGGCAACAATTTTTCTCATACATTGTTTTCCTGTTACCTAAACGGCACTATTTTTGTATTTTAATTATTTTACATTGATTTACAGAATAACTGAAGAAGGTAATATTTACAAAAGTATTACATTTGTGCAAAAAAAAAAAAAAAAAAAAAAAAAAAAAAAAAAAAAAAAAAAAAAAAAAAACAGAAAAGGAGAGCAAAATTGACCGTAAACAGAAATGGGAGTTTCAGAATCTCCAGGAACAAAATAGCGTATGGCGTCAGTTTATAAAAATGACTTACGGAGACCCATATACAACCGAGGATAGTATTCAACTTTTGCAATGACGTCCTATATATCACGATTTTTGCTATAAATTCATCAGCCAACTTCTTTTTTTTTCGAAGGATATTCAGGAAATTCGAGACTGTTATATGATCAAGAATCGTGCTTGATAATTTTCTATTGCGAGTACGACTTTCAAGCTGGGAGGTAGCTGCTCCATTTCACACACTACGTTCACGACCTTCTTCAGGACACTAAAATACAAGCTTGGAGAGTCGACCTTTCCTAAAGACAAACTCAGACCAGACCTAACTTACCGTAGGCGGCTGACGTTAAACCCTCGGACTCCGAAGAGTTTTATGCCTTTATTTTATTTCGTTGGCAATTTGTCTTTCCTTGCTGAGCTATGCGACAAGGCGGAGAATATTTTTCTTGTTTTACTATTTTCTCCACCCCTGGTTAGCTCATAAAGTGTCTCGGCGTGTTTAATTTGTAAGGCACGGAGATAAGTTTACCCGTCACACTAGCACCAAATTAACTGTCGTAAAATCTCCGCTAGCTTGCGGACTGGGCGAGATATTTCATCTCTGTGACCTTGCGTGACACGACTTCGTGGTGTTCCTCCTATCTCGGTGGATTGTGTCTAATCCACTGTGTATTAATAAAATATTGCCCATTTCCATCTGCAGGACCATGTCGGATTCCTTACTACTCGAAACTTCTCTGGAATGACGTATCGTATCTTGACGATTATATAAGCTAACCTTCTAAAAAACAGTAATTAATTATTACTTGTAAGGGACGTTTCTATATGTGTAGGCACGAAACGAAATTTTCGACTGGTTTGATGCAATCCTCCATCCCTTCCTATCCTGTGTTAACCTCTTCATTTCTACATACCCCCTACAACCCACGTCCTCAATTATTTGCTTCATATATTCTAATCTTTGTCTTCCTCTACAGTTCTTACCTTCCACTGTTCCCTCCACTAACAAATTAACCAATCCTGCATGTCTCAAAATATGACCTACCAGCCTGTCTCTTCTTTCCGTAAGCTTCTTCCATAAACTTCTTTTCTCACACATCATTTCCAAAACTCGTTCATTACTTACTTTGTCTGTCCACCTAATTTTCAGCATTCTTCTGTAGCACCACATTTCAAATGCTTCAAGTTTCTTTCTTTCCGGTATTCCTAAAGTCCATGTTTCGCTACCGTAAAGTGCTGTGCTCCACACATAGAGTTTTAAGAAGTTCTTTCTAATTCCTAGATCAATATTTGAAACTAAAAGGTTTCTCTTTTTCATGAAGGCTCTTTTTGCTAGTGCTATTCTGCTTTTAACATCATTTCTGCTTCGGCCGTCGGTTGTAATTTTGCTTCCCAAGTATTACAGAACTCACTTAGGCCACTTCTCCTATTGCATCAGATCCTATTTTTATATTTAATCTGCTAGTATTGGTGTCATTTCTGCTACATTTCATCACTTTTGTTTTACTTTGATTTATATTCAGTCCAAAATCTTCGTTCAGTATTTTGTTCATGCCATTCAATAACTTCTCAATATCCTCAGCCCTCTCTGCTAATAAGAAAATGTCGTCAGCAAATCGTAGCATACTGATTTTATCTCCCTGAAAACTTATGCCACATGGAAATTTTTCTTTGACTTTCTTCATTGCTTCTTCCACATACGCTAAAACATACTTGACTGCATTTTTCACTGTTTCTCGTTTATTCCATCCAGTGCTTAACAGTAATATAACCTTTGAGATATGTTCAGTTTTTTTTCAATATATTTTTATATAATACAAAATCCTCTTTTCTGGAATCTTGTATGCATTAGTGTTTAACGTCTTTTGGAAAAATAAATTCAATAATTTCTAAAAAGTATCTGTTCTCTTTGCTACAATGCCAAGTGTTGCTCTTTAATGATTTATTTATTTAGTTGTTTACTTATTTATTTATTTATGATTATTGTTTTACACCTCATCTACGTCGAGGTCATTAGAGTGGGGGCAAGAGACGTGAAGGAATTCGACCATGGCTTTTGAAGGAAGCATCCCGGCATTCACCTGGAGATATTTGGGGAAACAACAGAAAGCCCAAATCTGGATGCCCGGGCGGGATTAGAAGCAGCATCCTCCGGAATGCGAAGCCAAATCATTACCGCTCACCCACCACGCTCGGGAAAATTTCAAATAAAATTTAAATAAATGCTATTTATTTTACACCGTAATTCCCGGATTATGATTCATACAATGTCTTAAATCGTTTAAGTAAGCGCACTACTAAACGCGAAAACACCAATGATTTGATTGGGTGCACGTAATACAGCGTGAAGAAACGGTCTTTATCTTATCCTTGTAAATTTGTCTAGGATAGTTTCAATTTATCAGCTGTAATGATTTTTATGATGTTTTATGAGGCTGAAAAAGAGATAATGTGGCAAACAGATCTATTTTATTTAAGCAGAATGTAAAGAAACGAAAGAGTGAAACAGAACAGAAATCTTCTATTTGTTTTCAACGTAAACCAGTGACTGATAGAACGTAAAACTTTGTATTGAGTGACATAAACATCTAACCTGATACATACATTTTTTGTACTATTAATCACTACTTAATCACAAGGTTGCAGCAGAAATACACGCCAGATTTGTCTTTATAATAAATTCAAAGACCACTTTCCTCATACACGCTTGGAAAAAGTAGCTCTTTAGTTTTTAAGGTGAACATATACACTGTAAAGTGTTTTGATACTACTTACCTCATGGGTTATAAAGAGCAAATTAAAACGCCCAAGGCCTGATATCCTTTGCCAACGTTGTAATTACAATTGGATGTCAATTTTCAAGTCAAACGAAAACATCAAGCAATCATAATATTAATGCTTATTCATGCAAAAGCTTATCACAAGTGAATGTAACGTTGACTCAATATGAACTTCCATTCTCGAATTAGAAGTAAAATATCTTTATAGAAGTTATCCATATTAAGTATTAACTGTTTTAAATAGGACCAAAGTACCTTCTACACCCTAAACATAGAGGAAAATTTGTAGGCGGCACAAAGTCGTTAAACAGAAAAAAAGGAAAAAATTTTTAGTCTGTCTGGTTTATAAGTGAAGTTGTTATTTCAAATAAAAAAAAATTATTTTTCATTACCACACGTGTCGTAAAAATGCACAACTTTCAATGAGTAAAACTGTACAGATTAAACGCTAGACTAAATTATCGATGAAGTTTTAAATTAATTACATGTTGAACTTTCGAGTCTGGAGAAATAAAAATGTGATGTAAATAACTCCACTACAATCATGAATACGTTATAGGAAAAAAATTGATATAATTATGATATAAGAATCAGGATTAGCATTGAAGCAAATCTGAAATACATATTATCCGTACGATTTCTATCTATAACAAATAGTATAAAGTACATCAGAAATAAAATGTAATACCATTCACTCCATTCTTCACATTAATTAGTGTTTTAGACAATTTGGGTGTTTTAATTATTCGACAGTAAAATCCGACAAGAAAATGAAATTACAACTGAATCATCCTGTATTGTGTAGAACGCAGTTTTTTTAGAAGTAATATTTTAATCCAACACGTTGAAGTTTAGCTTGTGTTAGATAGGTAGGAATGATCTAAATCATTTCTCGTTCCAAATTAACTTAAAAATATTTGTAACTACAATAGCAGAAGGTTAAAACTAGACAGGGTATGGAAGACAAACGCGTTACTAGCTTATCAGCAAATAGATAAATAAACTGACAATTAATGCGCTTACTTTACGTTCTGTGATTGTTTATGGTCAAGTAACATTCATATTAGGGGAAGACTCTACCCTTGGCATACGTTAGTAAGTTCAGTTTACTAAAAAAGTTTATCAGTTCATAAATACTATTAAGCAACATACAGCTGTAACATTTCGTATCACTCAGGATTATAAACAAAAATTATTTTTAATTTTTTAAAATTAAAATACTTTAAACTCAGGTTCTCTAAACATCTAATCCAACAGTTATTTATTTTATTTAAAAAAAATTATAAAAAGTCTTTCATTTTTGATTAGTAGCTCTACTGGAGATGTTCAAGAAACAAGCAAATGAGTAAATTTAATAATTGTTAACCACCTTTTTTTTCTTTTTTGGAGCTTTCATACATTGAATTACTAATATTTCTATAACAGTATCGCCAAAAGCGCTCTGATTATTCTCGTTTCATGGCAGACATTTTACATTCCATCGTCCCTAGTTCCACGGTTACAATTATTTTATTTAATCAATGGAAATTAAATCAGATACGAAAGTTATTGAACAGTTAGAACTGTGAGTTAGATTAACCCTATAATTGAATCAAATACTTCCGTTTCTTTGCGGCATGCTCCAAAGTATTTATTTGGGTTTGTATTCCCTGCGGCGGCCATGCGCGTGGCTGTGTAAACCCCGGGCCAACGGCGGCAGACTTCCCGCCCACAGAGCGTCCGCTGTCGGCCATATTGGCGAGCGAGCGGCCGGGCTTAAAAGACAGTGGCTAGAACACCACCCATGAATCCCACGTAGGAGCAGAATCCGAAAATTGTCCTTAAAACTTATAAACTAGTATTCAGAGTAATTAACTCAATGTTATCAACAATGCAACTCAACAAAGAAACAAAAGTAAGGTAACAAACTATTCTATTTCCTCGTAATTCATATTACTATGGATCTTTTATTTAAAAAAATAGTTTCATTTAATTAATGTTTTTATCTGATTGAGTTTCATAGTTAATAACTTTTTAACTAATTAAATTAATAAATTGCCTCTATTATTTCTTTTAAGACTATTAATAATGCAATTAAGCAGGTAAAAAATAAATTAAATAAAAATTACTGGCACTTCGGATTTTATCAATATTTTTATTAATTTATATTCTTTTTTGTTATATAGTTGACCTGCATTACTAATAACTTTTTAATTACTGTTTGTAGTAATTGAAGGTTACTAGCTATACAACTAAACTAGATAGCTAAATTAACAAAAATTACTTTTGTTTTGAAAATAAGGACAGGTACAGTGAAAACATTCGGAGGAAATTCCCATGGAAATACTTGTGCTAAGGAGAGAATAATAAAATATTTAGTTCTGCATCTCATTAAGAATTGTTTGCAGTGTTGCTGATACACAAAATAATAAGCTATTAATAGTGTTCTGTGTCTTCATTAATTAATGATATATGGCATGCATTTCTGCGGAAATTTATCCTTTACGCAGAATATATATGTTACATTAGTAAAACGTGGTCCAATAACTATTTCTGTAGTAATGCTGGGGACAATGAGCAGAAATCTAATTATAAATTTAGGTGCAACTAGTCTAGTTACACATTGCATACACACTCTGCTATAATATTTAGCACAAAATCCACCCAGTCACGTTTAACTCAAAATTAAGTGCTAATTTAGAAATGTATGCTTCAAAGTACGCTCCAAAATATAATATAAACAATTTTAAAACCACTTTCATTTCGTACACAATACTCGGATACTATTCTCCATTCTGCTAGCCAAAAATGATAATTGTATAACAGAATAAAACATAGCAACGTAGCACAAAGTAACTTCAAACTTACAGCTATTAAAATTTGACAACATATCTTTCGTCTTTTGTTCCAAACAGTTAAAAACCTCTCTTTTCTATAGCTAATAGTGATTTCTCGTTGTTGAAAATGTTTTAATTGTATAGTTTTAATTTTATATCAATATTCAGAGTAACGTGTTTGGTATTTTAGTACACAAAAAGTGGTTTGATATATATATATATATATATATATATATATATATATATATATATATATATATGTGTGTGTGTGTGTGTGTGTGTGTGTGTGTGTGTGTGTGGAATTATCAGTGCATCCAACAAAGCAATTCCCTTTTCTTTGTTATTCTATAATACATAATTGTTTGATTATTGATTCATTTAAAAACTATGGAACATGGCTGGGAATAAAACGTAACTTGGTAGAAATAATGAGAATATTGATATAGAAATTTTGAGCATGACATAAAGGAACTTAGCGAAATCAGTTATTAGAAAAAGTCATCCATTGCCTAAAAAATTAGGAACATTATAACTGATAGGAGTATTAAAACAAATTTCATGACAGTGACATTTTATAACAGAGAGAGAACTGAAGTTATTTGTAGTGCTGTTTTGGAGAATTCGTATCTGTACATTTTTTTGAATGGAATGCTACTTCGATTTCCATAGGCACATGTGAATTTCGAACTTTCACGTAAGCAAGCCAAAATTTCCTACTGACCTTTTTTAAGATTGTGGCACTATATTAAAGATGATAGAGGGGCTGCTAGATTTATCTCTGGAAACGGAACGTAATCAGTAACAGATACAATAAAAAAGCTAGAATGGAATTCGTTTGAAGACAGGAGGAGGGAGAAAAGAATTCTGGGAGTGTACAAGCAGTATATTGGTGGAAAAGATGACCGTGAACACTAGCTCGCACTCGATTCCATTCATTAAGGTATAGAATTTATTTCTCTTTGATGAGGGGTGGGAATAAATTACCAAGGTAAGTGATGGATAATTTACCAAAAATGCTGAAAGAATTTAAATTTAAAATTCGTAGAGTGCAAAAGAAGTCGGGTATAGGAAAGGGGAAACATGTGTGTTTAGGGAAATTGCCAGCGGAGCATGCACTCCATCACAATTATAATAAATTAACTAGCTGTAAAAAATGTTACCACTTCTATCAATGTGTACAAATAAACATACTTTCACCTTTGTTAAGATAGAAATCTGAATCGCTATATATGACAAGTCCAATCAGTGCCTGAACATATGAAACTTCTCACAGCTGTTACACGCATAATTGTCACAATTTCTTGCTGTGACTCTACGGTTAAACCGGCACTAGAAATTAGTATTCGGGATTGTCTAGGTACCCATACACTTCAGAAATACTTATTGTGAGTATGTTTTAGTGTCGTGTGTATGACTCAATGATCTCGCCGCTCGGTTGTGAGGTAACTTCCCTGTAAACAAGATATCCCTGTTTCCAGTCCCGGTAATTTAATTTAATGCAATGGAGCACACGCTCCAGCGGCCATTCCCCCACACACCCATTTTTCGACTTTCTTGTTATCGCCTGCTTTTGTCCTCTACGAAATTCAATTTCAACTTCTTTCAGAGTGTTTGGTATAGTAATCATCAGTTCCATTGATAATATATTTCAATACCTGGTTTGTTACTTATGGAAAAAAAAAACCCAAACTTATGTGCCCGAAATCGAGTACTATGGTCAATGTTACCTTTTAATGTAGCATTCCTAATTCTTTCACGAATATATTTCTATGCCTCATCGCCAATATATGCCTTCTGCTTTCCCAGCACTCTTTTCACTCTCCTCCTGTCTTCCAATGAATCCCATTCCAGCTCCTTTATCTTATCGGTTTCTGATTCTTTTCTGTAATAATTTAAAGAGACAAATCTAGCAGTCCCTCTTTGCACCAACTCCTGTATATGATACTGAATACGTGGGTCTCATACTACAACACCATATTCAACCAATGGCCTCTCCAAAGTTTTGTAATCCATTTCCATCACTTCTCTGGTGCATCCCATTATAACTCTCTCAAACAAGTGAAAGATTTTGAAACCTTTTCCGGCCACCTGCCCATTGCCCTACCTTGTTGATTTTAACATCAATAACATCAAATGTTATACCAAGATATTTCTATTTCAAGTCTTCAACAAGCAACTCCTACCCCACCCTATATTCACAATAATTTTTTTTAAATCTGTGTACCTAATATGCTGAAATTTCATTGCATTTATATTCATCCTACGTTGATCTGCCCAGCTAGATTTTCAGTGCAGGTAACTTCTGAATTTAAACAATTGACACAATATTTTGCATTGTTGTAGGCCTACTTTAAACTGAGGGTTCTACCACGACAAGTGGAGTCAACCACAGTTTATACCATTCGAAAATACTTTATTTTTTACGAATAAATTAATTTATTTCATTTTAGACGTTTCAATTTTGAAACAAAGAACAGCTCTTTGCTATCATACCCTGTATGGTGTTGTGCGAATATTTCGTTGCAATATTTTCCACCCCATTAACGCACTTTCCACAGCTAATACAGAAAATCTCGATAACGCTAGTCCCTACAATATGGCGGCAATATTCACAACTCACGGACTGGTACATCACTTTAAATCCGCAGTTCTGTTCGCAACTGCGTAAAGCCAAATGCGCTCTGCATAATGGAAAATAAAGTCGTCAAATTGCAGCATCCCAGCCACGGTGGCAATGGTATTCGGCTGTTTGAAAAATTTGATAGCAGGATGCAACATAAAAATCAAATGAAGACGTACAAAAATTTGGAAATTTCATGTTAATTAATTAAAATATTTTGTCTGTAATCATTTTCGGGACGTGTTCGAAACATTTTTAGGTCTTATTCTATATTCTGGCATTACGCATCGTTCACGTCGTGGTCATAAGAGGCGGGAGAGGATGGGAACAAGGAACAAGAAGAATTTTGGCCATGACCTGTGGCAGGATTTTTTATTTATTTTTTAAAAATAATTTTAACTGCTTAACGTCTCTTAACAGCGAGGTCTTTAGAGACGGGAAAGGATGGGAGGCAAGGTAATGGGAAGGAATTCGGCCATGGCCTTTTGAAGGAAGCATCCCGGCATTTGCCTGGAGTGATTTGGGGAAACCATGGAAAACCAAAATCTGGATGCCCGGAGGGGATTCGAACCGCAGTCATCCCGAATGCGAGGCCAGACCGTTAACCGTTACACCATCACTCTCGGTGCCTGTGGCAGGAACTATCTCGGCTTTTGCCTGGAGTATTATCGAGAAACCGTGAAAACCGAAATCTGGTTGGCCGGACAGGGATTCGAAGCCGCGTCGTCCGAAATGTGAGGCCAGAGAGTTACCGCTTATCCTGTCTTGTGTTCTCTCCTTAAGTCATATCTCTTCATAGATACACATCCAATAAAACCTGACTTCTAAATTATCAAAATTGGGCTGGGATTGTTTGGAAAACAGACGACGTCGTTTGCATTTGAATTTACTGGAGAATATGCGAAATTCTTTGACTTACGAGTGCAATGAAATACTTCTTCCGCCAACATGTTTAGGTCGCAATGACTGGAGGGATAAGATTCGAGAAATAAGATACCATATTGTTGCTTTTATGTATTCTTTCTTTCCTCGTGTTATTCGGGATATGAATGCGCGGAATTAAAATTGGTGCTTAGCTCCTTCTGCCATCCACAATGTTTGGGAATTGCAGAGTATAGATGTAGATGTAGAAGTAAAATAACACGCTCTAACCGAGCGGGGCTGTGTAACGGTTAGCGTTCTCGCCTCGCATTCGGGAGGACGGCGGTTCGAATCCCCGTCCGGGCATCCAGATTTGGGTTTTCCATGGTTTCCCCAAATCACTCCAGGCAAATGCCGGGATGCTTCCTTCAAAAGGCCATGGCCGAATTCCTTCCCATTCCTTGCCCCCATCCTTGCCCCCCATCCTTTCCCGTCTCTAAAGACCTCGATGTTAAAAAGAGACGTAAAGCAGTCAAAAAAAAAAAAAAAAAAAAAAAAAAAAAAAAAAAAAAAAAAAAAAAAACACGCTCTATCTCTTAGTCGGGAATTATTCCTTCCACACATAGTCCCTACGCAGAAAGGGGGAAAAATTATTGTTCACAACTTAGAAAGTGATGCTCTATTTCGTCTCAGCTGTTTTTAAATTTCTTTCTCAGTCTCCTTACTTCGCCAATTACTATTCAGGAATTGCTGATATTTTTCTATTGATATTTACCCACTCTCCATACTTTCAGCTGTCAGTACTTTCTCCTGCCAGGAAAGTTTAGACAGCAAAGGAAGGATATATAGAAAGACCTTTCCCCGTGGAAAAGGATTCGAAAAGGCGACCCTCAAACTAGAAGACAAGTTCCTAATTCCCATGTCACCAGGGTCAGCAAGATAAGATTTTGGAAACGTAAAATATAACTATGCAGCTATAGAGAAATATTTAAAAAAATTAACAGGTAAAGTAGGAAATAAACTTATTTAAAGCGGTAACGGTGTCGAGGAAGGTTGTAAAAATATCTTGCAGAAAAAAAGGAATTGAAACAAGTTTCAGGAGAAGCAGGATTTGTTAGTGTGTTAGTGAAAGGAATATTTACACCGATAAACCCAGCATATTACGTGGCTGATGACATCGGGTATAACATTCTGGAGGACGCGGGTTCGAATCCCCGTGCTGCCATCCAGATTTTAATTTCTCAGGTGAATGTCGGGGTACTTCCTTCAAAATGCCACAGCCGAAATCCTTCCCGTTCCTACACCCCAGTGTTTCGCGTCCAGTATAGTCCTCGGTGAGGACAAAGCTTGAAGGACTAAAAAAAAATACCCAGAAAGACTCGCTTTAAAGCGCCAAACTGTGGATCGGGCAAGTAATACGGCATGAGAATCGAACCTAGATCCCCGCGTACAGGCTGTCGTGATTTGTTGTTTCTAGGCAGTTTTCCGCAATCATCAACGCGAATGCTAGAACAATCCCCAATCTCTGTCTCATAAAATTCAAGTTTCACGTACTAAATACACGTATCACAAATAACATACTTACGCGTTTCGCATGTACTTGTAGATGGCAGCACAACATTCCTCCAGCAGTGTAAATACCCTCCCGTCCTCACAATTACACACCCGACACGTGTGTCTCGTTGTCCACCAGGGCCGATACAAAAAAAATAGGAAGAAAATTACACCACGAAAACAGATATTAAAAAACTCTTCAATTTTATAACTCGAGAGAACTCAAACCTGATATTAAACTTTTGTTGAATATGTTTTGAATCTTATTCAGCGATCTTCTGCATAATTGAAAAATTGTACTTCAGCGTTGATATTAATTGTGGTACTGAGATATGCCTGAATGTTCAGGTAGTAGGAGAAGATTTTAAAATCCCTCACTTATTTTTTTTTTTTTTTTTTTTTTTTTTTACGACTAAACTTTATTATAAATCATTAATCGTACCAACTTGCAAACAAACCTACACATGAAAACCAGCATAAGACAGTAACAATTTACATAATAACACTTAATCGATAAAATTAACAACAGTTCATTCCCCCTACCGTTATAAACACACACCACCACTATCCTCAAGTAACGGAATTGGGTAACAAAACGTTGGGCAGGACCATTGCTTGAATATGGTTTTTTTTCTTTCTTATAGCTAAGGTCATTAGAGCCTGGATGGGACTGGGAAAAAGTAACGGGAAGGAATTCGGCCATAGCCTTTTTGAAGGAAGCATCCCGGAATTCGCGTGGAGTGATTTGGGGAAACCATAGAAAATCCAAATCTGGATACCCGGACGGGGATTCGAACCCGTGTCCTCCCGAATGCGAGGCCAGAACGTTAACCGTTCACCCACCACTCTCGGTAATATGGTGGTGTGTTATGGGATCCAATTTGAGTCTCAAATACAAGAGTTGAAGGGGATGCAAAGAAGGGCTGCTAGATTTGCCTCTGGAAATTACCGCAGAAAACAATCAGTAAGTGATATGATAAAAGAACTAGACTGGAATGCACTGGAAGACAGGAGGAGAGCGAAGAGCATCATGGAAGTATACAAGGCGTATTTTGGTTGGTGATGAGGCGTGGAAAGATATGGGTGGAATAATTAGGAGAAGTGCATGGAAGAAAAAGATGATCATGACAATAAATTTGCACTGGATTTCGGGCTTAAGGGTGTGGGATGGTTTTCTTTCGTAAGTACGGGAGACAAGGATTGGAATAAATTACCAAGCGAAATTACGAATAATTTACCAAAAACGCTAAAAGAATTTAAAATAGTAAAGGGAAAAAGTAGGTGGGAAAAGGAAAGGGGAAATATGGATGTGTAGGGAAATTGCTTGCGGAGCAAACGCTCCATCGCAATTAAATTGAATTAAAGAAGAAGCAGGTAGGTGTCCATTGAACAATTAGGTAGTGAATAAAGTATTTTCGGCTAGAATCTTCGAAGAGTCTGCTGTCCGTGGAACTTCATTCTCGTAACCACGAGAGGGTAACGTTGTCAGATTTCGGTCGCAAGTGGAAGTAAAGAACTTTGCTCACAAAGCGCAATAGTAACAGGTGAATTTCCTGGTATGTGCGAGATATAGAGCCCGCAGCATTTACTCTTCTGTCCCAATAAGAAAACGGGGACGGAATGGTGTAATTATGGCTTGTTACAATAGCAATTATGCAGGAAGAAGATAAATTATTTATTCCGGAGAAGTAAAGAAGTAATATTAAACTGCTTATAATTACAACATTGATCAATGTGGAGATTAAATGATTTCTTACTCACAGTCGTTTTATAAAATAAAGTAAATAAATAAATTTTAGGCTGTACTTACCTGTGTCTATATATTTTATTGTCAATCTATTTGGTTGGGCCAATCGCTTTTCATTGATGAGATTAACTCATAGTGCAAATATACTTTTAAATGTTTAGTTTCTTCGTAAGCATTACCGAAAATTAAATTCATAATTTCGTTCTGCTTAATAGAGTCTTTATCTTTGACATAACGATTTCATTAAGGTTTTGGTGTAGTCTAACGTGCTATATTTCAGAAAACTCAAAAAATATATAAGCATAGTTGCGTAGTCACGATTCAATGATAACAGAAGCTAAAGGTGATTACTTGTGTTGTAACGTGAATCGCATCCAAATCAGTTCTGCATTATTGCGGGATGTCTGGAGAAATGGGCAGACATATGCAATTGGCTTACAGATGTATGCCTACGTATAATAAGTTAAGGTGAGCGTGTCAATTATAAAAGAATTAAGAAATTTTTCCATTTTCGAATCTGTAACCGTTCTATGCAATAACTACGCATTAGTCAATTTCTGCATCGTGAATATCTCTATTCCATTTTATATAAGAGTTGCTGGAAAACTTTTTGAACAAACATAGGAATTTATTCCTAATGTCGACACCGTGGGTTAGATATGCTCCTAAAGTCGAAAATATTGTACCTGTAATTGACACCACTTACAAAACCCTAAAAATCAATGAATATGGACAGTAGTGAAGAACACAATAAATTAAGGTGTCGACTCGTTAAGAATTCATTTATCCATTTTTGCTGGCATTGACAATAGGCCTACTACTTAGTAACTGACTGAAGCATTCAAAAGTCATTTTCTGCATCCTTAATACTTCTGTTCCATTATACATAACAGTTGCTGTTGAACCGGAAGCGCTAACATAGGCCTATATAATTGCTCTTTCGAATAAGATAGGATGTCAAAGTCCACACATTGTGTATCTGTAGTTCGCTCCATTTTCATAGCCCTAAAATACCAACAGGGTCAGAAAAGAACAAGAGCTGACAAAGGAAGATAGATAGGAAAGTTGGCGGAAGGGTGATGGGGTTCCATGGGTGCCATCCAGGGCCTAGATCCCAGAGGTCGTGAGTTCCTTACTGTAGACTCAGGGAAGCAACATTACACTAGCAAATCTCCTCTAAAGCCAAAAAAGCTTCAGAGAATTTCCTTTGGAATATCTGCCAGCTATGCATAAAGTACTTAACAAGTGATGAATTTAGCTTTTTGGGGGGGGGGGGCAAAGAATGGGAAGGAACTCCGATTAGCTTTTTGAATTTACCATCACGGTATTCGCTTGGAGTGATTTGGGGAAACCATGGAAAACCTAAATATCTATTCGAAACCGTATCCTCTGGATTGCGAGGCAAAAGATTTTGCTACCTACCTACGACATAATATACGTATCTGATTATTTAAAAAAAAAAAAAAAAAAAGCTAATCGTTTTTATAACTTTTTTTCCTGTGGTAATTTGGGCGTGCTCTGGTCAGAATCTGGCAGTCGTGTTTTCCGGCGGCCATTACTATTTCAAAAGTTCATTTAGCTATCTCAACCATCAGATCAATAACAGTAAAGCTCAAGAAGTCTGATATAAGTCTTCTTACAACATCTCCTATTGGCCGTTCAGTTAACAGAGGCGTCTCAAGGTCAGTCAACTCTATCCCCACTCCACTACGTTCACCCCTACATGGGAAGGACACAGTTATCAGCTCGGAGAGGTAGGAAGGGAGGTAAGGAGCGGGACCGGGGAAAAAGGCCTTGATCCTCAAGCTGAGACTGAGTAGGGTATAATAACATTAGTCTTTTCCGTGTGTTGTTAAAGAATCGGGAGTATAATGGAAAATGTATTAGACAGACAACTGCAGGTGACTCTGCGAACTTCGGACGAGTTCAGCCGACTGAACGCCGTTGCAGAGTCGATAAACCTGCGGTACACTATTGTCGTGAGTTCTGTGCCGTTCGGCTCGGGATCGCTACCTCAGTCACGGAGAAAACATTATTTCCTAATTATTTAATACTGACCGACGACCGTGGGACACAGGTAGACGTACTCAGGTCAAAGAATCGGCTGCCATAAATCAATCGATACGTCTTGAGATATAAGTTCACTAGCAGAGAGAGCAAAACCAATGAACCATTTACCTTATCAAATAAATTAACACAGGCGTTCATACAGTGTCTATTGTTGACTTCAGCGCGAATCAATGAATTTTTTTGCTCCAGGTGTTACGGTTTGTCGATATCGAGTTTATTAGATACTGGAATGGATGATGGCAAGGAACGGGAAGAAAATCGCGCATTAACTTGAAGTGATTTCCAGAAACCGTGGAAAACCTAAATCTGACTAATCGGAAGTGGTTTACTCAGTAGTAAACATTCTAACATAATCGCTACGCTAGTAGTTGTTGACGGTATCGCCCTGTCAGTGATGTGGTAGCGGATTGTTTGGCTACTGTTGGCAGAGTGTTTGTGTGTGCCCCTGGAGGCTCCATGTTGCGGACCGTTACTGCTCCTGGAATGGCGGTATTGATCTGAGCTGCCTGCCGCCTGGAATGGCCAACTCAGCTGTCGGCTCCTGCTCCCCAAATTCAACACCGACGCAGCTCAAAACTCACCGCTCCACAGTGATTCCACACAAACTCTCCCTTCCAAACGGAGGATTTCTAACATGAAAAATACCCTCAAATCAATACCTTGTCTTTGTAAGTGGAAAACTTTTATTTTAAAGTTGTAACCACTGTGATTTAAGCGCCGAAAGATTAGGCGACTAAAACCGTAAGCGAAAATTACTTCCTTGTTCGTTAAATGCTTAAATATGTTAGACTGATTAGCTGCGGAAGTACAGGAAAAGTAATGTATGTTTAATTACCAATGTTGAGGCGAGATCATATTGGATCGGGGAGGTCCAACGGGACCAGGTTCGAGTCCCTAGGTACCGGCAGTCCAGATTGCGGTATTTAGGCGCTCTCCCACAACCGAAAAGGCGAATCCTAGTACGGTCTCCAACTTCACAATCTTAAGCTGTTCATTTAAAAACCAAAAAATATCCTTAGGGAGCTCCATTTTTGCCTCCTGTGAACACCTACATCCCCCCCCCCCTCCCCCACGTAGCCCGACTTGACTTTTGCCCCATACGTAGCTTTTTTCCCTATTGATTACAGAAAACATTTTGTACTGTTTTCTCTCGTGAGACTATCGTAAATTATATACACATTTTATAAAATGATTGAAATAAATATTCACATACTGATGTGTCTTCTGTACCTCATTTTAACTGAGACAAATAATATGGATGAAATGCTACGTGGCTTGGCTCCGAACACCCCCCCCCCCTTTCCCCATGTAGCTCAGCTTTCCAACCAACCCCTCCCTCCCCTAGACCAAGTCACGTAGTTTATTGACGCTCCCTTATCAAACGGAACAGAGGTTAGATGTATCGCCGACAGATGGCAACGCTTAACATTACATCAGAAAACTGTGAATACTTTATCCTGTAATCATTCTACTGAATCAAAAAGTAATCTAAGGCGATGTTATTTTTTATCTGAAAAATAATAACTTCCGTGAATCATAGAATAAAAATAGAAATTTAATTTTAAACATCAATTTTTTTAGTCACAAAATCAGCTGGTGGGAAGAACTGATAATTCATGTGATAATGGTTTTCTTAAAACCTTAAGCCGACTGACTACTAGTATACTACCATACTGAAAAATAATTATTTCGTTGAATCATGAAACCATATAACAAAAATAATTAGGAATTTTGGAAAAAAAATTGGTTTACATTACGAGAAAATTAGTATCCGACTAGTAATGTCTCGTTTGTGGGGTAGTTAATAATTTTTTTTATTTCAATATTTCATGTACTCTCAGTAACCTTTCGCAATAATCCTAATATGCTAATCAGCCACTAGTGTGGCTGCACCCGTTATATCACCCTCACGCAGGTCCGAGTCCAGGTACCTGAATACTTGCTGCCCAGAATGCGGTTATCATTTAGGCGAATAGCAGTAGGTTTCCCAATCTCCACCCCATAAACTACACAGTTCACAAACAAAGATACACTTATCATATAGGACACAAAGTTAAAAGTTTTGTAGACAGATGACAACACAAGACTTTCCTCAAATGGATTAGGTATACCAAACCTAATAGGCCCGGTTAAACTTCGGCTAGGGACTCAGTTCCAATCCCCAATCTCATGTTTCTCATTGGCCACATGTCTGAAAACATGACCGCTGTCCAAATGGTTCTTAGTGGCGGAATTGGAGAGGGGAAAAAACGCAAAATATGCCACGCTTAACAAAAATCCAAAGGCTAATCTGTGTACACAAATCTTAATCTTCGAATGTGTGGCCTTTATAGACTAAAAAACTGCTAGACCGATTTATGTGAGGTTTAAATAATCAGCTTTGTCCGGAGAATATTAAAGCTATCGACTTCTTTGATCTTACCAGCAGAAAGAAACCATCACTCACTCAAAAGAATTAATTCAATGCGTACTCCAGGTGGCACAGGAAAAGCCATTTCAATGGTACTGGCAATCTATAGCTACATGTATATATTGCTTATAAAAGGCAATGTTCTCACGTCTGTTCACTGTAGACTAAAAAATTGCTGGGTCGATTTATGCGCTTTTTCTTTTCTTTAAATCGTCTGCGTTCTCCGTAGAAGGTCTAAAGCTATTGAATTCCTTGATCTCACCAGGAGAAAGAAAGCACAGTGAAATAAGCGAAATATATTACCTATCTTACAGCCACCTGCTATCGAATCACCAACAACACGAAGCATAATTGAAGCATGTCGAGTAAGAAGTAGAGAATTAAGGACGTTTTATTGTCACATAGTAATCCGAATGAACAACATGACAATAGTTGACTAAGCATGCAAATTAATCGATTAAATCAAATTGTCAAATGTTGATAGTATTGCATTTCTGTATAATTAGGAAGTTTAATAAAGCTTCGATCCAGTTGTGGTTGTTGAAAGTATGAATAAAGTTTTGCACACATTACAATTCATTAAAATTCAAGAATGAAGCACCCAGGATGTCGTGTTTGAATGGTAAAGTTGAATTCCCACCAGCTGAGCCACTGTTTTGGTTGGTCACTGGTAATACAACACAATCAAAGCATTTTTTAAATAAATACACAATTACCGCGTGTTTAAAAATGACCGGTATATTTGAAAAATCAATAAAAACTAAACGGGCAGCGATAGAAATGCACCGTTTGTTGCAATATGCTTGGGACAATAATAAATTTTCAGGCAGACAAAATTTCGAAATTAGTTACAATTTTCAACAACAGATGGCGCAGCAGGCGATTTGAAAGATATAGAAGTAAACGCAATCTGTGAGTTCGCCATTCTGTTAGTCGTCTTTCTGCTGTAAGCGTGTGCTGCTCACAGATTGCAAGTTTGCTGTGAAAAAATGGTTTATTCCTTAGAACTTAAGATTTTTCCAGACTGCAGCGCCATCTGCTGTTGAAAATTGTAACTAATTTCCAAAGTTTGTCTGCCTGAAAATTTACAGTTGTTCCAAGCTCCCAAACATATTGCAACAAACGGTGTATTTCTATCGCTGCCCGTTTAGTTTTCATTGATTTTTCAAATATACCGGTCCTATTTAAATCACCCTGTATATTACACGCTTACGAATGAATTAAAATTTTCTATTGGATTCATTTAATCTGCATATATTTTCAAATCTGACAACAGTGAAGCATTGCCGGATCAGCTAGTAATTAAAATATAAATTAAATACCACACAAACATGACATTACTTACTGAAACAACGGGTCCTCCAAGATAAACTGTTTACCAATTAGAGAATCATCTAACGAACACTCCGAACTCCAAACCGGGTAGGGCCTAACTGGAATAAAATGGTGTGTGCAAATTTTTTTATTATTTTGCTTATGGCTTTACACCTCGTCGATGTTATTAGAGGTGGGAGAGGACTGGGGACAAGGAACGGGAAGAAATTCCGCCATGTCCTTTTGAGGGAAGCATCCCGGCATTCGGCTGGAGTGATTTGGAAAAACGATGGAAAACAAAAATGTAGATGCTCGGACTGGGATTCGAATCCGTGTCCTCCAGAGTGCGAGACCAGAGGGCTAGTCACTCATCCATCACGCTCCGTATGCAAAAATAAACATGTTGTTAATTTAAGGTGTGAACTAGAGACAAACCAAAGGGTACATTCTAAAGTAATTTCTTTCCCAAAATTTCCCAACAAAAACTAATGGTTGCTATCGAAAATAATTATTTCCGCTGACACTAATACTTAACTGTAACAGCAGGGAAAAGATACGCAAGGATCTGATAAATTATCTTCATGAGGGAAAAAAAATTGAAGGCTGTTAAGTACACCCACAGGTATAAAAACCTGCGCTGAACAAAACTGCCATAAAGAACGCTGTAATTGGCCGAGGCGACGGTAGCCACTTCGGGCAAGTGTTTGTAGCCCGGGCGGCTGTACGTATCGCTCATTCCTATTCCATTAGCGCCGAGCTCTCGACGCAATCGCATTCGCAGAGCGATAATACTGGGATTAAGAAACCGCGTTCACAATTTCCGTCGACGTATCTGCAGGCGAGAAACGACAAACAGTGGGAAGGCACGCACGGCCCTGTCTACATGCTCCACCTACATAGACCAGGGACGGTTTATCGAAAATCACCCCACCACGGTATGAAACACCTGTGAACTAAGGAAACGGCAGCTAAAAACGGTGTAGTTTAAAGCAAACCTGCGATTTAAAAAAAAAAACAACAACAACAACAACGACAACAACAACGACAACAACAACGACAACGACGACGACAACAACAACAACAACGACAACAACAACGACAACAACAACGACAACGATGACAACGACGACAACAACAACAACAATTTGACAGTCATTGAGGACTGCCGACAGAAATGAAAACTGAAAACTATTAATATCATACGCGCAATACGTCATACTTATAGTTACAGATAAACTAAATAATAATAATTCCGTGTGGTCGTAATAACGTGGTTGCAGGGTATGAAGTGGCTGCGCTTTCCACCCCTGACTTGACCCAACCCGTTAGTGCTTCCAGGTACACGGGACCTGCAGTGTAACGTGGAATCCGAACCAAGGAAGCGTTCTGGCGTATTTCGCATCACAGTAAGCTGTGCCAGAGGTGAAAATAGGTTTAATGGTCTTTGAGAATCCCCGCCGAGACCGGGATTCGAACCGGGGGCCTTTCATTCCGCAGTCAGACACCTTAATTACTATTTTTTTTTTTTTTTTTTTTTTTTTTTTTTAAGTACTGAGCCACCATACTGTAGCGGCTATATTGTTAGTATCAGCATGTAGGTGATACGAACTGATAAGATTTTACCCATCCAAAAATCACCCAACCCGGACGGGAATTCCAACCGGCGTCGTCCCGAATGCGAGGCCAGAGCGTTAACCGCTCACCCACCACTCTCAGTAGCATTTTTAAGTTACCATCCCGGCATTTAAATTAAGCTTGGCATTGAAACCGAAGATTGGTTGGACCCTTTCGAAGGGTTTACTTAATCTGCTGTTGGAGGTAGGGTGGCCCGATCCTTTCCTTCCTTACCTAGCTCCATAATCCTACCAGTTATACGGGACCTAAAGTTTAACGTGGCATCCGAACCACACAAACCTTCTGGCGTACTTCACATTATACAGCAAACTGTGCTAGAAGATCTAATTAAGTGCTTATGAAAATCCTCGCCGAGTAAGATTCGAACCTGGTACCTTTTAATCTCCACTTAGATACCATAACCACTGAACACCAGGAATTTACCAGGAGTGATTTCGGGAACGCATGGTAAAACGAAATTTTGATGGCCGGACGATGATTCAAACACGCGTTCTCCTGAATTCCAAGCTGGAGCATTACCGCTCACAAACACGACTCGGTTGGTTTAATGAAAATTACAGAATAAACAGTAAGATGTAAGTATCGTCATGTGATTACTGTAGGAGCTGTGTACCAAGCCTATATGTATAGTTTTGTATCGCTTCCTTGGAGTGGAGTAGGAACTCGAACTGATGAGGAGGTTAATTGCTAGGAACGCGATCTCTGACGACAGAGTGCAGTCTAGTTGTTATATAAACGACGAGTCACTCTAGATAAAATTTTCTCACTTAGCCTACCACAAATTCCAGCAGCTCTTAAAATCCGTCTGCGTCTTCTGCGGGAGTGTTAATGTCTCTTGAGATAACGCCAATGACATCGGAAAAGTTCGCGTTATCACTAGTCGCTACAACGGACAGTCCGCACTTATTACGTTTCCTTGCAACTTGACGTCATTTTATTACAGCAAGTAGTTTTGAGAGCCGGTGCAATGAATCCGTCGTCTGAGCTGTCCCCAAGACCACCCAGCCAGCTTTCCAATTAGTTGTGGACAAGGAACTTTTTAGTCGAAAATGGTTGGAGCTAGTAATAGATTACCACCTCCATATTAGTGTCGACATGTCTGAATGGCTGCCCATATGAATTCAGCTTGTTGTCTAAAGGATTCGATGGTAGTAAGGGGGATGAATCTTATCGGGCGTAACGTGACCATTGCGTGAATCTGACCGTTCGTTTCCACTATAACGTCGCTCAGACTATGGGTTCTACCTCAGGGAATCCTTGCTAAATGATTTGACACACGTAAACGCCACCCCTGGTATGTCGGTACGAATATTCGCTAAGAGTTCACCGATTAGTTTATTTGGCTCATTTGATTGCTGCCTCGTGATGGTGCACAGCACTGACGTGGGGTTATCTGGTTCGAGTTCTGATGGCGGAAGAAATTTTCATCATCATGATTTGGCCGCCTAGGTAACAGAGATAGAGGTGCACCAAAGTCCCGGACTGAATCCAGAACCTCTCTTAAGTGCGTATGGAGTGAGGGTAATTTGCATGTGACTTGAAGTCATAGCGTTGGGTTGCGCGCGGACGGCGCATTTGAACTAACCGATCCGTGACGGCGTATAACAATTCGAAAAATACTAGTTATGCCGCACCTAGACTCAAATTTGCTTACAGATGTCACTTGAGATTTTCAAAGGCAGAGACAGTTCATATTGTTGTGATGGTCTGAAATAAAGCTGTTTTTATTAGGATCGCCAGCGTGTGGCTACATCACATGTTAATAAAATAATTTTAATTTTTTTTCTTTCAAGTGAATTTCAGTACACTTTAATTATAGTGCTGGTTGATTTGTTATTTCAAGTTCAAAGTGTGGTGTGATTTGGCGTTGTACAATAAACTTTACTAGAGTTATCGAAAAATGTGTTCCAACGAGTTTTCACTACTATAACCGGGACTACTTTGATACAGATTTTAGATATTTTTGAGAATTCTGAGAAATCTGTGCAATATTAGGTAAAGGCGGTGAGTTGCTTCGTTAGATCTGACCTTCTTCATTCGAATGAAGGCATTATAAGCCAAATTATGACTTGTTTTTTACACTGAAAGATTCCTCTTTTCTTGAACCAATGTTACCCCATCAAGTTTGGAAACTTTGGGACAGGTCTTACCGAAGTTAGATTAGAAACATTTCTATTTGGTATCACATTCTGAGTACATTTAACATAAAATTTCTTATATAAAGTTTCAAATACAGAATTAAAGTGGCAAAATTATGAGTAAAGTCTGAGAGCTGTGACAAAATTCAAAAAAAAGAAAAAAGAAACAATACAAATTCGAAAAAACTGAACATTCTATTTTTTGATGTAGT
This sequence comes from Vandiemenella viatica, assembly GCA_031002005.1. Classification (NCBI taxonomy): domain Eukaryota; kingdom Metazoa; phylum Arthropoda; class Insecta; order Orthoptera; family Morabidae; genus Vandiemenella; species Vandiemenella viatica. Next base: position 90,430,995 of record CM061918.1, read on the forward strand.
ACAATCCCATTTCTTTTACAATAAAAATGTTTCGACGAACCTCTTGCTCAGGGGGATTGATTACTTGTACCACTTTCGAATACTCCAGCAGATCCTCTCCTTTTGGCCACTTCGACTTGCTTCCGCAGTTTTGCGGGGCAGAGACCAAATATCTAATTTCTGTGATTTCTGTGATCAAAAGAGTTAGAAATCTTTTAACCAGATCAAAGAATCATTTCCTGGTAATGTAGAAAGAAAGGTTGCAGGATTACATCAAAAGAAAACAAAAATGCAACTCTTCTTTTATTTTTACGTGGCAGATAAGGTTTATTTTAATTTATCAATTAATGAACAATGATGAATGGGGAAAGAAGAATGTTGTTAATAACAGCTCAAGAAGAAAAGGAACCCTAACTGTACCTGAGAAAGAAGTTTTTCCAAATAATTTATCATTTGCAAGAGTGTATACAGTTAACATTTCATTTAGAATATGTATAATTATGGAAAAGTAGATAAGGGAAAATATCAGTTGTGTTTCATTATGTACGCTGTTCAGAGAAAACACTAGAAAATTTCTACTGGTATTAAAGGGAAAAATCTACGGGAAAAGGAGGAGGAGTGTGAGGCTAAAACCACGTCAAACCATGTGAGGGTGGAGGAGGGATGGTTTTTTTTTTTTTTTTTTTTTTTTTTTGTAACTGCTTTACGTCTCTTTTAACATCGAGGTCTTTAGAGACGGGAAAGGATGGGGGGCAAGGATGGGGGCAAGGAATGGGAAGGAATTCGGCCATGGCCTTTTGAGGAAGCATCCCGGCATTTGCCTGGAGTGATTTGGGGAAAACCATGGAAAACCCAAATCTGGATGCCCGGACGGGGATTCGAACCGCCGTCCTCCCGAATGCGAGGCGAGAACGTTAACCGTTACACCGCCCCGCTTGGTCAAGGGTGGCCATAATGGAATCACGTAGTTTACTGATGCTCTCCAATGACAGGAGAGATAAAACTCGGGAAATAAAGTGCCGTACTGTTACTTACTGCATACCTAACCCTTGTTCCCTCGTGGCAGAAGGAATTGAAATGCACGGAGGGTATTAATTTATGAGCAGATCGCTCTCCTCCAATTTTGTGAATTGCAGAGTATAAGTGTAGATAGTTTTTGTATTACACTACCTGATCTTAACTTTCGAGCTCAACTTGTAGATAAAAAGGACAGAAATTTCGGAGAATACTAGATTTCAAAGGAAATAGGTTATTATATATTTTTTTATTGCTTTACGCCTCGTCGACATCGGATCATTAGAGGCGGGATCTAGGGACGGGAATGAATTCGGTCGTGGTATTTTGAAGGACGAATCTCGGCATTCGCCTAAATCACTTGGGGAAACCATGGAAAACCCAAATCTGGATGCCGGAACGGGGATTCGAACCCACGTCCTCCCGATGCGAGGTCGGAGCGTTACCGCTCACGCACCAAGTTCGGTAAAATGGAAAAGAAGGGGATGTTATCCGGTTGGTTTGCGGCGCTATCGACCAGACCGTCGACTACGACGTCCGTGTCCTGTTTACCGTCCCGGCCGTGGTGTGTTTACAGCACGGCGGAAGCTTTACTGCAGCGTGGGACGTAGATCACAGCTCGCTGACGAATATAGCGCCATCCACAGAGTTACGGCGGGGCTCCGGGAGGAGAGAACAGCGCTGTATTGATCGGCACACAATACAGGCCGGACAGCAGATAGCCGTGTACCACTGCTACTTCAGAATCACTCAACACAGATCGAGTGCAATATAGACATAAGTAGCCTGCGTGTAGGTCCGTGAGCACGTTATGGGTAGGATCGCGTATCTAGAATAGTTCTCAGGTGCTGAATTTATTAAGATACAAAGTAGATGAAGACGGCGGAGGAAGCATTCGATACGTCGTTCATGGCAGAACAACCAGGAAGAATTTTTATCAGCAGTACGCCGGGAAAGAACCAATTCCATATACAGGGTGTCCAGAAAAGGACTCCCTGATTTAAAAAATTAAATATCTCGATAGAGGAATGCAGTAAACGGTATGTTTATCGTGACAGTTGTAAGAAGTGTGTACAGCAGTTTGAAATAATAGTTACAAAAGCTGCTAACAGATGGCGCTGTAATCGCCATACGTAATGCCTAAATAGTGATACGAAGCTCAGGGCGATCAGTTCCACCATTGAAACGTGCCAATGGTGAACATTTTGAAAACATTATGATGTGATTGCTTGCAAAGATTGTATTCATACGATTATTTCACTTATGTATGCTGATATGAACTGTACAGCGCCATCTGTTAGCAGCTTTTGTAACTATTATTTCACACTGCTGAATACACTTCTTACAGCTGTCACAATAAACATACCGTTTACTGCATTCCTCTATCGATCTTTATTTTCGAGATATTTAATTTTGAAATCCGGGAGTCTTTTCTGCACACCCTGTACAAAGTAGTATTAAATAGTCACATTCTCAAGGCATATTTAAACCAAAAGTGCATTGTGCACGATGTAAAACTAACAATGAATGAGTTTTTAGTTTCACAGGTCGTGAGGGCGTAACCTGACCTGATCTGATTCTTGTATTTGATAATGGTTGAAACTCTTCAGATCGATTTGAAACGATAATACTTTGCAGCGTGTCTAAATGTGACCAAAAAAAGTTTTTTTTTTACGCTTTACGCCTCGTAGACGGCGAGGTGATTAGAGGCACGATGGGATTGGGGCAAGGAACGGGAAGGAATTTGGCCATGGTCTTTTGAAGGAAACATCCCGGCATTCGCCTGGAGTGATTTGGTAAACCATGGAAAACCCAAATCTAGATGCCCGGACGGGGATTCAAACCGGCGTCCTCCTGAATGCGAGGCCGAGTTTTTGGGCACAATTGGGGACGTTCTGAAGAGAGTTTGCGAGTCGAGAAATATTTTGAAGACTATAATAAATTGCAGAAAAAATTCCTATTTCCTTAGATTTTTTTCTTTTTTTATGGTTTTACGATTGTCAACGTGATTAGAGGCGGGAAAGGACTGGATCAACGAACGGCAAGGAATTTGGCAACTACTTTTTTGAAGTAAGCAACCCGGCATTACCTGGAGAGATTTTGGAAAACCATGGAAATTCCAAATCTGGATGCCCAGACTGGATTCGAACCCGCATCTTCCCGATTACGAGGTCAGAGCGTTACCACTCACCAAATACACTCTGTCATTTGATAAAACATCAAATGATTATTGTCGATATGATGAAGGTAAATGTGAAAGGAAGACAGGATGTCGAAGATTCCGGTTCGTGATGACATTAAAGTGCGCAACAGCCACATCGGGCGGTAAGTACAGAGGAGTGGACTGGATGCAGAGAATAAATACCATGTGAAAACTGTCTTACCGGAGATCACTTAGTATTATTATTCTCATATACGGGAAGAGAATTTTGCTTAACGCTACTGTGTCGTTAGGTTAGTTCATAAAGCATGTCATATTCTTTTGGTTACAGCTATGTAACCCTTCTCTCCCCTCCTAATTGGTTCCAGCACTTGACACGGGGTAAGCTGGGTAAAGTCCTGCTGATGGAAGAAATTTTCGTCATCTGGACTTGGCTGCACGGTAGGACAGATGGTGGCGAACTTTTCGTAGTCATCATATTATGCACCAAAGTCTTGTGTTAAATCGCAAACTCTTCCCAGTGCGTATGGATTGAAGGTATACGTCACTGTTGATGGTTATTTGTCCGTCTGACGGCATCCGTTGTCTGTTTCAGAACACTAGGCCTGAATGTACGAAACTGGGTTTTGCCCCATCCTTTCTTCAATCTTTCATTAATTCACAACAAAAACCACACACTTACTGAATTTACAGTTATCGACACAAGAAAACAGTAAACACATTCCATCACTGACGAAGGCATCCCAGTTTAAATGTCCCAAGAAAAAGTACCCACTGTAACGAGCCGCGCTGTCGCCACGTTACGAGGTGCATTTTTATTATATATGTCATAATGTTAGAGTAATTTACATAAATCTTGGGCAACCACATAACTAGATTTTTGTTGTAATTTTATAAAGTACGTAAGATTCCAAGTGAGGACTGTAATGAAATGGTGAACATACAGTGTATCTTGGTAAAGCGAATAATAAAGAATTATTGAGCTATGTAGGCTTGAAGCTAATCATGGTCTTCCCGAACCATGGTGACAGGAAGTCGCGGATTTGGGGTTTGCCGGACCACACACTCTGCTCCCTGGGGATGGGCGGTCAACAAGGTCACTCACCGGGCGGGAAATGCCTTCCGCCCGAACACAAGAGTAATCCCCGAACGCAGCCGAATATGTCCGACCTCTGTTAGATACGCTGGGCAAATCACAAATCGGGGATGTCACGTGACATTAGGTGCCGACCTGAAGATCCAATCCAAATGAGCGTATAACTTAAAATCCTGGGAATTTCTGTTATATGTGAGCTTCGAGACTACAAGGGGCGGAGCGAGAAGTTTCCTCGCGAGAGAGAAGAGCGACGAGCTTCAATTCGATCTTCGAGTCCATACTATGCGAGTCTAGTCTGAGGTTGACTTGGAAAGTTGACTTCTTTCGCGAACTGCTGCTATACGACTCCTGGCTGCCGGCTTGATGGAGCAAGTTTACCACGGCAACACAGCCGGTAATGCGATGACGCGCATTGTCAGACCAGAGATGCCTGTAGCCGACTTGTGAGATAGTCTCACATACCGTGGGTCCACTCCAATCACCGCAGACATCAGACGCAGAACTACAATGGTAACTTATTACGACCAAGCCATCTGATTGTTCATTCCGTGAAACAGAACCCTTAAACGACTTTGAGAGAATAGATCCATGTTCTCACTTTGTAATTGTAAAAACCCCTGAGCTAGAGGCATAATTTGCCAGAACTAGTTATTTTCGAATGATATATTGTTCATTCGTGGCGCCCATGATTGTCTTTTTAACTGTAAAGTCACAGTATTATGATGCCTTTGTCTGAGGTCGTCATAACTTGTATTTTTCATTGTTTCCAATTGTCATTATTTCTTGCATTTTGATTCTGAGATATATTTGAAAGTAACATACAATTGTTTGCTTGCTCATGACGGCTAATTGTACCTCTGAGTGTTGCTTTTATGATTTTGCCAATTTGTGTTAATGTTAACGGTAAATTCGCTCAGACTTGTAATCGCCAGTGTTAAGAAAACAAATGTCATACTGTGACAATTTTTCCTAAATTCCAACTAACGTCGAGATTCTTGCAAAATTAATAAATTTTCACTCCTCATAAAAATTAAAATTAAAAATCCACAATTATTAATCATAAAGGCATGAAAGATAATTGTAAATTAGTTTGCCCACCAAGGCACCTCTCACACCACCAACAACGTGGTTGGTGAGAAAAGAAGAACAGCCATACGTCTTGTCAACGTCGTGGTCATTAAAGCGTAGATACGATTTGGAGCAAATAATGGGAAACAAATCGCACGAGGCTTTCGTGAAGGAAACATTTAGGCAAACAATAAAAAACAGAAACATCTATGTCCGAATTGTTTCTTATACTAGCTGTATGTTTAATGATGTTTGAATTTGAAGATCTAGAACATATAACTGATTCGTTGCGTAAGACAGTTATTAAATATTTTGAGACCGACAAAGTTGTGGTCGCCATGATCCACTTGGCTATCAGCTCATCCTGCGGAAGCCCACGGCTGTTCGACTGGGTATTGATTGGGTCTCAGCTGATATTAACGACAGCCACGTGTCGCACACGTGCGGTCACAGAACTAACGCAGACGTGAACTTGTAGGAGCAAATAATGTGGCCGTATTTGAGGACTGAGGAAAACTGTACACTATACTAGACAGTATCGTTCCACAGACAATAAACACTTTGACACGTTGCCTAGCCCCTGAGTCACGCTTTACTTTGAGGTTTCGTATTTTGAAAGAAGAGTGCTCAATACGCGGTCCGGAAACAGGATTTCCGTTTCCCAATATCTTCGAGAAATTTTTCACCAGAAGTTGACAGTAGGTACAGTAGGTACAGTACTCCCAATGGAATGGCACAAATTAAAAGTGCCACTTAGCACAATTATGACACCGATATAAAGGATCAACTACCACAAGCGATCCTTAGTAAGAACATTCAAGGGTTTCCCATAAAGGCTATTTATAACAGTCAAAGCAGGGTTTTTCCCTAACGCGAATCATAGCGAATCCAATACAATCTATTCGATACAGTAGATAAAGCTACATACAGTAGCGGGGCTACAAAACGTCGTTGAGGCAGTGAAAATATATATATATATATATATATATATATATATATATTAGAGATGGGTCGTTCGCGAGTGAATCAGTTCTTTTGAGCAATTCATTTAAAAGAGCGAGTGAGCAGTCGCTCACTAAAAAGTGAACGGTAGTTCTTCTAGGTGAGTAGGCTAATTCTGAAGATCAAGAAGAGCTTGTTCACGTGGGCTTTGTGGAATGTTGAGCTAAAAAAACAAACAAAAAAATCTACTAATTGCATCAAAGTTGATTTAAGTGGAGGTGTAACCGGATTCTGAGGGGTGAGACCTAAAAAAAAAAAAAAGTTATCAAATATTAGTGAGCAAGTGAGCTAGTGAACCGTTCAAAAGAACTAGTTCTTTTCGTAGAGTGATCAAATGAACACCGCTCTTTTTAGTGAATCACTTTGCCAACCTCTAATATATATTCTTCTTATAACGTCTTACCCGATTCCGGGAGTAGGCGGTTGTCACAGAGGTGAAAATGAACTAGGGTGGATTTGTTGCCTTTCCCTCTGTATGTTCGTATGTGTTATTGTAGATGTGGATGACTTTGATGATGTTATGTTCCGTACAGAGTGTTGTTTGTGTCGTATGTAATGAGAGATTAAGAAGATACTGGATGAACCTCGGTGTCTGCCCATTCAGGACCACTCTTCCGAAAGACACTTGTGTATTACTACCTCTCCTATGCTGCTAGCCACGTCCTGATGACGAAAACGTCTTCCAACACCAGGAATCTAGCCACTTAACCTCATGTCAGCGGCAGACACCATCACAGTGCCGCAGTCTACTGAACCAACTGGGTGAGCATTTATTCACTAACAAGTGGAGGCCGCTACTCGTAAAATTCAGATTCAATTCATACTTTATATGATAAAAGCTCATGGGAAGAGGTATAATGTAGCAAAGCAGTAACATGCGCTTCTTTGCCGATGTCGAAAAAAATCGGCATTGAAATATCCCCTTGCGTTTATATACTTTCTCCAGATTTCAAGGTGTGCCTGTTGCAGTGAACAAGCTGTCTGCTTCATAAGCCCGTCGTCACCAGATCGAATCTCGCTGCAGGCAACATTTTTTATTTATTCAAATATACAGGGTGTTACAAAAAGGTACGGCCAAACTTTCAGGAAACATTCCTCCCACACAAAAAAAATATATGTTATGTGGACATGTGTCCGGAAACGCTTACTTTCCATGTTAGAGCTCATTTTAGTTTAGTTAGTATGTACTGTACTTCCTCGATTCACCGCCATTTATGGGGGCATTTGAAAGCCCTTGTCTACGCAACACCGGTACCAAATGTAGAGAGAGACTCTTCGTGCTCGTATTGTGGACGGCTGTGATACAATACGCCATTCTCCAGGGCTACATCAGCGCATCAGGGATTCCATGCGACGGAGGGTGGATGCATGTATCCTCGCTAACGGAGGACATTTTGAACATTTCCTGTAACAAAGTGTTTGAAGTCACGCTGGTACGTTCTGTTGCTGTGTGTTTCCATCCCATGTTTAATGTGATTTGAAGAGAAGTAATAAAATGAGCTCTAACATGGAAAGTATGCGTTTCCGGACACATGTCCACATAACATATTTTCTTTGTTTGTGTGTGAGGAATGTTTCCTGAAAGTTTGGCCGTACCTTTTTGTAACACCCTGTATATACAGTTGCAATGAAGTCTTCACGGGTGCACAAACGGATTGTGTTGTGGTAACACGATATTTCGACGGCTACTTCCGTCGTTTTCCTCAGGTGCGAAAACATCTGTACTGGTCGGCTGACCGAAAGTATCTGTCTGGCAGCCGACCAGTACTGATGTTTTCACACCGGAGGAAGACGACGGAGGTAGTCGTCGAAACATTTTGTTATTACAACACAATCCGGTGGTACACCCGTGAAGACTTCATTGCAGTTATACATCGGGAAAATCTCCGTTCTTACATGTATACAGATAATTTCAAGCAATCACTTTCAACAATTAATGCATATGTTTTTTTAAACGCTTTTTTTCTGGTGTGGGAATAAACATCTGTCCTTCAAATGTAACGGTCAAGTAACGTTGTATTTTATACCTTTCACAGCGAATATTTCTATTAGTTTGTGAAATGAAGTTCGAAAGCGTGGTTTTTCATTTAAAAAAAGCGGCATTTAAAAACTTATTGTACGCATAATAGTTGAAATTGATTGCCGGGAATTATCCGTATGCACATTCGAATAAATAAAAATAATTGCCATCAGAGAGGTTCGATCCAGTGACGACGAGCTTACGAAAAACGCTTTGCTTCACGCGCTCTTCTACCACGTAGAAATTGTAATTAAATGTACAAATGTATTCACATGTATAAATACCCACAGACAGAACCGCTGAAGATTCTTCCCAAATGAAGTGAAACGCGTTCGGAAAATAAAATAATAATTTCAATTGCATTGGCGTTATATTCTTTATATATTTATAAAGATGAATGTTAGTTTGTTTGTTTGTTTGTTCTTCATACAAATCCACAGTTTTCATCCGATCTCGATAAAACTTTCCACACTTATCGTTTGAAACAAGGAGAAAAATACTGTCTACATTTGGTTGAAAAATTATCTGTATAAATAACACATGTTGTCTCATAACTTCTAAATACGGCGATAGACAGACACGTTGGATATGGACGTCTCCGTACCGTGTTTCCGTATAGTGGACTGGCAGCTCAGTGGTTAAAGCGAATGCTTACGAACGTCGTGGTCGTCGGTTCAAATCTCCGTGGAGGCTAAGATTTTTAAAAATTGTTTTTCATCGTAAGAGTCAGGCTGGGCCGTAGGTTATTCGGATTGAATGTTAAACTGTAGATATTAGAATGCTAGGGGTGCAATGCGAGGCAAATCGTAGGTAGTCTTGCAATGTTACGTTATAATGATCCCTCAGGTGTTGTTCACAGTCAGTGTGTGAGTGTGAACCACAGTAATATTATTATAAATACGGAAGTAAGTCTCTGTCTTTTTGTTTCGTTTTTACGACTAAATGGCTATATCGTTGTGATGGAATTTTATAAGGAAATCTGTATGAAGGGCACAGGATATTTTTTTCCAGTATGACTAACAGTTGTAGTCACGAAATTTTGAGACCTCATCGAATGGTGACAGAAATATGTTGGAAATTGATTCTCTTCAAGAGACAGGTTCGACGGTACAGTGATATAGTGATAGCTTTCCTGTCATATTATTCCGACTCGATATTGTTTGGGACCAATCCTTCGTTACCAACAACTTTCTATATTTAATTCTGGCAAAAAAATTCTTAATCCACGCGTACGAAGTTGCGGGTACGAGCTAGTTATTCTTAAAATTGATCCTATCGCAATTGAGGAAATGGTCCACAATTTCCAGATGTTAACGTAGAAAGTGTTTGAACGCAACGGAATATTTCAGTGCCAATTTTCTCGACAATTGCGAAGACGCGCATGTTACTGCTTTCTGACATCACACCTTTGGCCATGAGCTTTTATAACACACAGTATGAATTGAGCTTTCAGTTGACCGCCTCCCCTTGTCACTATCTAATTCGTGTTCAGTAAGGTACCGGCCTCGCATTTAGAAAGACTTGTCTTCGAATGCCCGTCGGGTCATTCAAATTACGGTTTTCCATGTTTAGAAATTCTCACCAGGTGAATGCCGGGATAGTTCTTTGGACGAATTCCTTCCCGTTACTTGGTTACTTGCACCTCTCCCATCTTCCTCTCCCATTTCTAATCACCTCGACGTCGATGAGGCGTAAAGCTCTAAAGGAAAAAAAAGAGCTTGTTAAATCTCACACACACTCGCTGTACTTTTCTTGTAGGCTAATACTGGGACAATGTAGTTAAGCATTAGTTGTTTTGTACGGAGCCGTCGCGGACAGACGGGTAATGTTGCGGTGCGTTGAGTTTTACCAGACACGTCTGCTGTGGTAGCCGGCTTGTAGACACTGTGCTACTCTGTAGCGGCTGAGGAGGTGATCTGGGATTCGTCAGAAGGGGGACCACTGTAGTGTGAGCCACAGTCGGGCTGCAAAGTAACAGCAAGCGAGGCTGCGAGCATGTCAAGCCCCGCACACAATAGTCTCAAATAAAATGCATCGCAGAATGTCATTACTTAAATCACAAGACCGATGTAATTATTGACAAATCAGGACTTTAACTAAAGGAGTATCAGATAAAACAGTAACAATGATGCGAGAGGGCAGATAAAGTTAAAAACAAAGGATTTAAGCACGGTTTTCCTTAAGGATCGATTTTTGGTCCTGTCCTGTTAGCAAACTCGCATGTCTCCTTTTCTTATGGAAATACCTAGGGTCATAAATAATTAAAGCAGTGTATTCTACCTCGGTTTAGTCTTGCCGAAGATGGAGAGAAAAATTAAAAATTTAAGAAATTCTCTACTTCTTTATGACTGAGTGGTAACGTTATGCTCTCTCTTTTGAATCCCCATGCGGCAAATAAGATACTGGTTTTCCATCGTTTCCACAAATTACTCCAGGCGAATGCAGGGATGATTCCTTCTAAATGCCACACCCAAACTCCTTTCCGCTTCTTACCCCCACTACTAATGACTTTGACATAGACAACGTGTCCATAAACAAAAAGAAGAAAAAAAACTACTCATTTAATAAGCATTTCTTCGGTAACGTATGTCGCTGCAGCCATTATCAGGAACAATATGTGTATCAAATTTAGGAGTTAAAAGGGGTATAAAGGAGAGCAGCTAGATTTGTTTGTGGGAATTACTGTAGAACGAAATCAGTAACTGATATGATAAAAGAGTTGAGCTGTTAATCATTGGAAGACAGAAGGCAAATGAAACGAGTATTTTACAGTACAAAGCTTATAATCGCGATGACGCGTGGATGGATATTGGTAGAAGGATTAAAGATTAGGAGTTGTGCATTGGAGGGGAGAAATGATCATGACCATAAACTGTCTCTTGATTTAATGCGAAGGGGAGTGGGAAAATTTTCTTTTTGTTGGTAAGTGTGCCATGGACTGCAATAAATTGCCGAGGCAAATGATGGTCAATTCTCAATGAACACTGAAGGAGTTTAAAGTTTGAATTCCTAAAGGGAATATGCAAGTTGGTGGTTAAAAATCATTTTGTTGGAAGGTGAGGACTTAGTGATACTGCCACCAGAGCCTGTGTGCTTCATAGCAGTTGGGATTAAATTTATGATTAAATAAATAATTTTTCTCGGCGAATTCTTCGTGTACGTTTGAGATGGTTCTGACAAATCCTTGCTGTAAATTGGTGATCTGCTCTGAATTTAACAGTTTACATTACGCAGAACTTGTGTAGCAATGTATTTTAATTGATGAAATTTCGATAGCTTTACTTTTTAAGGTAATGGGTGACAGGACACGTGCTGTTAGAAACATCTTTAAATGGAGGAGTAACGAGCAAGCATGTAAGCTGAAAGCTAAGCAGTTCAACATTTTGATATTTTCTTAGACTATGCGAAAAATAATAAGGCTTTTTTTCAGCCCACACCTAATGATATTGCATTTCAAAATTTGGGTGAACGTCAAGAAGCCATTGTGTTTGAAGAATTTTATTATGATGGTTGAAGAAAGTATGATATGGAGTTGAAAATAATAGGTGTTTCATTTCCTAATAATTAGTTTTCTTCATCAAAAACTATTAAATAAAGGGACCAATAATTCTTATTTTCCAACTACGATGACATTACAGATAACACTTGTAATAGAAGACTTTTAAGAGGGTATAATGATGGAAAATTTTGGTTTCCTCCTATAAAAGTCGAGCCCTAAGATATCACAGATGTTTTTCAGCCTTCGGGTTCGATGGTATAACTATCGTATGGGCAAACCGATCTATCGACCTATACGCAGAAATTGGATCCGAAACAGAATTAGTAAGGAGTATACATATGGTTTAAGATACATTGCCTATTACAGTCAACAAGATCATAAATTCCACACGTATTTTGCTGGTTAACGTATAACGTGATAGCAAACCATGTCCTATGGAGTAAGTTCTTAAAAGGACTCCACTAAAGGACCACATTCGATTGTTATTTCTTTTCGTTTTTCAGAAATCATTCCAGCGGAAAACAAGTCTCATTCGATTTATTCAAGGGAAGCACTTGAGCCGATGCCAAAATTAACGACAGCAAATACTGTAACAGACTATAAATCTTTACATATAAACGGTTTCGCATTGTTCTTCAGCTCTCACTGGTATTAGTCTGTTCCACTTACTTGCTAATTGACCAGCTAAAAAATCAGTATCGTTAAGAGTTTAGTGAGTATTTAAGTGATTAATTTATTCAATATGTGAATTAAGTGTTGTGAACTGAAATTTATATAAAATGTAAATTATGTATTATAAAGACCTGGTATGATATAATAAAGGCCTTGACAGCCCTAATCTGGCCACGCTAAATGAACCTTTAAATAAATAAACAAAGTACCTGTATTCAGCGATGAGGACGTATTGACAGAACGTTGTGGAAGCGTTGACATTGTACAGAGTTGAGGAATTTTATCGCATATCCTCTGTTACTCTCGCCGCGGAACCAAATTAATTCAATTATCTCTGAGCCTATTCTCAGCACATTATACGTCCTGGTTGTTCCCATGGCTGTTCTTCCCCTGTTCCCATTTTGTGGGGAAGTCGGCAGTTTTGAGACGAATTAAGACTGGCGAAGACTGTTTTTCTCCACTTGTTAAATCAACATCTACCTTTCGTAATAGCTATGAGAAATGCACTCATCAGAAAATTCCCAGAACATTCTGCGAGCTATCTTTCAAGATTTCTGGAACATAATTAATTTTTAATTATGGGCAACGTATGAGGACAGTTTACTTATCGTTCCTGCCGGTACTTTTCGGCACAGTTGCATTAAACAATTTTATTTTTAATCTGGTATTATGTTTTCGTAGTTTATGTGGTCACACCGAGCGTGGTGTTGTAACGGTTAGCGTTCTGGCCTCGCATTCGGGAGGACGCCGGTTCGAATCCCCGTCCGGGCATCCAGATTTGGGATTTCCATGGTTTCCCCAAATCACTCCAGGCTAATGCCGGGATGCTTCAGTCCAAAGGCCATGGCCGAATTCCTTCCCGTTCCTTGCACAAAAAAAATTATGTGCCCACGTATTCGTTGCAGATCTCAATTTTCTTTCGGCCCGCCATTAACGTCAAAAAAATTAAAGGTCGATAACAATGGATATCTAGTTCCATAATCTGTCCTAGACTCAAACTTAACCACAAAATATATATTACAGTTTATCAAACTAATATCAGTTACAAAGGCCTAGCGTCTTAATAGGCCTTAATCTAAGCTGGTAATCCTACTGGGTATAGGGGATCTATACTTTAACGTGGAATCAGAACAACGGAAGCGTTCTGGCGTACTGCACATTACACAGCAAGCTGTGCCGAAGGTGAAAGTCGGGTTAAGGGTCTGTGAAAACGCCTGCAGAGATTCGAACCACTGAAATTTCGATCTCCAGTCAAGATACCTTAACCACTGTGCCCCCAGACCAGTACAATAAAAACAGAATATTCGTTACTCAGTTTCTGAAAACGAACTGCTGTATAAGTTTTTTAGAAAGTCGAGAAGTTTCGTTTAGTTGTGGATGGATTAGACGTTATTTAGATTGTATGTCCTCCTTGCTGGTAGAGCATTGATTGAAAGAGACTAAAACATAGATTCAGTGTGTTAACAGTGGATGGGACTGACATTAAATTGTTTGTCTTAACATAAGCTCATACTAGCTGTTACCCACGAATTCATACCGCGTGGACTTAGAATATTATTGGTAGAACTGGATACATAAAGCCGTAAGTTAGGTATATAATATGTTGTGTCTGCACATGAAATTTATAAACAGATCATACACAAATTGATTGCGAGAGAAACAAAGCCTTAGTGACCGATATAAAACTATAGTCTTACACACACTATCCGTCTGTTTGTCACCGTTTGGTTAGTTTTCGAAATATGTTCTTTATCCCGATAAAATTATCCTATCTTCTTTCTAATGATACCATAGTATTTCTTTGTCAAATTTCGTCAAGGTTGTTTTAGTCGTTTACTCGTGAAATCGTATCAAACCGACAGAGAAACGGAGTTAATTTTGAATTTATATTATTAGTGTAGATAACCCTGTAGGCTGGCAGCATCGGTCTGTCACATTTGCTAGGCTTCATGCAAAAACTACTGAACCAATTTTGATGGGGTTTCCACTTTTCTGATATATTTCCACCTACATTGAGAAATGTATTACCTCCCATCTAGGCAAAAGGATGGAGCAGTACATAGGGCGGTGCTTGTTGCATCGCCCTTCGACGCATCGCAGGAGGGTGCGAGAATACAGTCGCACCCAAAAGTAGGGTGCACTTGCGCAGGTATGCTTCTGTAGCTTCCCATACTACAGTGAAGCCGGGAAAATAACAGAGACGAGATAACGAGGGAATTGTGCGCTAGAAAGTGGCTAACATTAGACCCTCACACAGCCAGCAAACTGTATAAAGATATTTAAAAGACCGTTAGCGGACGTATTTGCAAGAAGGATGTATGGCTACTAAAGTTAAAGGTAGGGAGACAAAAACAGAGATAGAAAAGACCAAAATAATAAAAATAAATCCAGAAACTAACTATAAATCAGAGCAGGGAGAGTACAGAGAAAAAAAAACAAAATCTTAACTAAAAAAACAACAAAAATCCAACAAAAAAACAAACCAAAAAAAACCCCAGAGAACTGAGTTTCTTTTGATGTCATTTACGCTATTTTTTTTATTTTTTTAGCGTTCAGTTTTGTAATTTTAAGAACAAGATAATAAATATTTCTTATTTATTTTAGGGTTTCTGGCATAGGGATTTTAATTTGGTATTTAAATATCGCCAAGAAAACAAAGACGTTCTTTTTTGAGGACGATGTCGCTTGCAAAACCCAACTAATTAATAAAATCAGCAATCCAATTCCGGACGAAGCACATGGGACCCGTTTCAGATCTAATTATACTTGCAATTGGTGAGTTGCACCACAATCAACCTTGCAAATATTGTCCCGTATATAACGATCCTGCCGCACAGTGAATGAGTATACTCTGCATATGTCCCGATCCTATCAAAGTAATTATACCAGTAAGAATGAACATTCAAAATACACTAGACACTGAACTGACTGTTAATATTCAACAGCTGACAGCGGAATTATAGTAAAGCTGTAAAATGATGGTTTGATAAAAAGTGTCCCGGAAAAAAAACTCGGTGTTGTTTTCTGTGGTGCTTGGTACATTGTGGCGCTCGCAGAAGCCATTAGCGGCGTAGGCTGCTGCAGCGCCCCTAGCGGACACTATATTAATTAGAAAGCGGTCCGAGAACTTGACAAACGACCCGAATAATGGCCAGCGCGTAATGGAACTAAAACACCATTACGGGGAAAATGGCGGAGCTTCCTACTGTGCTTTTAGCTGCCTGTTGTTATTGGAAAGGGACAAAAATAACATATTGTATAGAAGGTACGCTGCATCTCCAAACAAGATATGGTTAATAACAAGCAGTTGATTAAAAAATAATACTTTTCACAATGTGCATGACAACTTGCTTTGAAATAAAGGCGCATTCTTCGGGCTTTACAGCTCATCATCATCAATGTTATTATTGCTGGGAGGACATGACCGACAAGAAACGGGAAGGAATTCAGTCATGATCTTGATGAAGGAACCACCAAGTCTTCCTCTTTGAGTTCTTAACTGAAACTAGGAATAACGAAAATCAAGACAAAGTCTGGTGGGTGAACAATAACGGTCTTCGAATTCGGAGGAAGGCGGGTTCGAATCCTCGCCAGGCCATCCAGAGTTTGGTTTTTATGTTTTTTTCCGAAATCACTCCACCGGGATTAATCCTACAAAAGGCCATGGCAAATTTCTTCCCGTTTCTTGTCCCCAATTCTCTATCTCCTCTATAGATGTCAACGTCAACAATGCTAAAGCCATAAGCTAGATTCAAAAAGGTCAAGAAATAAAATAAGTTTACAAGACATTATGGAAAGAGATGAAAGCACGATATCAAGACAGAAATGGAAAGAAAATGGGTGCATAGTGGACTAAGGGAGAAAAAGAGGAAAACAGTGCAATAATGAAGGAGTAGAAAAACGAAGTATGGATGGGTGAACGGGGATTCGAAACCGCGTCCTCCCAAATGCCAGACCCGAGTGTTACCTGTATGTTGGCAACTGCTTCTAGATTATTCTGATTGGTAATATATAAAGCTAACTAACACCCATTAAAAACATACAACAGCATTATTAACAGATAGGTAACCAACAATCACGAAACTTGGTAAGTTTTAATAACATCAATTTGCCGTACAACCTGGAAAAAAATTAAGCCACGTGTGACTCTTGTAATAAATTGGAAACATGGACTAAGACTTGATTAGAAACTAAGGTTACGAAGGGGATATTCCTGGAGTGTCGCCCGTTATAGAGATAATAGTAGTGTGTGACAATTATAAGACATGCGGTTGGCCACTGTGCAGAGTTTCAGCCACCCGCCACCTACAGCGCTGGTTGTAGGTAAGCACAAATGGCGACTCTTATGGAAAACTGGTTTCGCGAAGAAATGCACTCAGTTATTCGATTTATGTGGGCGAAACGTAACCGCGACTGAAATTCCCCGCCAGCTGGTAGAGGTTTACAGTAACACTGTAATGTATCGTCAGCGTGTCACAGAATTGGGTCAAAAGTTTTCAGGCGTTAGAGAAAACGTCACCGTCGAGGATCGCAATGGCCGATAAGGCGCGGCATCAACAGCTCGGACCTCGCTCCCACAGACTTTCACATTTTTTCTCACTTGAATGAGCACCTAGGAGGCCGATGATTTGCTTCAGACGAGGAGGTGAATCACTTAGAGAAGACTTGGCTGAACACGTAAAGAAAGGATGGAATATTCAGACTCATCCAACGAAACGACAAGTACCTAAACCGGCGTAAAGAATATGTAGAAAAATAATCTAACCTATTTACTGTCAGTTAGCTGTATTGGATGTAAGAAATAAAACGTATACGTTTTATTACAGGTTTTGTAACTTTGGTTTCTGATTGCCCATCGTATTACGTGCTGGGCAATTCTGTAACAGGAGATAATAAATAAACCGACCAGGCTCAGGAGTACGTTATAGATTTCTTGGAATTTTACTGTAATGGATGGAAGTGATGAATTGGAATCGGGAGCATTGCCTTGACGTAATTGTTCCATTATTACTCAGTGAAGCCTTGTAGTGGCAGTCAACAGGTGGTCGCTCGGGTTACTGTCTTCGGGTAGGCCTCGTAGCGCCCTCCTTGGCCGTCAACGCCCTCGGGCACTTGCTGCGTACAGTGTGTTGGCCGCTGGCAGTAAAGACCGCTGTTTAGTGCCTCCGCGGGACAGAAAGCGATTCCGGAGCTCGCGAGATGGGCCTGCGGCGAAGACGGCTCAACCCGGCACTGTGTACAGAAACGCACCAAGCTGTCGTTCCGCTATCCTGGCGAGAGTCTACCGCTCTATCCAGTACCTCTCCTTACTGCTCTGTGCCCGCAAACTGGAACAATCACCTTACCGATCTTTCATATATGGTTGCTTTACAGATACCGCAGACAAACACAAACAGATTCCGATGTAGTGCCGACGTTGCTTGCCACAGACTTCTTGTTCTTCAACGGAATAACTTAAAGATTTCAAATTTGGGAAAGTTTTATTTTTCGACCATTAAAACTGAATACAGTACAGTAGTGAAATTTTTGTAAAATTATGTTCTAGTACCGACTTGTTTGCAGATGTAATAAGGACGGAAATCATAACACGAAATCTAAAAACTAATTTTTAGGAATTAGAAGATTATGGCAATGATGGATCTCTCAAAGCCGATTTAAAAATGTGTTTGTTATGAAAAAAGTATTTTTTGGATAAGTAATCAGTGTTTACGATCACGTGACCTGATCTGATGTATTTATTGATTTAGATCATTTTTGGACCTCTTAAGGTCGATTTATACCAAAAATATGTTACAAAGTCTTCAGAAGTGACAAAACAATTGTTTTTATATTAAAAAAATGGATTTTAGAGAAAAGTAATGAGCGTCTAGTATAAAACATAATGCGCCTAACGCTAGCTTACTTACGAAACATCATAGCTACAGCATGTCTTGACAAATATGCAACTGGGATGCCGACTTTCTGAAAGATAGAACACTGTGTGTAGTTTTCGATGGTGGAAGTTCATTACTGATCGAAATGAGGTCCGGGATTCCCCAGGTAAGAGTGATATGGCCCCTGTTATTTTTCACATACATCAATGATTTGCGCCAAGTAATGGAGGGGAAAATAAAACTGTGTGTCGATGATATTATTATTTATCGTGTAATGAAAACCCAGGACGTATGCGCTTTGATACAAGCGAAGTTGGGAAAATAGTCGCTTGGTAAAAAAACTGAAAACTGGAGTTCAACACTAAAAAGTGCCAAATCACATGAATAGGTAAAAGAGTAATACCATTTAGTTCTAAACATGGAAATAAATGACACAGTTCATAGTTCGGTAGATAATGCCAAACACCGAGGTATAATAATTCATACTAATGTGTTATGGAATCAACATATCAAGAAGGTATCTGGGAAAACAAACTTTACGCTCCGTTTTCTAGGTCGTAATTTAAAATATTGTACACTGGAAGGTAAATCGGTTGCGTACAAAGCACTAGTGCGACCTCATTTGGAATATTGTTCTTCTGTATTAGACGCCCATTAAAAGGGGGTAATGGGGGCACTCGAGATGGTAAAAAGAGAGCCACCTGATTCGCCACAGGACAGTTGGAGTCGACGTCGAGGTCATTAGAGATAGGGAAGGAATGGAAACGAATTCTATCATGAAGGCAGCATTCCAGGATCCACCTTGAGTGATTTGGGAAAACCATGGAAAACCCAGATCTTGATGCCCAGACGTGGATTCGAACCATCGTCCTCCCGAATACGAGGCCAGAGCGTTACCAGTTCCACACCACGCTCGGTAAGAGTTGGGTTGGGAAGATTATTGGAAAGTTTATAACAGACATGTTACAGAATGACAGCAAACATGTATTACTACCAGCGGTAATTAATTCTAAGAATGACCAAGAAAATGAGACAAATCTCGGCCAGAACTGATTCTTTACTATACTCATATTTTTCACAAGATATTAGGGAATGGTACAGGAAGGATTTCCCCAGCGATAAAGAATGTAACATGAATAGGTGCGGAGAAACAATTACGGTCATGCTAATCTGAGTTTTTACATAGTTTTCCTGGATCACTCTAGGGATGGTTTCTGCTTTTATATCCCGTATATCCCTTCCCATGAATAAAGGTTAGCTCGTTAACATACGTGCAACGCACGTGCCACCCACTTTTAGTGAATCGCGGAATAATAATAATAGCATATTACAACCATGTGACCTGATCTAATCTATTTCTTGATTTCAATAATTTTGGAGATATTAATGTCGTCGATTTAAATCAAAAATGCTTCGCACACAGTCTGAAAGTGACAAAAAAAGAGTTCTATGAATTAAAAAAAAAAAAAAAAATTAAATTTGGTTCACTGATCATCACCACCACCATCGTTCCACATTGGAATATATATTTAGGGACAAGAAAGAGGTTTTTTGTTTCTTTCAAGGCCATAACTGCGTAGCCTGAACTGGCTGAAATAAGAACATAGTTATCTCTGACCATAGAGGTTCACTCTGCAACATCTGGAAAATTTCTGCTGTGTTAGAAGTAGAGGGAACAGAGATGTTCACTTGGAAACAAGATGCGTATTGGAGAGAACAGCACTGTGCTGAGGTTGAACCAGCTACCAACTTCACTCTCGCTGGCCGACACTGACCTAGGCGTTAATCTTGGAGTTTTCACGAGCGGCAGGTTGCCACACCTGACCGGGGTAGCGTGCCAGCGGGACTTAACCGTAAAGCGGCGCCATAAAGCGGCCGGTTACGAGGCCGTAGAGCCGGCTCAATGGACTCCCCGGCCATCAGGCCGCCGAATGAATGGATGACTGAATGGGCTCGCTGTTTCCTCCATTGCCTCGCCGCGCCGACGTGTCAATTCACTCCGCACCTTCGTTAGCATTTCGTGTGCTAACGAGCACCGGTTGTGTTGGCAGCACTGCTGACTTGAGTTGCTTGGTTGTGCGGATGGCTCGGTGACGTCACTGATGGTCACAGCCGTCACGACGAGGTGTAGTTACATGCATCCGACATCAATTTTTTTTTTTTTTTTTTTTTTTTTTTTTTTTTTTTTTTTGTAACAGTTTAACGTCCCTTTTTAACAACGTGGTCTTTAGAGACGGGAAAGGATGGGGGCAAGGAATTGGAAGGAATTCGGCCATGGCCTTTTGAAGGAAGCATCCCGGCATTCGCCTGGAGTGATTTGGGGAAACCATGGAAAACCCAAATCTGGATGCCCGGACGGGGATTCGAACCGCCGTCCTCCCGAATGCGAGGCCAGAACGCTATCCGTTACACCACCACGCTCGGTCCCGACATCAAACTTCCAACTATACACACCAGTATGTGTAACATCTCGAGGGTGCTTCATTACGTTCACTACCAGTACCCAAAACCATCCTGATTACGCTTACCTAGTAAGTTGTATTGCAACTGATTTCCTTTTCCCATAAAATGTGACTCTTATACATCACCTGCATTTTCCTTTCTCGTTTTCGTCCAACTATGTATCACGTCATTTCAGTTCGTTTCTTCCTTGGGACCGAGCGTGGTGGGTGAACGGTTAACGTTCGGCTTCGCATTCGGGAGGACGCGAGTTTGAATTCCCGTCCGGGCATCCAGATTTGGGTTTTCCATGGTTTCCCCAAATCACTCCAGGCAAATGCCGGGATGCTTCCTTCAAAATACCATGGCCGAATTCCTTCCCCTTCCTTGTACCCAATCCCATACCGTCTCTAGTGACTTTGACGTCGAAGAGGTGTAAAGTGATAAGCATAAGGTCTTCCTTAGGCTTCAGTTTTTGGGTAATTTCCAGCATTCGTTTTTGGTATTCTTCCTTACTTGATGCAGTAATTGACATACCTATTCTAAGCTCCAGCTTTTCTTTGAATTCCTACAATATATCCAGTTTAATCATAACGGATTTACTCGCTTGGAAGTCTTTATCTGTTAAGTCCAGTTTATTTCTTATATCTTCCCACCTGGGTAAATGGTGAACCACTGATTTTCTGGAGCAGAAAGTGGATAAAAATTTGATTGGTCGGTCATGCTTCGCCCAACGTAACCATTTTCAATTTTCCGATAGGTATTTTGAGTTAATCGTCTATGCGGTGATTAGTTTTTATTATTATTATTATTGTAAGGCTTCTTTGGCTGGGAGATCCCAGAGGGGATAGTTCGCCTCTCTACTGGTGGACTTTTAAGTGTCACGTTTTCGTTGAGCACTAAGCTAGAAAAGGAAATAAAGTTTGTCCACTACCTGTGTGAGAAGTGTATTTTGTATGTAAAATACGTTTCTTATGGGGCGGAGATTGTGAACCGTCGCAGCATTCGGCTAAATGATTGCGGAAAAATCGTATAGAAAACCTCAATTAATTTCATTTAATTAAAATTGCAATGGAGCGCACGCTCCCGTGGCAATTTCCCCACACACCCATCTTCTCGCCTTTCCTTGCCTCACCAACATTTGCCCTCTTCAAATTTCAACTTTAAAACTTTCAACGTTGTTAGTAAATTATTCATAATTTAATATCAAGTGCCAGCTTGTGGTCATGGTCAACCTTACCCTTAGAAGCACCTCTTTTAATTTTCCCACCAATATCTTTCCATGCCTCATCACCAATATACGCCTTGTACACCCCCACGACCCTCTTCATCCTCCTCCTGTCTTACAATGAATCCCATTCCAGCTCTTTTACTATAGCCTATCCGTTACTGATTGCGTTCTGCGGTAATTTCCAGAAACAAATCTAGCAGCCATTTTTGCACCCTCTCCAGCTCCTGTATTTGATATTGAAAATGTGGGTCCGTACTATACTACCATATTCAAGCAATGGTCTGACCGAAAAATTGTAACCCAATTCCTTTACTTTTCTCGTACATTCCCTCATCACTCTCTCCAACAAGTGCAGAATTTTGAAACCATTTCCTACTACCTGTCCAATGAGTCCTGCCCAGTTAAACTTTTTATCAATGTGGACAGCATGTACGCGGGTTCCTTGGCTTGTGCCCAATCCGTTGTACCTCCCCCGATCCAGTGTGCGGCGCTTTAGCACGCTGTGCCACATTGGCGGGTGTCGTGTCCACTGGAGCCGAGATAGGACTTCAATGGAAACATTGGGCTGTAGGGATTTCTGGAAAAACGTGTAATACAAGGATGAACACCACCGAGCCAGAGACCGAAATCACAGTCAGGGATCTCGCTGGATCGTCCTTTCAGATAATGCTGATTGCATTTCGATTAATTAGTTCTTAATTTAACAAATTTTTGAAATCCGGTCACCGAGCGATTTTACCTTTACCAAACGATAATTAATCATTAATTTATGAATTGACTAAGGAGTTCAATTAAATAACAAGACCGCTGATACACTTTCCATTTCACTTTTAATTCCATAGATATCTTCTCAAAACGAAAAATGTCAAACTTTGTCCACATGTATGCATTACAAAAATATTCCAGCTGTTCAACTTTAACGAACATTCTTGCTTGATAACAAACAGAAAATTAACAGCACTTCTGATGTCTGTTTCTTCTCGCTCTTCCGTGCCGGAAAAACATTTAAAAAACTCTAAAGACTGCCGACAGACGTTTCCCGAATGCTAACAATCCCAGTGACAGTCGAAATCAGACGAAAACAGTTAGAACTATTACGCAATCACTCATAATAATCAGGAAAGACTTTAAAATGAAAATTAATAGTGTTTACATGCATTTGAACATGAAAGTGACTACATAAACCACTCTAAACAGCCGAAAATCGTCCTCAATACATCACGGCTTATATCAAAACTTTTAATTAAAACATTTTAATTAATACTTCATATCCTATTACATACCATTTACATAGTCTCCATTCATAAAGACAATATTCATTCACATGTAAAATATACAAATTTTTAGTTAATCACTTCCATCTCTCTATATTACTAGGATTAAAATTTATAACAGGCTGGTTCTAATGGCCGCTATACCACATGCTCCCACATGCCTTGCCTCTTGGCTTTTCAAGCATCCACTTGTTTTCGTGAGTTGAATCTTCCAGCAGGTACTCTAAGAGAACGAAGGAATTTTAATAAAATGTAGTGACGTTGTTAGGTACGTAATTAATTTCGATTGGATACAGGAACTCCAATTAGAAGGTTTAATTACATAATTCAGCTACTAGTTGCTGTCAAACTTAAAAATATCTGTGGCTACCGGCAACAGTGATATGCATGCACTTTCAGTGAAAACACTGTGAGTACATTGTCTCATAGTCGATGGTTAGCAAGTTATTTTTTTTTTAATTATGGCTTTACGCCTCTTCGACGTCATTAAAGGTGGGATGGGACTGGAGCCAAGGAACGGGAAGGAACTCTGGCATGGCCCTTTAAAGGAAGCATGCCTGGAGTGATTTGGAGGAACCATGAAAAATCCAAATCTGGATGCCCGGAAGGGGATTCGAAACGGCATCCTCCAGAATGCGAGGCTAGAGCATTAACCGCTCACCTACCATACTCGGTGTTCAACTTTTTTATGGGTAAAACTATGTATAATCTTAGTATTTGGGCTCTTCCCTACTTTCTCAGCTATGCATTATTGGGTAAGTGATCCCTCTGGTGAAAAACAACGTTCCACAAAACTACAAGCAAGTGGTTCGAAATTGACCGCAATGTATAGATACAATGGACTTTACACTACATTTTGATTTAAGCACCTGGATGTGAGCTCACTGCTGGCCGAATTTAGGTTGGAAATTAGGGTATAGGACATCAGACATGGCGTTAAGAATATTAAAAGTATCAACGTGGAAGAATCTATTATATTGTATTTTATTTTTATGTTGGGTACATGTTTAGTGTGGCTGAATGATTGTATTATTTACTCTGCCAAATGTAGGCATTTAGCGATGTCATGTTTATTGGTGTTTCATACTTCTATCAATATTTCTAATTTCCTTCTGATTCATGAGATTTTATTCAAATTTTACGGAGGAAACCTTATGGTGAAACACAGGCCACCAGCGTATTTTAGCCATATCAGGTCAACCTGTCATGAACTTTGACCCTAAAAACCTGTACTATTCCATACATTTGACCATACCCAAAACAATGTCACGAGCATACATTACACTAATATTATAAATGCGAAAGTAACACTGTTTCTCTGTCTGTTTGTAACGTTTTTACAACTAAACCGATCTTAATGAAATTTGAAAAGTCTGGTATCCCGGCCCGACACCGTCAAATGCCCGGAAGAAGAGTTGGAGAAGGACAACCGATAGACGGCGCTAGCAACAAGCCAACTAGCTCCACCGCATAGCAGGGTTTCCGCCGCGGCCAATCAGAAGCGACCGGCCTAGTATAAATACAGCCACGCGATCCCACTTAAGACAGTGCTGTGTTCAATGCTATTTAGTTTCGTTACCGTCTCTTAGTGCATCTAATCTCGGACTTCGATCTCCGCGCTTCTCGGTTTACGTTCGGTTACTCCTTTGGACTCTGTGCATCGCATATTGGACTCGGATCAGTGCGCGTCTCGGTGTACGGTCGTTTTCTTCATTGGACTCTGTGCTGCTCATCTCGGACTTTGCTTCGGTTCTCGCATGATCGTCTCCGGGACCCGGGTGACCGCCCGTCCACCGTGTTGACATTTCGGCCGCCGTGCGGACACAACATGATTTAACATTAGAAGGGTATTTTCGAGATAAATAACATATTTTGCCGTGAATTTTTTAAAACTAACCGAACGACGACAGACAAACGGAGAGCACGTATATGTCTAGGCAATGTTGCATCGGTCTTTTTGGCTTTGTTTCTCTCGCAGTCAGTTTGCGTGACAAATTTTACGTAATTTACAGCTATCAATATCCATTTGTAGCAATAAAATTCTAAGTACATGCGTAAGAAGACGTGGGTAAAAGGTAGTGTATAATAAACTCTAAGGGTTACATAGGCAGAAGAAAATTACAGGGACGTGGCTTTCACAGTGTTTTGGGCGCTGCACGGTGAGTTTGTCCGACTGCCCGGCGCCGCTTTCGCCTCGTAAACACTCTCTTATCCCTGGCAGCGGGAAGGTAAGGAGCCAGCGACTATAATGAAGCGCGGGCCTCGAGTTATGAGCGTCCGAGTCAGGCTCTAAACAAGTCTCACGCGAGGGAGGAGCCATGCCTCCCGGTAAGTTCCTCCTCGCCGCACGCCGTGGGGTCAGTGACCTCAAGTTATTCTCGTTGGTGCGCTGATTGCCTTGTTGATACCGTTCTTACTTTCGGTGCAACTATACCAGTTCGGTCATGCGTTTTAACAATCTGCTACACTGGAAGGGGTATTTTCGAGAACGTATCAAAACATTTATGGCTTATGTTACATCACAAGAACTCGAACGGACTCTGGAGGTACAACGGAACCAGGCACGAGACCAAGCTCCAGGCACCGGCCACTATGCTTGCGGATCTTAGGTGGTTTCCCGCAAACATGTAGGCGAATGCATGACGGTTGCCAGTGTCCAACACATAAACTACACATTTCACAAACAAAAAATAAACTTATCACACACAACAAAGAAAGTTAAGCGAGTTACAGACAGATCACAACCCAAGACTTTTCCCAATATATTTCGTGCACCGAACCTAACATAAAAGATTAGACTTCGAGCAGTATGGCATTCATATCCCCCCCCCCCTCCCAACCGCCTCTCCTCATTATTAACACCAGGTCCTTGGTGACCGAATTAAAAAAAAAAAAAAAAAATGCAATTATACTGACTTGAACTAACAGATGCAGATACGCAGATACGCCCCTAACAACGTTGCGTGACAAGTTTCGGTTAGCTGGCTCGTTGAGTTAAGGTAAAATTGGGTATTATTATTATTATTTTGCTTCTACCTTTACGCCGCGTTGACGTCGAGGTTATTAGAGGCGGGAAAGAACTAGGGCCATGGAACGGTGAGGAATTCAGCCATGACATTTTTGAAGGAATCATCCCAAAATTATCCTGGAGTAATTTGGAGAAACCACGGAAAACTCAAATTTGGATGGTCGGACTGAGATGCGAACCCGTGTCCTCCAGAATGTGAGGCAAGAACGTTACCATTCACAGATCACTCTCGGTAAAACCCCATCAAAATTCGTTGGCTAGTTTATGCGTTATACGTGAACAAATAAATGAATAAACTGAAAAATATGTCATTATTGTCGGCCATTTATTCAAAAGTAGCATGATAAAATAATAAACCAGAATGGACATCGGCTTTAATACATCCCCTCCATAAAAAAAGGAGACAAAACAGATCCTAACAACTATAGGGGTATCTCCCTCGTGGAAGTGACCTACAAGATATTGTGCAAGGCACTTTTGAAGAGAGCTGAAGGTATACTTGACCCGCAATTAGGAGAATATCAGGCAGGATTTAGAAAGGGCAGATCTTGCACAGAACAAATATTTAATTTAAAGAACACAATAGAAATGAGAAAAATCAGGAACTTGAAATATGTAATTACCTTTGTCGACTTTAAAAAGGCCTACGACTCAATTGACTGAAATGTACTAATAGATATTCTGAAAGAATTAGGACTCGATAATAAAACAACTGAAATAATTAAAGGAACACTAACAAATACGACATCCAAAGTAAAATTTATGGGAGAAATTTCCGAGCCGTTTGAAATTAATTCAGGTGTGAGACAGGGAGATGGTCTGTCTCCACTACTTTTCAACTGTGCATTAGAAAAAGTAGTGAGGGAATGGAGGAAAGCCATCAACACAATGGGTGTTCAGCTGGGATGAAATCCAAATAAAATCACCATAGATTGTCTATCTTTTGCAGATGACATGGCGGTAATTACTGATTCACTGGATAGTGCAAAAGAACAAATCGAAGAACTGGAGAAACAGGCAGCCAAAGTAGGATTACATATATCCTATGAAAAAACACAGTTCATGACAAACATCAATGATGCTCCTCAAAATCTTAAACTTCGCAATGGATCAATAGCTAAAACAAATTGTTTACATATTTAGGAGAATGGATAACGAGTGACACAAAAGAAAAGACTGCAGTAGAAACTAGAATACATAAAATGGAAAGAGCATTTCATATGACAAAGAACGTATATAACAAAAAATCCTTATCATGGAACACAAAACTAAGGCACTATCAAGCAGTGGTTAGACCAGAAACGCTGTATTCGGCAGAAACGATTAAGCTAAAAAGATATGGGTATCTTGAAAAACTGGAAAAAAGTAGAAAGAAGAATCTTGAGAAAAATACTGGGACCCAAACTTAATAGTAATGCTGAATACAAATTAAGACCAAACCGAGAACTATATTCGAAAAGAGAAAATATAAAAGTTATAATGAGGAAAAGAAGACTGAAATTTTACGGGCACATATACAGAATGGATAAGTAATAGACTAACAAAACAGATCTTCACCCTACTGAACAAATACAAATCCAAACCCACATGGTTCACTGAAACTGAAAAGGACATGAAAAATGCTGGAGTGAAAGCAGATATAATAGACAACAGAACACTTTTTAGATAAGTAATTCACAAGGCAGGTTTTCAGGAGAGACAGAAATACATCAAGGGAAGGAAATGGACCCAGAAACAAAAGGAACAACACTCTCAAAGAATGAAGGAAGTTTGGAAGCAAAGAAAATTAAATACAAAGAAACATAGCCAAAGTTGATTTATCGTACCCTCCAAATGGGTTATTCGGAATAATAATAATAAACCACTATTTAAGAATATATCAATGGGACAGTTTGGAATTTTTAATTATTTTCGTTTGAAATTACAGAAAAACATACATACAAACATTTCAATCGGCAAACAAGTTTTCTAAACAGTTAAATTGACGTTATATTAAATAATAATTTAAATAGAAACATGTCTGTTTGGTTGTCGAGATACGAAGCCGATACTGTAAGTCATTCGAAGCACCCTCGTGCAAGCATGCAACCTGTAGAGCTCGGTACCAACTTGGCGGAGGGAAATCTGCGTTGGCCGATATGGCCTAATTTTAAAGGTGGCAGCCCTGCCGGCAAGTGCCCCCCAAGCTGTCCTCTGGGCCACGTGCGGCCTCTATAAGGAGCCCTGTTTACGAGTCGGTCTTACAGCCCAGATTGCGTGCCGGATAGGCAACGTGTTGCGTCTGGACCAGGTGTGCAACAACAGGTAGGCGGCTTCTACACTCACACGAGATCTCACCTGTATTACTACACGGCACGTGTACCACAGGGGACTGAATAGTAATGTGGAAAAGTGCAGAAAACATTTGCGGGTCTAAGGTACTACCGCAAATATTAACGTGAATACGTCTTTCTTTAGCCAAATAGCCAGCGAAGTACAATCTACACAAATAACATTAATGCGAAAATAATTCTGTCTCTCTGTCTGTTGATATGTTTTCACGACTAAACAACTAAACCGATTCTGATGAAATTTTACAAAGAAATAATATTTATCACTAGGAAAAACATAGGCTACTTTTTTCAGGATAAATAACATATTTTGTCATAAAATTTTGAAAATTAACCGAATGGTGACTAACACACGGATAGCATGTGTAAGCGTCTGTAATGTTATGTCGTTGTTCAGGCTTTCTTTTCCTCGCATTCTGTTTATAAATTTCATGTATAGGCAAAACTTATTTCATAGTAAAAAATGTATATTTCACCCAATTTTAACAACAAAAGCCTTATCCGACGCGTACGAAGCCGCAGGTAACAGCTAACAACTCCAAGGGAGTTGGACTTAGGGATGGTGATTGTTTCCGCAAAAGATCGATTCTCGAATCGATTCGAATCGAAATTTGATAAACAGATTCACAAAAAAATCGAGGTCTAAAAGATCGATTTTGTAAAAATCGATGTTTTTTTTTCAATTTGGTTTTCGTGTTCGTATTTTCAAGATAATACCAATCACGGAAAAAAAGGACACCTTAATAATCAATCTTTTATCGTTTTTAAACTAATTAAACTATTCAAAGTATCAGGTATACAATAATACATTTATTTTACAAATTCGTTGTTTGCATAAACCAGTTTTGAAATGATATAGTTTCCAGTTCCCAGTGCTTAGTGTCGAAGCTTTTCAGGAACAATAGTCTGTGCAATCTACTAGGATCCAAGCGGTTCCGCTCATCACTTGCGATGTTACCGGCAATAAAAAAAGCTGCTCTCAAGGTACTGATGATACCACTATACAGATGGCTGTTCAGTAAACGTGATAATAATTTTTTTTTTTTTTGCCAGTAAAGTATAGGACCATACTTCAGGTGCACAAGTGCTTGCGATAAATAGTGTTTAAATTCTTAGTTTAAACCCTCACTTTCATGTGCAAGCGCATTAGTGCATTACATGTAGGATGTGATTTTTCACATTGGATTTACACGGATGAAATATCGATTTGCTGGATCGATTCAGTACTATAAATCGATTTTTGTCCAAAAGATCGATTCTTTGATTAATCGATCTCAGATCGGCATCCCTAGTTGGACTGTCCGGAGGAACACAGTCAGAATACAATCGACTGCGTTTTTTTCAATACTGTAAATCTCGTCTCTAACAGAAGGGAAAAGGAACACTCTCTCTACGGAATAAACTTCCCCTTCTCATAATGCCATCTCTGATTCCGGGCATAGGATGCTCCGAAGGAGGATGTTCCCAACCATGCGAATTCTCTTCCGTCGCTAAACTATCATGATTTCCCGTTGCCTTCCCCAGAGTGTGTTAGTATGTGTTATTGTAGATGCGGATGGATGTGAAAGTATGTGTGTGTGTTCAGTAAATTGTGTTGTGTGAAATGGGAGATGAAGAAACGATAGAATGAAACCCGGTACCTGCATATTCAGGCCTACTCCCCCCCCCCCCCACAAAAAAGGCTGCCGGGGTTAAAATCCCCATCCAACTGACTAATGACTTCATACGCTCTGCGGAGACGTTTAACGCAGGACTTTGGTGCACAATCTGGAGATAAGAAACTGTGCGCCATCATATCCACTACCATGCCGCCCAAGTACTGAAGATGAAACTTTCTTCCAGCATCGGGATTCGAACCAGGTCATCCTGTATCACTGCCGGGCACCATCACTGTGCCGCAACCAAACTGAGCCAACGTGACGGACCTGGAATAAACTAGAGGCTTAAAATTTGCGTATATTACATGCTGAATCGACCCAGAAGAAAAGAATTTTGCTATAGCTACTAACGTCTGCACCACTGCTTGTTCTGGTGACTACGTCTGCATGGTAGACGCGAGAGCTGGTGCACTTTATCCACCTGTCGCGTACCATCTCTGCACGGAGCATAAACACAATTAGTTTACCGGAGACATCTGGCCCAGCCTTGAACCTAGGACCGTCAGTCAGCTGGTATCGGAAACAATCTCGACCACGGCAACACAGCGGGGATTCCATCTCTTCCAGAGACACGACTCTGAACGCGAGTTTTCTGGGAACGCGAGAGAATGTACAGTTCGTTAGCGAACTAGAAATGCTGCTCAGAATGTACAGTAAATCAACTCGGCATTTTATTTATCTCTCACACCGGAGAACTTGTGTAGAATTATTCTTTCCTGTTAGAATTTTCCCAATAACAATAATAAACAGAGTGTAAGTGATTGCACTGGTCGTTCGCCGTATCCTAATTAGCCGAAACTGTTCCAATCTGAAGAATATTTTTTGTCTTCTTTTTTATTTACATACACAGCGTTCTTCTAGGCACAATATATCAGAAATGAAACTTCCAGCAATTGAATATGGAAAACATTATATACGAAAAAAATATACATGTATAGAAATATACAGCACCACTATATGCAAGAGAGCGACCTGATGGCCAACAAAAAATGGTCCCCGGTTGAAATTCCTATCTCTGCGGGGAATTTTTAAAGTGCCCTTAAGCCGACTTTCACCTCTGGCACAACTTACTGTGTAATGTGAAGTACGCCAGAACGCTTCCGTGATTCGGATTCCACATTAAACTGTAGGTCCCCTTTACTCGGTAGGATTACAGGGTTAGATTAGCTAAGGAAGAAAGGAACAGGCCAAGATAAATATAACTCCTTCGGAGGGTCAAACCAACCTTCAGGCTGAATACCAAGTTTAGCTTAGCTTTCATTTGGAAGACTGGAAGATCAAATTAACCTGTATCGTCATATATGCACAAATAGAAGAACAAACAACAAATGCAGACTGCAAATAATCGTAGAAAATGAATAATACTAAACTACAATATTAAAGATTTCTGACTTAATTTGATGAATTTCTTGTCAGGATCTATATTTCTTCTCGGTCAGGCAAAAAAAAAAAAAAAAGTTCACTCTGACGAATTGAAAATGCTCCATAGAATCGTCTTATCTGAAGACTTTGCTAATAATACCGCGTACCAGCGACAAAAGCTTATGGGGCTTTTTTGCTTATGGCTTTATGCCTCGTCAACGTCGAGGTCATTACAGGAGGGCAAGGACCGGGAGCAAGGAACGGGAAGGAATTCTGCCATGATCTTTTGAAGGAAGCATCCCGGCATTCACCTGGAGCGATAAGGGGAAACAATAGAAAATTCAAATCTGGATGGCCGGACGGGAATTTGAACTCGCGTCCTCCCGAATGCGAGGCCAGAATGTTCATCGTTCACCCCCCACGCTCGGTCGCTTAACACAAGACACAGTGTGTACTCGGATGGACC
Source organism: Vandiemenella viatica (assembly GCA_031002005.1). Taxonomy (NCBI): domain Eukaryota; kingdom Metazoa; phylum Arthropoda; class Insecta; order Orthoptera; family Morabidae; genus Vandiemenella; species Vandiemenella viatica. The sequence goes on from CM061918.1 coordinate 90,463,167, forward strand.
AGATGGTGTGTTCCAACTAATGAGAAGGCTAGTGAACAGCTGTGAAAAGTTGGGGATCCACCGCGTTAACCGAGACGAATCCAACAAGACCTACTCACAAACACAACGTAGACCTCCACGCCCCCATCTACATACAATGTCAGGGGTACACAAAGCGTAACACTTGAGTACTGATCACTTCCGAGCATTCAGAATGCCTGATCTATGCTTCAACGAGCCTGAAAGATCTCCTGGGAGTTTAAATGAACTGTCTTATTTACCATTTTTCAGTCCAGCATTGCGTTTTTTTTTTTTTTTTAATGAGATCATAGTGTCAGAATGGATTTGTGAGCAAAATCCAAAGTTTCCCATAAGTGATTAAGGAAAACCATGGAAAGCTGAAATCTGGAAACCGTTTCAGAAGACTGATTCATTTAGTTTCATCTCATAAAACTTGGTGAATAACTCACATGCTTTACATATTTTAACCAACTTGAACAAGCAGTGGTTGCAGTCGTACGATTAGCGACGAATTGCTTGCTGTTGGCTTGAAATGTATTTATTTTCCTTCTGGCCACACGCCTCGTTGATGTCCAGGGTATTAGTGGCGGGAAAGTACTGGGAACAATGAACGGGAAGGAATTCGGACATTCGTCTGGAATAATTTGAGGAAACCGGAGATTCGAACCTTCGTCCTCCCGAATACGAGGCCAAAGTGTTATAGCACAATCAGCGATCTCAGTGAAATGAAAATATTTTAATAATATTTTCATAATATACTCTAATGGCCAAGACACATTGGATAGGCTGTAGGAAAATGTTTCAAAATTCTTCATTTATTAGAAAATGATGAGCGGATGTACAAGAGAAGTGAGGGAATTCCGATACAGAACTTCAGTAAACCATTGCTTGAATAGGTGATGCAGTATAGGATTCACATTTTCGGTATCAGATAGAAGAGTTGGAGGAGATACAAAGTGGGGTTGTCGGGTCTCTGTCTGAAAATTACTGCAGAACACAATTAGTAACTGATAAAATGAAGGAGCTGGAGTGGGATTCATTAGAACAGTGGTTCCCTTTTTTCTCTTTTGCTTTTGGGCCGCGGAACCCTAATTGATCATACATTTTTTGGCGGATCCCCATTTTGATAAACGTAAGCTGAAAAACCAGTCTGTCATCGGTAAGTCGTCACAAACGGAAGCAGAACCATGATACCCTTCTCATGGTGCGGTTATGAGTCTTTTCAAAGAATATTTTATTTAATTCTCGGACGGAACACGGAACCCTTGTGACCCTTTCACGGAACCCCAGGGTTCCGCTGACCACCATTTGGAAACCACTGCATTATAAGACAGGAGAAGGGTAAAGGGAGTGCTGGGAGTGTACAGGGCGTATATTTGTGGAGAGATATTGCTGAAAGAATTATGAGAGATACATGGAAGGGAAAAGATGAGCATGACCACAATCTGGCACTCAATTTGAGGCATAAGGGTTTTGAAAAAGTTTCGTATGGAATCAAGGATTGGAATAAGTTACCAAGGAAACTGATGAATAAATAACCAAAGAATTTAATATCAAAATACGTAGAGGGCAAAAGTAGACCGGTACAAGGAATGTGAAAAATGTGTGTGTAGAGAAATTTCCACCGGAGCATGCATGCCATCGCAATCGTATTAAATTAAAAACTGGAGGTAAACAGCACAGGTGCGGTTTTCACCACAGTATTACATCCGTTGCTTCCTGTAAACTTCTTAAAATTTCCCTGAATCTGTTAGCATTAGAAGAAACGTATCTTCCACCCACTCCAAACCAGGTCCCTGTAAAATGAACTTTGTGCTATGAATTGTTTCTTCGTCTTTCTTCCGTGTTACAGAATACAACCACTCGCTATTCGGGCCAAGCATTACCACGCCGTATCCACTCCGTTACCGACCAGTTAGTTCACCAAGTGACAATCGCCCTTTTCCTGACCACAATTGTCAGTAGCTTTCTCTCTCTCTCTCTTTTTTTTTTTTTTTTTTTTTTGCTTATGGCGAGGTCATTAGAAGCGGGAAATGACTGGGGGAAAGGAATTGGAAGGAATTATTCCATGGTCTTTTGAAGGAATCATCCCGGCATTCGCCTGGAGTGATTTGGGGAAACCTTGAAAATCCCAAATCTGGATTTCCGGAGGGGGATTCGAACCCACGTCGCAGTGACGGACGATTTCCAAAACAGTCTTGAGTTTAACATTTTCGCGTGCTTGCTTCACATAAACAATGTTCATATAGTTCCCTAACAATGAGCTGAGGGGTCAAACTATCTGGTGGTTGTAGAAACGAAATTTTACAAATCTTTTAGAATGACACGATCTACGTGTCACGATCTTCTAATCATCGTGGAACTGAGTTTGGAGATTAAAATCATTTTTTCTTCAGGCAACCAATAGCGCCAAACGTAAGGGTTTCAAGTCGAATGGAATGCAAAAACTGGAAGAACTTCGACGAATGATCAGAGCGAGCAGCACAGTGCCCCAACGAAAAGAAAACTTCAAGAGAAGAAGATATGAATTGTATCCTGATCCTAAGTGTTCAATTCACATATAAATATTTTACTAATCGTATATACCAGAAAATTTCTAACTTATTCTCTAAGTTACTCGCATAAAAATTGAAAATAATCTAAGCTGGGCAGGGTGGGAGGAAAAAAAAATTACAATATCATTCATTTACTGGACAGGATGATGAGAAGAAGTGTCAGTGTAGTGAGGGAACTGGATTACAAAACTTTGGCCAGACCATTGCTTGAATATGGTGGTGTAGTATAGGGAATCAAATACAGAAGTTGGAGGGTGTGCAAAGTAGGCCTGCAAGATTTGTTTGTGTAAATTACCGCAGAAAACAGTCATACGATGAACAAGCTGGATTTGCAGTCATTTGATAATAGGAGGAGGGTAAATAGAATGGTGGGAGTGTACAAGGTGTATATTGGTCATGGGGCTGTGGCAGACATTGGTCGAAGAACTAGGAGTAGTGCAAGGAACGGAAAAGATTACCGTGAGCTCACGTTGGCATTTCATGCATAAGGTAGTGGGAAAAATTCTGTTTCTGAGTAAAGGAGTGAGCGATTGGAATAAATTACCAAGAGAAGTGGCGAATAATTAACCAAAATCGCTGAAGGAATTTAAAAGTAAAATTCGTAAATGGCCTCGGACGATGGGTATCACCGGACATTTAGAGTTCTAACAAACAAATCACGCAGCGTCCGTAAAACTTTATTGTAAACATGCGCTCAGTAGTGTACAAGCAAGTGCAACTGAGCTGCGGCTTGGACGCCCAATGAGTTCCACACAAGTGTGTGTTTTGTTCATGGCAAAAATTTTTCGGCATTCCTGTCAGAATTCGTTTGAGATTATTGAATACGATACGTAATACAAACGCACAGTAACGCGTGCTCGAAAAATCCAACAGGGCAAGATTTTAACATCTTTACGATCTAAAAAATTTGGAGAGGACGGTCAAAAAAGTAAAGCCAGTAAGAAGGTAAAGGCGCTATGAAGACTTTGAATACAACGGAAAGTCTTTCCGAAGCAAATCAAGTAAAACACACCAAATGCGTCGTACTGGAGAAATTTTTTAAGAGGACTGGATTCAATGCTATGAAGTAAAGACAGGGCCCACGAATATTGTGTTTATATAGATTCTTCAGATATGTGATTATTATTGTGATTTTTGTAAGACCAAAAAACGCTTAGGCCACCATTTATTACTGTGATCCAGGCTACCCGACCACTTTTGTGTTGCCAAAAAATTAAGGCGAAAATGGTTTCGATTTAATTCGTTGAAAAAACATCTTATAATTGCTAACTTCTAATTAATATTACTGCGGAAGTCCACAGTTTAATTTTAAGAGTAAAATAAAGACAGAAAATGTGTTTCTTTTATTTGCAATTAATTTTAAGTGTCAAGGGCTATCAGAACTTCCCATATATAAGATAATAATAAAAATTTAGATCCACATTCACTGAAAGAAATTACACAAGTAATCCAAAACATTTGGCAAACTGAAAAAATCCCATACGATTGGAAGATTGCTCTCATCCACCCGACTACATCAAAAAGGAAACAAATCAGATGTAAATAACTATAGAGGGATCTTCCTCCTACCAGTCATGTACAGAATTCTTTCAGTCTGTATTTTGAAGAGAGCACAAGAGCAGTTAGAACCTAAATTAGCAGAATATCAAGCAGGATTCAGACCAAACAGGTCGTACCCTGAACAAATTTTCAACCTCAAAACTGTAATCAAAATGCGAGCCCTAAGACAAAAAACCCTAGTATACACATTTGTGGACTTCAAAAAGGCATACGACTCAATAGACAGGCCTTCAATATTCCAAATTTGAGAAGAAAGGGGACTAGATGAAAAAACACGAGATCTCATAAAACAAACACTAATTTGCACTAAATCTAAAGTAAAATTCATGGGAAATATTTCAGAACCCTTTGACATTCAAACAGGTGTGAGACAAGGCGACGGGCTCCCTCCTCTTTTGATCAATGTCGTTCTAGACGAGGTTATGGAAGAATGGGAGAAAAACTCAAGAAATGTAAGTGTTGGAAACCTATTCCACTTAGTTTTCCCAAAATCAACCTCTATATACCTCGCTTTTGCGAATGATTTGGTGATACTGGCAGAAGATGAAGAGACTGCCATCATACAGCTTGAGACACTCAAAGATTGTGCAGAAAAAGTAGGATACAAATCTCATTCGAGAAAACTGAATTCATATGTTCAAAGACAGAAATAGCAAGTTTGAGAACAAAATATGGTAAAATCAACAGGGTCCCATACTTTAAATACCTCGGAGAATTCATCGAACCAACAGGCCTTGAGAAAATCTCATAGCAAAATCGCCTCCAAAAAGTAAAAAAAGCATTAGGGTTAATCCAAAATCTCTACAACAAAAAATATATGTCAAGACAGACGAAAATTCGGCATTACAACACAGTCATAAAACCAACAGTCCTCTTATGCAAGTGAAACATTAACACGTAACAGAAAACATGACCTTGTAGAAATTAAAAAAAGTAGACAGAAAAATCATTAGAAAAATTCTAGGAGCAAGACTCACTAAAGATGGTTACAGACTACAATCAATCAAAACAACAGAAAAGTTTTCAAACATCGAAACATGACATCAAGAAAAAGCGAATGACATTCTTTGGTCACCTTAAGAGATTACCAGAAAGTCGATTGACAAAAAGATAATAGATTATGTAAGTTCACTTAAATATCCAACACCTTGGCTGAATGAAATTCGGAAGTATCTTGAAAGTGCAAGCATAGGAGCAACAGACATCTTAGAAAGAGACACCTTCAGACACAAAGTAGACAAATGGGAAGTTATAACTGAGCAACCAAAAGAAAAACAATACAGAGCAAAGTGGTCGGAAGAACGTAAACAAGCTTTCTCGGAAAGAATGAAAGCCTATTGGAACAATAAGAAGAACTCGGAGAAAACTTGATTCGGTCATTTACTTACCGTCTCCCAGTTATTGGGAGAATTCGCCAGTAATAATAATAAAAATAAAACAGTAAGAAGGGTATATTTAAATGAGTAGGGAAATTGGCACCAGAAGATGCACAGTTCAACTCAGAAGCTTCTCTAAACCTACCACGCCGAGTTGGCATCGTATTTCGGGGTTGGTGCGCGCACTGTGCAATGGGCGATGAGTTCGTCAGAGCAAGTTGTTGCTCGCTTTCTTTGATCGAGCTGCTGTTGGCGAAGGTTGTTGTCTATTGACATTTCCTTCAAACAACATAATGGATGTTGTTCGCTTTCGATGTGTATTTTCGGTTGATCTCCGTTGTTTTAATTTGTGAGTATCTTAGTCATTTCGACACTGCTGGTTTGACTGGAAAGGCGGTTAATGAGTTGGGTTATCAACTCGAGAATTGTAGATAGCCTGGAATCCCATTCCTATGCGCTGTCGCCCATACTGAAGATGCTGCACGACAATATTCACTAAGAGTTACTTTCAGGTGCAGGAGTGGTTATTCAGTGGAACCACTCCCGATGAGCAACATAGAGACCCGAACGAATGAGGCTAGAAAAAAACATACCACTTAAGACCCTGCACCACAATACATCCTTACTTTTCTTGCAAATGTAAAAAAGGCTGCCAACGAAATTATGATGAAGTAATGCAGACCTACATTGTTCCCCGATCTGCACATCATGCGAAGGTCTTTGTGAAAAAGCCGAGCCTCCGAATGTCAGCATTGACATGGACAAAGGATAGACTCAAGAAAGAAACCGAGAACAGACTGAAGAAAGACACTTACACGATGCGGAAGGTATGTCTAATCTCACAGTCTATTCCGCAATCGTTCATCACTCTTTGAGGTATGGTGACAAGTTAATGTTTTCTCACCACCTCTTTCATTTTCTAGATGAACAAGCCGCGACGTTATCAAAATAAACACCGGCACCTATGCCAATACCATCCGCCTTCAAAGAACCTCAACCACTACCTTCTAAACGGCAAAGTTCTATGTTATGTTCATCATAGTATGTAACACAATTAATTATTAAAACATATGAAAAATTTTAAAGAACTTTGTTGGATTTAAAAAAATATATATATATTACGTATTTGAATTTAAACAATTTCGGACGCCTTTAAAAAAATATAACATTATGTAATTTTTAAAAAATGACCTGTACCTTTACATAATATATGATTTAAGTAAGATATGTACTGAGAACTGTGGGAAATTCTCTAATATTGACAGCCTAATTAATAATAAATTTTAGTTTTGTATGAAATAAGTGAATTTTTGCGGAGATAAGCAAACTACAGCAATTTTCAATTAGCGCTTGAGCCTGAAAGCTACTTCAGAGAAAAAAACTTTAAGGGTGAAATTTGCAGGAAATTTTATGTACTTTCATTTTGAAAGTAAAGGTTATTTTCGAAATGTTGATAGATTCAGAATTATAAGCAAAAAACCGCCAAAAAATTGAATGTTCCGTCACGAAATTTTGTTAGCAAACCTCAGATTCGGATTCAGCACCCAAGAAAACATATAGAATGGAATAAATCGAAACTACCCCAAAACTTTCTTGGTAAAAACACTATTTGACTGGACTAAGGGTGGTTCTGGTTGGTAGAAGGTTCTGAGGGGGCCAGCGCCAAGTTCCGAGCGTTCATTCCTTTTTCGCTGAGTTCCTCCACGTACTTATTGGATAGTTGGTTTAATGGGTCTGGGGAGCCGTTCCGGACGTTTAGCTTCCAAAAAAAAAATCATCGACTTCATTGTAGGGATGGCGATCTGAGATCGATTAATCGAAGAATCGATCTTTTGAACCGAAAAAATCGATTTTTTAAATCGATTAATAGTACTGAATCGATTCAGTGAATCGATATTTCACCGATGAAAATCGAATGTGAAAAGGCACTTTGCACTTGCACGTGAAAGTCAAGGTTTATACGAAGAATTGAAACACTATTTACCGCTAGGAGTTGTGCACCTCAAGTGTGATCCTATACTTTACTGGCAAAAAAACAACAACAACAATTTATCATCACATTTACCCAACAGGCAAGAAGTATACCTGTATAGTGGGAATATCAGTACCTTGCGAACGCCTTTTTTATTGCCGGCAACATCGCAAGTGATGAGCAGAACCGCTTGGATCCTAGTAGACTGGACAGACTGTTGTTCCTGAAAAGCTTGGACATTAAGCACTGGGAACTGTAAACTATATCATTTCAAAACTGTTTTCTGTAACCAACAAATTTGTGAAATAAAATGTCTTATTGTATACCTGATACTTTGATTTAGTTGTAAAAAAAAACTTGAATTAGTTTAAAAATTATAAAAGATCGATATTAGGGTGTCCGTTTTGTTTTCCATGACTGGAATTATATTGAAAATAGGAACACGAAAACCAAATAAAAAAAAGATCGATTTTTAGAAAATCGATCTTTTGGGCTTCGATTTTTTTGTGAATCGATTTATCAAATTTCGATTCGAATCGATTCAAGAATCGATCTTTTTCTGGAAGAATCGCCATCCCTACTTCATTGGAAATCGAATCCCGGTCTTAAGTACTTCAGTCAGACCCTCTACCTCCTAACACAAATAAATAAAAAAAATACCTCCTAATCGACGCGACTACCCGCGTATCATTTGTAGTATGTTTAATTGTACAATGCTTACACTTCTGCTAGATATGTAGCCCTAGGCATCGTATTCACCATGCATTAAATTTTTTATTTCGTAGATTAATTTTTATTTCAGTAATTTATTTCAATCACTGGGCCTTTAACCTGCGAGAAAAACATTCACATTCACTTATGACTGAAACCGAACATTACATTTCTTTGCCCTACCTGACAACTCCCTTCCATTCTTGTGTTCGGTACCCATAATGTGGCACCGGTAGTGTCTCCCATGTACCAGGTCAAGTTTTTTTTTTTTTTTTTTTTTTTTTTTTTTTTTAAAAACTCAGTTCCCTCTTTTACTTGGTATATCTTCTCAACATGCTCTCTAATAGTTGCAGCACTTTGAACCATATTCCCGACACCGTTCCTCTAAACTTAATTTGTTATGAACATGGGCGCCGGCAGGGGGGGGGGGGGTGCAAGGGGGTGCACTTGCACCCCCCTGTTATGAAAGAAAATACACAGAAAAACATTTAGAAACAAAAATTTTATTATTAAATTCACTGTTTGAATAATAACATAAGGTGCCTAGCTTGTTGTCCAAATTTGTTTAATACCTTGTCAATAAATTCTGTTTTCTTAATTAACAAGTAATGTATTATATATATAAAAAGAAACTGGTTCACCTCCCTAAAAATAATCCTGCAGGCGCCCATGGTTATGAAACTAGCATATTTTCACTGTTTCACTTGCGTTGACCTTCGTGTGCTAGGAAATGCGCTTGACTTTTGTTTTTCTTCTACTAGCAAACCACAGACATTTGTAATGGAGATTCTTTGTAACCTTTGTAGTAAATTAAATTACATAATTTTAATATGCTTACTAGATTGTTAATCTTTGGTTTGATTAACGATTTACAAGTGTTCTAACCTACTATATTTCAGATAACTGAAGAAATATATGATCAGAGTTACGAAGTCAAAAAGCAATATTAACACAATTCAAACTTTGGAATGGTAATCCGTTTTGTAGCGTGATTTTTGGTGTTTATGTCGTAAAGGTGTGTTCATCTTAGATGCAGTTTGACCTGTAGTGCATATCTGTTCTTAGTTCGAACGAATTATCATTTGTTGCTCCGTTCCCTGGTCATGTAGGGTCATAAGATAAATCACAGATTTCAAAATAGACCATAAGCTTTGAAACTGTGAAACCCATTCCAAATTTATTGTGTCCTTTTTTATTATGTCTAGAGAAGGGGAAAGATAGATTCAGCATGCTCAATATTTAAAATTCTTTTAACGTGCACTCATGTTACTGGATGTATAACCGAAAATGCACATAAAAAAATATGCCCTTATGAAATGTCTCCCCCATTACGCTATAATCACAGAAATGATGGAGAGATTATTATGTAACTATATCAGAAATGTCTGTGAGGAAAGGAACTAGTTTGCAGATCGACTACATGGCTTTTAGGTAATGATATTCATGTAAACCTCAGATGGTGGGGCTATATGCAAGATATTTTAGATTAATCGGACAAAGGTGACCAAGTTGATAGATTGCGGTTTGGTGTGTTTGTGGATACTTTGTATTTAGTGTTCTTTCGTGTATTTCTTCATTGTTATTACTTTATTTTAAGATGAAGGTCACGGGGTTCCTACTATTCCTGCCGATTCCCGCAGGATTCGCGGAGGCAGAGTTCCGGAATCCCGATCGTCGTCAGAGCAAGTTGTTGCTCACTTTCTTTGATCGAGCTGCTGTTGGCGAATGTTGTTGTCTATTGACATTTCCTTCAAACGTTACAATAATTGTTCTTTGCTTTCGATGTGTCTTTCTGGTTGCTCTCCGTTGTTTTAATTTGTGGGTATCTTAGTCATTTCGACACCGCTGGTTTGACTGGAAAGGCGATTAACGAGTTGGGATATCAACTTGACAATTGCGTCCAGCCTGTAATCCCACTCCAACGCGCTGTTGTGCTCACAGCAGTGACTGGGGCAGTCGACGTGGCCAGGTGGTCGGTTGTGAGTTGTTCCGAGTGTGGTTCTGCTTGGTTTTCTCGCTTCTTGACGAGGCTGGGTGTCGATTGTGTTTCACCAGGTGTAGTGGTGGGCGTGGTGGTTTGTCGTCTTGCTGGGTGATTTGACTGGCGTGCGCGGGCTGTCCGCACTTCCAGGTCTTGCTGCTTGGCGGTAGATCCAGTGCAGTGTCGCGTCGCTTTTCTGTTGGGGGTCCGAAGTCACTTCTACGCTGAACACCCCCGAAAACAGGCGGCATGGGGCCCACCGCAATTGTAGCAGGTGGCTTCGTGCTTAGGTCTTGATCATTCTTGTTTCATATTATCACCCCCGCGGCGGACGTACCCCAGCCTGGCGGACTGGCGGTGCATTGACGTGCGTAGTGGTGAAATCTTTGGCACCTGCAATGGGCGGTGAAGTGTTGCTTGAACTAACTTCAGTAGAGTGAGCGCCAACAGTAGCCCACCCAACGGTGATGACACGGTGTGATCAACTATGGCCAGTTTTACTCGTATCTGGGATGTAGCCACTGTTAAGTTCATTGGTTCATTTACGAGTAAAAACCTCAAGGAACCAAACCTTACAGGACCCATCACTGCTGTCAGAGCGTTTGAAGATGGCATTAAAGTTTCATCTCTTGCAGCATTCTGCATTGTGCCCCGATTGGCCAGTAGCTGGTACACATTCGTGGCTTGCATGTGGCCGTGAAGCCTATTAATCAGCTGAAATGACGTACGACGAGGGATGTAACGGATCTCTGTATCCGCAAGTGCGGAACTTTCGCATGAAAACCCACATCCACTTTCTCATACTAATCCGCAATATGTATTGCGCATGTATAGCGGATGTTTTGTTTACATTATAATATATATTATTCTTTCTTTTTATATGAGATTCTGCCCATCGTCTCTTAGCTAACAGCAATGTGGTTTTTTTTCTGAAGATCTTGCAATAAAAACAAGAGTGAACTAAATGGCGTTTTTATCTAAGCGACGAATTTAAAAGTTTAAACTTGCATGTAAAGTAAAGCACCTTCTTCACGGTCCAGCTTACAGGACATCCGTATATAACTACAACAGGATGCGCTCACCTATTCGCGCTAGTAAAAGGAGTTCAACAAAATGTTCCAAGCAATCCTTTCCACTCGTACTTTCTCGCGGCACGCCATGTGTCCTTATCGCACAATCACAGGATTTTTCCTCCAATCATGATCTAACACCATAGCTTGTTGGACAGCAAGGACTCGTGTTGGTTGTTTGTTTGCGAGTTCCAACATCCAACACGTCCTGTATTTAGTTCTCTAACCTTTTTCAAGGCCCATCAAGATTCTATATCGAAAATCGGATGAACGTAGGTCCTATAAATTGTACTGTGAATGGGCCACTAGGTGGCAGACACGGAGATGTGTGGTGGCTTGCATTGTGCTTGACGCTTGAATTAGTCGAGCCACGAACTACACAAAGTTCAAATGGCAAAGATTTTTTTTTTTAGACTCGTGCACCCTTGTGTAAACAATTTAATTCACTTGTGAAATCATCCCATGTTTTTTGTTGTTGAAAAAAATGAGGCAAAAAATAAATCAATGTGGCAGTATTATATGGAAATAGACGGTTCTTCTGAAAAATGTAGAATTTGTTATAAAATATATACTTATTTTTATTTTAAGTTTATTTTTGATAAAATATTAAAATCTAAATAATTATAAATTTATTTTTCGACTTCCGCAAAACATCCGCATCAGCAATGATAATTTCCGTTACAACCCTACGTACGACCTCCTGGTTGGCAGCTTACAGTCCATTTGCGTCGCCCGGACACGCCAACTCGTCAAGCGCTCGGCGAATACACATGAGGCCCTGGCGTGAGCCGTGCGTGATGGGACGTGTGTGCGTGCGCTGGCCAAACTCACCACTGCATACTCTCTTAATGATGTACCTGGCCGGATCATCCTTCTGCTAACAAGAAGCATGGGACTCGTGGGGATGTTTTGGCATTTCCAGATAAAGTGATCATCTACTGGGAGCAACGTCTTTAAACATACTACGGTATTCTATTTGGATGATGTGCCTGACTAGGTCATCCGTGTGGTTTATTTATTTCTCGTGTCCAGGACATAACATTACAAGATGAAACAAAACTAATATCATTAATTAATATCAACCTTATGGACTATAGTACACAATTAAATGGAATGTGACTAAAATTCCGCAATCATTATGGCCTTCTCATTTGCCCTAATAAGATCGGCGATAGTGCAGGTTTCAGGTAGATTTCTGCATTACAGAAGATGTTGTGGGTACTGCAGCTCACCACATTTACATAATTCGTTTTCAGCGGTGTAACCCCCTTTTTTGATGTTTCATCTGCATCGGGACACTTCAGTTCTTAATCTGTTTCATGCCTTCCTTATCGCATATGGCTGATTACACCCCGCTGTAGGTGCCTCTTTAACATTCTTCCAGTGCCCTTCAGGCAACGAATTGCGCCACAGTTCTACGCGGCGACCTCCAGGTGAAGATGTTATGGCTGCAGTAGACTGCATGAAGATCTTTCTTGAGTCTTTTGGGTTGAGGTTCGTGTCCAAACAAAGGGTGTCTATGGTCTGTTTCGTCTTCTCCATCTCTGAAGCTGTTTTCCTTCGAATTTCTGGTGGTGCTATACCCATTTTGCTGACAGGAATTGGTTTCAGGCAACCTGTTACAATGCGACCAGTACCATTCAATGCTATATCGACCTGCTTAGCATGTGCAGAGTTTTGCCAAACTGGAGCTGAGTATTTTGCCGCGGAAAACTGAGTGCCAGGGCAGATATACGAAGCTCATTTGGCTGTGCTCCCCATGAATAACTTGCAAATTTTTCGGATGATGTTTTTCCGGGCGGATACTTTGAGTTTCAGATCCTTTGGGCTTTGAATGTAAGAGAGCGATCAAGCTGGTAGAAGCATGGGTCTCGTATAGTACTTTTGGAATTTCCAGATAAAATGATCATCTTTGTAAAATTCCACCTACTTTTGCGGGCATCGCACAGCTTCAGTGGTCTTGTTACTACGAACGTTTCAGCACCCAACCTTCGGCTATCCTCAGGCTTTAGTTTTACAGTCAACGAGAGTTTTACATTTCCATTAGCTGTTTTGGTAACAGTTTAACGTCCCTTTTTAACAACGTGGTCTTTAGAGACGGGAAAGGATGGGGGCAAGGAATGGGAAGGAATTCGGCCATGGCCTTTTTGAAGGAAGCATCCCGGCATTCACCTGGAGTGATTTGGGGAAACCATGGAAAACCCAAATCTGGATGCCCGGACGGGGATTCGAACCGCCGTCCTCCCGAATGCGAGGCCAAAACGCTATCCGTTACACCACCACGCTCGGTCATTAGCTGTTGCAGAGGTGTTGGTTTAGTTGTAAATGTCGGACTGCGTATTACCGCGAGCGTTCACTTCCAAATTTGACAATCGTAGACCGACAACAACAAAATTTCTAACACTCGTTGTAGGAAATGCAACTATCTCTCTGGCTGGAAACGAAAATAATCCGCGAACAACGAGGTGGTGTAATCAGCCGTCAGCGGAGATTAAATCAGCCCGAAATAGACCCGAGGAAGACTCAGGGTTGTGTGACGAAACGTTTGCAGTAGCGTCATCATTGAAACAGTGCAAAACCCGCTAAACAATAAGTTCAATTTTACAAAAATGATGTATAATGATTATATACTGGCAGCAAAGTTGCTGATCAGGCTTTAAACTAGGATGCTGCTGAAAGTATACGCAATTGACAAAGCTGTGTTGTTAAGGTGAGTATCTACACTGTCCCTTGAAGCCAAAAGTGGTCTCCCAATTATTATACGATAGCTTAACACAGATAGTTCGATATTCAGTGCAACGTCGCTGCGTGTCATTATTCCCGCAGTTGCTTTGTTAATTTGTTGTTAATAAATAATGGTCATGCCACACGTTCATTTTATGTACTAATTAAGGCTTAATCTTTACACGTGAGATGACGACTTATTTATTCCGTATTGTTAATTAAGAAATATCTCTACTTATTTTCCATTAATTAAATCTGGCAGTACTTTGACATGCTTTATATGCTTCCGAAATTTTGTTCGTTCTTTCCTACTTAATGCCACACCCGTTACAACCATTACAGTGTTGAAGATACATATAACTTGATTATCTATAGGCCTTTTATCACTCGCTTGTAAGTCCATCAGAAATGGAATGCTGAATGCAGTATTCTGTCTAGTCGTCATTGCTTTGCAGGTTCTTAACAAAATAGAGTTGTTACAATATAACGCTCAACGTAATTCCTGGTACATTACGCTGTGACAAAAAGTTTCAGTTGTTATCTTTGTCTAGGCTGAATGTCAACCTTCCCACAAACTGTTCTGATATTGCCGCTAGTAAATAAAAGCTTCAGTTATACGCTTATAATTGCGTTATGTCACTTAATATTAGGTTTAATCGTGGTCCGATCAGATGAAAATTGAACTGTTTTCATTCACACTAAGTAATGACTTAAATAACATAGCGTTCATAAGAACAAGTTTTTTTTTTTTTTTTAATTCCTCTCTACTGTAACGACGAACGCTAATATTCCGGCTCTAAAACGAAAACTTCCGTTGCACACGAATTAGGGAATGTCCACAAACTACGTGGCACGGTCTAGGGGGAGGGGGAGGAATTGACTGAAAAGCTACGCTGAGCTACGAAAGATTGGGGGGGGGGGGAATTGCAGGTAGCTTTCCATTCATGTTATTTGTCACAGTTAAAATGAGCTACAGAACACACAACAGCATGTGAATATTTATTTCCGTCGTTTAATTATCTCTGTATATAATTTACGATAACCTGACAAGAGAAAAGAGTACTAGATGTATTCTGGAATCAATAGGGGAGAAAAATCTACGTGTTACTTTGGGAGGAGGCGGGGAGGAGAGGGGTAGAGGCAAAAGACACTGTGGGCTACGTGAGGGTGATTGGGGGCGGGGGGGTTTACGGGAGGACAAAATGGAGCTGCTTGGCTTATGGACGCTCCCTTAAAACATTCCCTGCATCGCGATACAAACGTAATCCCATAGTTCTTAGCTTACTGTAACAGCTATCAGAGAATATAACGAAAATATCTAAATAGAACTAAAATAAATAAACAAAAAAACAACTAATAATTAATAAGTTGATTTAAACTAAATACTTAGTTTTCATTCAGTGTTCTCTCAATCACTTCTTCACAGTTGCTTAGCGAAATTAAATTGTTATTAACTAACTCGTATAACTTCCATTTGGTAGTAACATCTCCGGCGATTGTTAATGCTGCAACGAAGGCCGGGGGCGTGACGTCACGTTATGGACACAATGACAAAGCTTATCCTTTAATTAGTATTTATTATAAATACGTACGAAAGCTGTGTCTGTCTGTCCATTGGTTCAGGCGTCACACAAATCTACTGAACCAACTTGGATGGGGTTTCGACACTTTGAAACACCACTATCTAGCTTAAAGTCTTGGTAATATATTATCACTCTACGTAATAGGGGAGCGTAATAAGAATTACTAATACAGTGAACAAACAGGGCCACAAATAACACTGCATCTGAGACGAACACTGCTGCGCTAGATACCCACCAAAGATCATGCTACGACACAGATAAACACTCCACCCTTGACTTTGGTTATTATTGGTTATTTACTTCTTCAGTTTTATCGAACATACTGTGTTAGAATACAAGACTAAAACGTTAATCAGACCCCTAGATGAAAGATTAGCTCTTCAATAACAGTAAGGAAATGTAACTTTTAATAGGTAAAAATTACAAATATATTATAGTACGTACTTTACAACCATATATGCTGTACTGCTGCCCACAGCAAGGACTGTGCGCGCAGACGTCGAAAAATGCTACTTCTTATTAATAACTCCGGTAGATCTTTTATCAGTTACTGCTATTGCTGTTGCGAATTAGGGAGGCCGAGGTTTGAATCCCCTTCCTGCTATCAAGATTCCGGTTTTCCACGGTTTCCCAATATTATTCGAGGTGAATTTCGGAATGATCCCTACAAAAAACCATAGCTGAATTTCTTCCCGTTCCTTGCTCACCCCTGATGACGTCGCCGTCGACGAGGCGAAAAGCCATTAGCAAAAGAAAACATTTATTTTTCAAGTGTTTTAAGATTGCTTAAAAATCTATGCAGAGAAACCTGAATTGATAAACACTACTTAAATTAATAAAGGTATGGAACACGTATTTGTTATGGGTGAGTGGTTAACGCTCTTGCCTCGCATTCGGGAGGACGCGGGCTCGAATCCCTGTCCGGGCATCCAAATTTGGGTTTTCTTAGTTTCGCCATATCACTCAAGGTTAACGCCGGGATGGTTCCTTCAAAAGGGCATGGACAAGTTACTTCCAGTTCCTTGCCCCCAGTTCTTTCCTGCCTCAAATGACGTCGACGAGGTGCAAAGTCACAAGGAAAAAAAGTATTTGTTTTATTTTATTCGCGAAACATTATTTCTCGTGCACCAACTGCCGATGAATTCAGTATAATCTTTTACAATCACCAGAAATAGCATCAAGAGTGTAGTTTGTTGGAATCAATATGGCGTTGTTTCAACCGCTCGATTCAACCGATCGGCATAACGTTCGCCCAGGTATGAGAGTTTTTTATTCCTATGCCGCTGTGGTTGTAGAATGAAGCAGTTTCGGCGATGACGACAATTCCGTCGACACCTCACATCCATCAGGTCGAGAGGGGAGGGGGAAGGAGGGCTGGGTGGTTGAGAACCATAACTGTCCGCCCGCCAGTGGCAGTATCGACCTATCGAACAGTTAACACGCCGTCCGTCTCCACCTGGCACATTTCGGCTCGTAAAGATGGCAGGCCTGCCGCTACCTGCTGTCCCCTTAGCCGGTCTCTGATAGGAGGTCGAGAAGTCACCAGTACAACAGCTCCTCAAAAAATCTGCTCTGCTACGTTAAATCAGTTTCTAATGCGAAAATAACTTTTTTTTTTGCTTATGGCTTTACGCCTCGTCGACGTCGAGACTGGAAACGATTAGGGACTAGGAACGGAAAGGAATTCAGCCATTGCCTTTTCAATGAAACATCCCGGCATCCGCCTGGAGTGAATACCGCTAGATAGCAGACCCATATATCAAAAACTTCGAACGGCCCATGATCGCGTTTCTCCTAGATATTTCAGTTAGCAAATAAACAATTGTTGCTTCAAATTAAGATAGTTTAGAGGCAAACTACTAAGCTTCGCCGGAGTCGATAAGGAGTAATCGCATTAACGCTAGATAGCAATACTACATATCACTAAGATATTTGTAAACTGCTTGTGTTCATTGAGTTGGTAAAAATTTTCAATTTTTTTTATGTTTGTCATCAAAAGGTTACTGATGCTTATATTTTAACTTCAAATATTGTGTGCAAATAGATTTCGAAGTTTAAATATCTTGTAAATTAAATTTTTAATGTAAATATTTTGTTATGACAGTTACATGTAAATTGTAACGTAAATTACCTTTTTTTGTGTTGTAAATTAATACGAGTTTAAGTCATAAGTATGTGTTCCGTAAGACAATGTAAGTGTTTTGCCACATACCTACTCAGTTGACGAATAAATAACTGCTCTAAATGACGAGGTTCTTCTTTCATCAGTCAAAAAACCAGCAACCTCACTATTTATCATATGTCATTAGCAAAATTTTCCCAAGGTGTACCTACTTGTTATTACATAACGCTGGTATTGAGCAGCAGTATTTGATCGAATAGTGGCGTTTCTTGAGTCGAAATTTTGGAAGGGTCTTTGGCCTTGTTCGTTGTGAGCGCCGCTTCCGCGCGGTTCCCCGTGGGCCCCCATAAGGGGTGGTGAAAGGCGCCTGACCTCACCGCCCCTGCTGTAATGGCAGGTGATTCGGAAGAGCCCAATTCCACGGCGGGGGCGTAGTTCAGTATTATGATGGTATGGTGTGGTCGGGGTGGCAGTTTGAGGGCTCGTCCCAGTTGCTGCGCTAACCTCAACCCGGTCGGTGACCAAATATCTGTACTCGTATGTAAACCTTATCTATTTAACCGGCAAAACTGTTTTGATTACTAAAGGTCGTCCCGAGATACAGTAAAGTGTGGGCACGAGTACGTTTTGTAGCCCCCAGTGTGGCCCGTGCAAAGTGCGGACGTTGGTTTCGCAAGTGCTCCAGCCCAGCTTCACAGCGCATGCACCATTAATAATTCATTGCATGTACGTTCGTACACACGCAGCGCAGCTGTTGAATATGTAACAGGCGGGGCTCGAACACAGGATCCCGGGGTCTGGCAGCTTTGCTCGCGCTAACCTACTTTAGTTAGTAACAAAGATGCGACCAACACTTTGCTCCAATGGGAGAGTCTATAACCTACGTAGTTTAATTTTGACCCTTTCTGAATCTCCCCCATGCTGCATCCCGTGGATTCTGCTTGACACCTCTCGGTGTTGAACGTAGTTTTTTCTCCTATTAAATCCAGAAAACATTTTGTGCCGTTTTCTCTTACTATAATACCGTTACAATTATTGCGTACGTGATGAATAAGACAGGTATTTTATTTACATCTTATATATTAATACGCTAAGCGAAAACTTATATTACATTTTTAAGAGAATTGTGAGATTTGGCATATTTAAAGATTATATGGAGAAGAAGTAAAGGAAGCTAAAATCTAGATATAATATGCGTTACAAATACATTAAATTAAGTAAAATAAAACGCTCGCTCGCCTACGTAGTTCGCTCAGATGGCTGGTAGATGGCGCAGCTAGCGGCCTTACTTTGTCTTCTTTGGTGAAACAAATCAGTCGAAATTAATCTCTGAACTTATATAGAAGCGACATTTCGAGGGCTGGTAGATAGTGCAGCTAGCGGCCAGAATATTGGGCGAACGGAGGAACTTAAAGAAGTACAGAAAGCTAAAATTATATATAATATATTTTACAAACCTTGGAATCAATATAAGCAGTCAGAGATAATCGATTGCTTCAGTTGTAAACAAATGCGCAGTTTGTCTCTGGTTTGCGACATGGGCTGCGCAGAACGAATTTCCTGTAAGCTTTTTACTCTTCCGCCAGGCCGAATTTTAACCTAACCATGATCACTATGACAAAACGAAGATATTTAGGTTGATATGATCCCCGTACCGATAATTTTTGTGTCATTTTTACAGTGCTGCTAACATTTCGCGGTTGCGCAGCATCCCATATTTCGGCATTTTTAATTTAATTCCTGGCGACTTTTCCGAAAAAGTAGAGTGCTAAACTATAAGGAAACAGTTAATCCAAATTTCAAGAGGTCAATAACAGTTTTTCACTGGTGGAGTATGTCCCACCCCACCCAAAAATTAATAAGCATAGTTAATACATGATACAAATAGATTATTAAAATAAAAAATTAATTTGCGAACGTGTGTGTGCGCGTGAAATAGGATCGGAGCCAACGTTTTTACGTGAATTCCCCGCATTGAGACACTCTGTGGTCTTTGGTAAAACGAAAGACTCGGATAAAGTAGAGATTAATGTTTGAAGTTATGAAAGGAATATTTTGAAAATGTATGTAGCGATTCTGCCATATACTATATGGATATTTGATTATTTAAAATGTTAAACTTCGGTTAAGTGTCTTTTGATTTTTTAATTTCAGTAATTTCATTAGAGAGAGAGAGACAAGAAATAAGGAATACTATTTGCGTGAAATTCAAAATGATAATAGACCAAATTTAAATAGCGAACACACAAAATGACGAAATTATTTTGATAGATACATTTAAATGCGCATGTTTCATAAAGCTAAAGCAGTTTTCCGACCTAAATGAACCATCGATAAATACATTTCGTCATTTGCTATGGTTAGATTAGAAACTAAAATTTAGCATACAGTCACGCGTGGAGTGTATCGTTTTAATTTTATAGGTAATGCAGAGAATTACTAGATTATTACTCTTTCATGTAAGAAACTAAACAACTTAATGAATTACGGTCGAATTTCGATCGCTGGGCGATCACTAGTTTTTATAATTATAAATATTTTGAATCAAATGGTGGCACTAGCCCTGCGTTACAGTGATCGATTATCGAGTACCACTTTCTGAGGTACAGTAAGGGACACTTTTCTTCTTAGTAAAAAAACATTCTCCCCACCTCTATCAATATTGCTTACTATCATAAATACTGCTTACATAAGGTGGTTTTTGACACAAGCCATTATGTCCTTTCATATCTAACTGAAATCTATGAATGAGGTATCATTTAAAAATTTAAGTTCTCCACTTTGATTACATCATATTTTAACGAAGGAATTTTTCCAAATTCTACCCTTGAAGGGAAAAAATATACAACCATTTATCTCTCTTGATGCCAAACCAAAATCGATAAATGAGGAATCATTTTAAGTTCTCCACTTTGATTACATCATATTTTAACGAAGGAATTTTTCCAAATTCTACCCTTGAAGGGAAAAAATATACAACCATTTATCTCTCTTGATGCCAAACCAAAATCGATAAATGAGGAATCATTTTAAAGACTATAGTCTTCGCTTTAGTCACATAAAATTTCTAGAAAGGAATTTTTCGGAATTCTACACATACAGGGAAAAAGTATTTTTTTAAAATTACAGTGCGTGTTTCTGTCACGAACTATTTATCTCCAACGATACCTAGCCAAAATCGATTAATGAGGTATCGTTTTGAAGAATAAAGCATCCGATTCGGTAACATTGTATTTTAAGAAAGGAATTTTTTCGGATTTTGACCCTGAATGGGCAAAAGTATCATTGTTTACATAAGGCTATTTATCTCTCTTGAGACCTAATCGAAATAGGGAAATGAGGTATAATTTTAAAGTCTCCACTTTAGTCACATCTTATTTTAAGAAAGAACTTTATCAAAATTCGACCCTTAAAGTACAAAAATGTCATCAATACTAAAACGTGTTTTTACCCCTTTTTTAACTTTGCTTAATTCCTGACCAAAAACGGTAAATAAGGTATCATTTTAAAAACCAAGTTGTCCACATCATATGAAAGGAAATTTGACCCTTAATTGGCAAAACTACCAATATTTCTACAGCGTGTTTTTTAATTACGAGCCGTTTAACTCCTTCTATACCTAGTGTCCAAATGACGTATTGTTTTAACGGTTAATGGCTCCGATTAGGCAAAATCATAAATTAAGGAAAAAAATCTTTCGCAATTTGCGGTCAAATGGCAAAAGTAATAACTATGGAGGTCACAGGTATAAGACAGCTCAGTCCCTAGATACCAGCAGCACACATCAAAGAGCTATCGATAAACAATGTGTTTTTTTATACTATAAGTAGCTTTTCCCATATTTTTTCCTGTTGCGGAAACATTTATTTCTGTTCTGCTATACAGTCCCTATGTAAACATTTTATTCCTGAAATTTTCTCACAGGCTATGATCTCAGCAACACATATCACAGAAATATGGATATGCTGTGTGTATTTTATTCAGGTTAGTTGTAAGGTCAGTGACAATTTGTCATACGTACAGTATGTTTTACGATTTTCTAATTGTTTCGTAATTTGTTGTAAGTATTTTGTTACGTACTGTATTAAAACATAATCTTGGGTGCTCAGAAAAAAGGGAGGGGGGAATTATTAAAGTATAATATAATTCCTGAAAAATGAAAAACATTTAATAATGATGTTATAAGGGGATCTAATAGGTTACTAACTAGAACCATGAATTTCAGACACAAAATAAAACCTCATTTATTGAGTCTTATGGCCTTACAAGGTCGGGTAGTAATTAACGTTACGTTAAACACAATTAGATCAGCAAAAACAAGCAATACCCGACGTTTACAATTCGCCGGAGTAAGCAAACAAAACTGAATGAAATATCTCAAACAAGTAATAAAAACAGCAAAGTTAACATTGAAATAACATGGCAACACAGGCCATCAAATTGAAGCTAACATTTTACTGTACAAAGGAAAATCCCAGGGGGCGCCGTATAAAGTGAATGAAAAGCATCAAAATTGAATTAACAAACAGCAAGATGCTTAAGAAAAATTGAATCGAAATATAAATTCAGCTAGCTCAGAATTTAAGTGACGGGAGCAGAGTCTTAACCCAGGCGTCGCTTAAGGGCTCATAAGTCTGTTAAAATCCACTGAATAGTGACCGTCGTTTCTGGTACATTACCATAGAATCATCGCCGTGATGGTGAGCGACAAACACAATGCCACTGCAGCAATGGAAGCTAAATAAGCGGCTACGACCGCGTTATTAGCATAACTTCCAAATAATGGCAAGAATGCCACTCAACATCTCGCTTTCCCAAAGCAAGAAATGATCAACCACAATGATCATCAGAGGGCGTGCCGGCTGACACGTCTGTTCACCAGCTCGTCTTGGACCCAAGTGATCTCTAAAAAAATGGCCCCTTCTTCTTCCTCGGCTAGTTGCACTCCACATGTAAAAGAACTCCACGGAATTAGTATTGTAGCCCCCAATAAATGTTCAGGATTGGCTAGCTACACATTTCCGTCGTCACGTGTTTAATATCACGCGTCACATTCGCTGACTCCTTCACGCGTTTCCTACTTGGCCTTCGGGGTAGCGGCAAGGTGGGGTAGGTCGTTGTCCGATTTCGAACGGGACTCAAGCCGGGCTGGCCCGGCGCCACCGAGTCGCCTCGCCTGCTCCATTGTTCCACCCTCAACGGCCGAAATGGCAGTCTCTAGCCTTCAATATTTAAGCGTTCTGAGCCATGCGTTTACAGAAAATTAATTTATAATAAACCATACCTTCGGCCGCCCTGGTTTTAAACATACATTTAACCTACTCAGACAAACCTCATTATTCATAATTTATTTACACGTTCCAAGATTAAATAATTAATAAACTTGAATATAATAAAAAGGAAAAAAAAGAAATATGAATATAATTAATAATGATTTGATTATTCATTGTGGGTGACGCTGTCACACCACAGTACCTATAGAAGAACTGTATTTTTTATTTCTACCATTACAAGGGAATAACTCTATGCTCTGCTTAAAAGTTTCCATAGCACACTGTCGCCATTTTGGGATATTGAAAATTCGCTGGAAAAACATTTCCGATGCTCCTTGTAAAGTTTATTGTACAGCTCCATCAAACAACACGTTTTGAACTTGAAATAATACCTCAATGAACACTAAACTTAACGATGCGCTCAAATTCACT
The DNA here is from genome assembly GCA_031002005.1 of Vandiemenella viatica. Classification (NCBI taxonomy): domain Eukaryota; kingdom Metazoa; phylum Arthropoda; class Insecta; order Orthoptera; family Morabidae; genus Vandiemenella; species Vandiemenella viatica. Next base: position 90,486,526 of record CM061918.1, read on the forward strand.
AGACAGAACAAAATTAGGATTATAATATCAACAAGCGTTGTGGCGACATGCGACCTATCCAAATCAATACACACTTGTTTCAAAACATTAAAACAATACGAACAGGGGCGGATCCAGGATTTTGTTTTGGGGGGGGGGGGGGTTTGAGCGCACTTTGGTATCGGGGGGGGGGGAGGGGCTTGGCTTCAGTGGATATTGTTTTTAGGGGGGCTTGAGTCGGCCTTGTGGTAGTCTTTATAGCCTCCTCGGGCTTCGAATCCGTAGAGCTAAAAATATAAAAAGGTCTCCAAAATTACAATGTCGGCGGTGGACCCAGATATTTGGGGGGGGGGAGGGCTTGAGCCCCAAAGCCCCCCCTCCCTCCTGGATCCGCCCCTGAATACGAACTGTCACTGGTGGCGAAAATCCCATGCAACATCTGTAAGCGAATTTGAGTCTAAGTATTTCGAGACAAATCTTTTTCGGCGCGTGTCAGCTAGTTGAAATGCATCGACCACGTGCAGCCCGAACACTATGGCTTCAAGTCAGAGTCATGCACTGTACAGAGAGCGAATAATGTATCTAAAGTATTAAGATAATTAAACTGAGTGATGAAAATAAATACCCAGATCTGGTGTTAATTCTGTGCCCTCTTTTAAATGTGACAAATAAAAAGAATCAGAAGCTATGTAGCTTGGTTCGAACACGTCCCTGCGTTAAACTTACCCTAGCATAGCATTTTACCTAAACCCACACACCTTTTCACTGGGTAACGTACTTTATGGCAGCTCACTATACCGCTAGTGTCCCTCCAACGTCTCCTGAATGAAGAATAATTGACGGTATTACACAATTTATTTATTTCAATGGATGATTGGAAGATAGTTAGAATTTTTTTTGTTAGGCCTTCGTCGACACCAAGTTATTTAGATTCAGGAGACGATTGATAGCAAGGGAGGAACGGAAGAAATTTTGCCATAGCCTTTAAAAGATACCATCCGCATTAACTTTCTGGAAATTTCAGAAAACCGAAATCTGGATGGCCGAACGAGGATTCGAACCCGCGTCCTTCTTAATGTCAGGTCGAGGATTGACCGCTCACTCACCAGGCTCCGTAACAGTCAGTTAATGCACTATAAAATTGTGTATATTGTTTTCAAATCCGTGGTAAACTCCTCCTTAAACACGTTTGGTTAGTAAGAGTAAACGGCGGGGATTCTACGATAACCGTGGCACCGCAATTTGATGATAGATTCTCCCGTAACTCTAGGAGACAAATCGAAAGTGAGGAATAACATTTTTTGATATCTCGCTTAGTTCTCGAGATTTGCTGTCTCAAAACACAGATGGCTAAATCGAAATGCGGCCTGGACCAGAAGAAACATTTCGCCAAAGCCAAATTCGATGATGGATTTTCCTGTAACTCTACGAGACTGATCAAATGTAGATAATAAATTTGATTGATATCTTGCTTAATTCACGAGATTTCGAATCTCCAAATTAGGGTAATTTGGTTGAATGCAACCTGGACCAAAAAAATCACCAAAGTTACAAGGAACTACACGCTGGTCATGCACAACAAGGGTTTTTTTTTTTTTTTTTTTTTTTTTTTTTTTTTTTTTGGAGGTTGTGATTAGTCTGGCATGGACTAGAAGAAAACGTCACCAAAGGACAAGGGACTATACCTATAACCGATTTTTTATATTCGATATCTTGAGAACTAAGTGAAATATGTGTATATAAAAAAATATTCTTTACTTTCGTTTTGTTTGGTGGAGTTGCATAAGAATTCATTATCAATTACGCCGCTACGGCTATGATAATGCCGCCTAATCAGATAAAGAGCATTGAACGCGAATTTCTTCAGAAACAAAAGGGGGAAAAAATAGAAAAAACACTCCACTAAAGGTTTGTTGATTAACCTGTACTCAGCTTTATCTTTTGATTAAGTTTGTCAACTTTCAGTCACCCACCATGAAACCGAGTACAATGTTATTCATTCAAATTGTAACGCTGTTTCGTTTCTCCGGTATTCGAGTATTCGCAATATAATACAGAGCAAAGAAAAATAATAATACTATACGTATACACATATATAATTATTTATTTATAGCACCATACACGGAAATTAGCTTCTTTACTTGCCGTTTACGGTAGTTGCCTAGGCTGAGCGGGGATTCTATCATTACCGTGGCGCCACAATATGATGATTGATTCTTATTGAACTCGACAAAACAAATCGAAAATAAAGAATAAATTTTTTTGATATCTCGCTTGGTTCTCGTGATATCGTATCTCAAAAGTGACGTAGTTGGGTTGAAATACGGCCTGGACCCGACGAAAAATTTCGCTATAGCAAAATTTTATGATGAATTCTTACGTAACTCGATGAGACAAATGGAAAATAAAGAATAAAGTTTTTTGATATCTCGCTTAGTTCTCGAGATATAGTATCTCAAAAGTGATGAGGGTAGGGTGAGATCCAGCCTGGACCAAAAAATTTTTTTTCACCAAAACCACCATTTCTACATGGTGGAAATGCACTGTAGGTGTTTTATTTTCTTCCTAGTGATTGTTGTTAGGTTGAAATACAGCCTGGACCAGAAGAAAATACATCAAAAGCAGAAGGAACTATACCTATGGCTGATATTTAACATGCTATATCTCGAAAACCAAGCGAGATATCAAAACATTTTATTTTTTATTTTAGATTTATTTTGTCGAGTTCTGCAAGAATTCATCATCAGATTTTGGCGCCACGGTAATGATAGAACTGCCGGTGTAACCTACAGAGTATTTTAACGCCAAGCATTTCTTCTCTGCCATTGCAAGGCGATGTAGCACTATAAGAGAAGCAGTACTTACGTTTTTCACGACGTAATGAGGCGGCCAAATGAAAACGCAAGATCTGCGGTCTGGCGTAACCACAGTGACGCGGCTCCAGTTGTTTTACATTCCAGCAGCAAACAATGTAAGACGGCAGCACGGAAAAATACATGACAGGCTTTTCTTTGACCGTTATTAGTCTCTTAACTGCGGCCATTAATCTCTTTCTCACCCCACGTTATCAATTATTTGCTTCGTATAGTTTAATATTCGCATACAATTCTTTCGTTTAACTGTTTCTTCCACTAACGATTTAACACCGAGCGTGTTGGGTGAGCGGTAACGTTCTTGCCTCCCATTGAGGAAGACGCGTGTTCGTATCCCTGCCCCGCCATCTAGAATTCCGATCTTTCGTGGTTCTCCGTAATTACTCCAGCTGAAATACGAACATAACCCGTATTTCATCCTAGGAGTCCCCTCTGCAGAATTTGAAGAATTTCTGTTCTGTCTGAAGGGAAACAATCTCGGTATAAAGTAGATTACATACAAATATTTCTGGCCGTGCAAAGATTTATTTCTACTGAGGCTGTTTCTCTCTTGAAGGAGAAATAGGGAACGCTGACGTTTGCAATTAACAATAATATTATTATCAGCACAGATATTGTAGTTAAGACCTAGTAATTTGTTCTGTCGAGATAATATTTAGATTAAAAGATGAACTAAGAAATATGGATAACTAGGAAATAAAGTTCTCGGGAAAATCCATGAATTTTTTGTTGTTGTTGTTTTAACTGCTTTATTATTATGCCCTCTTCACGATTTGTACTCTCTTTTTTCGGAAAAGTAGCCATGAATCAAGCACTGCAGAAACTACACAAAAATCATCGGCACAAAGATCAAATTAAGCTAAACAGGTTCGTTTTGTCATAGTGGTCGTGGTTAGATTTAAATTCGGCCTGGACCAAGAGTAAAACGATTACGGGAAATTCGTTCTGCGGCATTCATCTCAGAAACAACGCATTTGTTTACAACGAAGGAAATAGATTGTCTCTGACTGCTTGTATCTATTCTAAGATGACGAGCCTTGTTTTACTGGATCTCCGATAAATATTTTCTATCTGTTAATTTCGTGCGATGTTTTACAACGGAGTAAAACTAAAACGGCAAGAAAACATTTCAACAAATGATTTAACCAACATTTCAAAAGATTGTCATTACTTTTGCAACGCCATGAATCGATGAAGGTTTTGATACCTCGTCGAGGTCATTAGGGGCGGGAAAAGGATTAGTGACAAGGAATTTAGCCGGGGCCTTTAAAAGGAAGCAACCTGGCATTCGCCTGTAGTGATTTGGGGAAACCATTGAAAACCCATATCTGGATGCCCGGACGGGGATTCGAACCGGCGACCTCCCGAATGCGATACCAGTGTTATCACTCACCAACCACGCTCGGTGAGGTTGTTGTTGTTGTTGTCATTGGGCTTTAGTCAGCGCTGATCTCGCAGTCATTAGTGCATTTGTAAATATGGAATGCGAGTACTTTGACGGGTACAAGCGCCAGAAATTCTTAGGTTAAACAAAAACAATATTTCTTAATTTTTAACACGTACCTACGGTTTTTTACAAATAAACTTTTCATTCTTCAAAATTAGACATTCCTGATTATTATTATTTTTTTGTAATTGTTCGAAGTTTCACACCGTACACTCAGTGGGCGTCTATAATGTCTACAAATGGCGGGGAAAGTCGATTTTAGGGGGGTTTTCGTCGAAAAGTGGGGGTGTAACCGGCTTAGAAAATCATTCTGCAAACGACACAGGCGAGAAGGCCGGTTTTAAACAAATGTTTGCAACCCAGCTGGTGGACATTTCTCGCGTCCCATAAAACACTTTGGAGTCCAGTAACCATCGCCTCGACAAGACACGTCTTGCTGTTGTTGTTGTTGCCACTCCGTGTAGCGCGCCGCTATCGACAGTCGATATCTCGACGCGGGCGTGGCGACTGTCGATCCTCGAACCGGTCTACCAACACGGAGCCGCGGGGCAGGAGAGAGAGAGAGAGAGCGATAAACTGTGGGAGGGGTTCGTTGTTACTTTAATTGAGGTGGAAGGTGTACCGTCCATCACAACGCCCGGCCCTTTATCATTTTAATTGGGCGGAGCGTGTTGGCTGCGGGGAAAACTCGTTTCCCGGGCGGGCAGATCCTTGTTTGATCTTGCTAATTTCGGACCGACTAAAAACGAGACAGTACCTCGCCCGTAATCGAACGCTCATCGTAATTACTGGACGTATAATTTAGTTAATTAGAATCACTTTGAGGTGTTTATTTATTTGTGTAGTGATGGGAGACTGGTGAAGTGAGTAAATGTACTTGGCTCGTGTTTAGAGATCGACTTTTCAGGATGTACTTCCTAAGTACTATTTTAAGTTCAACTACTTGTTACAGATTTTAAGGAAGGGCCTCACGATTGAAACTGAATGATCTGTCCACAACAGTGATTCGAAAACCATCATACTGAATTTTCTGCACTGAAAGTGCGTATACCGAAACCTTGGGTGGGTGGTATCGCTCTGGTTTCACATTCGAGAGAACGCTGGTTCGAATCCCTGTCCGACTATCCAGATTTCGGTTTGCAATGGTATCTCGAAATCCCTCCATGCGAATGCCGGGATGGTTTCTTAAAAACGACGATGGCCGAATTCCATTCCGTTCCCTTAACCTATCCCTCAGATGACCTCGATGTTGACAAGCAGTAAATTCAAGAATTTTTCCCTAAATCCAATACTCGTAATGGTCCTTCGACGACAATGCATAGCTTCATATCTGCTAATCTCATCGTATGTGCCTTAGGCCGGCATTACACTGTAAAAGATCTTTTATGAAAGAATTTATCATATTGATTTTATAAAACATATTTTATAATATTTTAACAGGCTCATTGCACTACATAAAATGTTTCAACATAGTTCTGTGAAATGAATGAAGTAAACTTGTATGCTTGTGCAGCCGCAGCACGTGCAGCTATACAATATGCTTTTTATTGAAGAAAAATAAAAGTAAATGTATTTGAGTTAGATCGTGACTTGATATGAAAGTAATTCATCAAAATTTAGCGAAAGAGCTGCAATGTGAGGACGTAACATATTATAAAAATAATGGTCGATGCTGCAGCTTAGGTCTAATAAATTCTTACCATAATATTTAAAAAATTTCTATATCAAAATTATTTCCGCCGAACATAACGATATATACTATTGGGTGTCTATTTTTCCGATGTATGGGCAATGGGTTATACTCAAACACTGTTGGCGGATCTACACCATTCTGCAGTATAACTGAATTGCACAGCTATTATTCTAGAAACCTGTCAAGTACTAGCTTCTTAATCCATTAATTTTCCTTTTCACCTCATTGACAGCACAGCCTTCTTTCACAGAACTAATTAATTTCGCAATCTTTGCGTAAGTGTCCGCCTATTTATTCCTATCTATATATATAAAGATGCATGTACGTATTTATGTTTGTTTGTTTGTTCTTTATACAAATCCACAGTTTTCATCCAATCTCGATAAAGCTTTGTACACTTATTCTTTGAAAGAAGGAGAAAAATACTGTCTACATTTGATTGAAAAATTATCTGTTTAAATAATACATCTTTTCTTCTAATTTTGAAAAATTACTGAACAGCGATAGACAGACGCGTTGGATATGGAGGTATCTGTACTATTTTTCTGTGTAGCGGTCAAGTATCTCAATGGTTAAAGCGTTTGTTTACTGATGTTTGGGTCGTGGTCTCCGGTTCAAATCTCCGTGGAGGCTAAGATTTTTAAAAATTGTTTTTGATCGTAAGAGTCACGCCTGGGCCGTCGGTTATTCGGATTGAATGTTAAACTGTGTATATGACAAAGTTAGGTGTTTAATGCGAGGAAAATCGTTGGTAGTCTTGCGATGCTGTAGGTGTACACTTTTTTACGTTATATTGATTCCTCAGGGGTGATTTGCAGTCAGTGTCTGTGTGACATGCAGTAATAATACTATAAATGCGGAAGTAAGTCTCTGTCTTTTTGTTACGTTTTGACGACTAAATGCCTAAACCGATATTGATGATATTTGACAAGAAAATCTGTAGGGAGGGCACAGGACATTTTTTTTTTTTTTCGGTATGATTAACAGTTGTAGTCACGAAATTTTGAGGACTTATCGAATGGTGACAGAGAGACGGATGTGTGTGTTAGTCTGTTATGTTACGACATTTGTTCAAGCTGTGCTTCTCGCGCATTTTGTTAGTGTATTATTTGTTACTAAATTTCGTTTAGAGAAAGAACGTATTATTTAGTATAGATGCCGATTTTCTCTGTCCTATTACTTTGTGTCTGTTAAAAGTTTTTCTGGCACCAGTTTTTTTTTTTCCTTCCTTTTTTACATGCCTGTGTGTGTGGACATGCCATCCACACACACACATATCTCCTCACCTTTGTTTGTTTTTCTGTTTTTAAATATATTGGAAATTGATTGTCTTCAAGAGACAGGTTCGATGATAGAATGATATAGTGATGGATTTCCGGTCATATTATGCCAACTCGGTGTTGTTTGGGACCAATCCTTCGCTACCAACAACTTTCTATATTCAATTCTGGCAAAGAAATTTTTAATCCACGCGTACGAAGTCGCGGGTATCAGCTAGAAGTCTATATATTTCTGATTGCACAACATTATCTTCTGTTCATACTCAGAAATCAAGATTTTCATGGATTCGGCAGTCCTAAGAAGCATTTGTAACTTTGCCAACGTATTACATTTTATAAAAAAAATATGTCCAATTACACTATAAAATATTTTATAAAATATCTTTTAACAAAGATCTTTGACCAAATCTTTTACAGTGTAATGGCGGTGTTAGTCATCTTTGGTCAACCTATGTTCAATGTTAGATGCTGCAGCTAAGCAAACCTGATAAAAGATTCTTTAAGTCCCTTTATTCGGTTACCGGCCTACTCCGTTGTCTCAGTTGGCTGCAGCACCGTGGTGGTGCCCGGCGCTGACACGGAGTTAGCTGGTTCCAGTCCTGGTGGTAGAGCAAATCTTAACCATCAAGACTTGGCCGGCATGGTAGGAGAAGTTGTGATGCACATTTCCTAATCACCAGATTGTGCAAAATGTCCTAGAATAAGTGCCGAGCCTCTCCGCAGCGCGTATGGAGTGAGGGTATTGATGATGATCCATCTACTGGATGGGGACGTTAAGCCTGCGACCACTCAGAAGACTTTGGAAAGAGCGGGCCAGACTGGGCCATCCTCTCCTTTCTTTTATTTCTTATCCGAAACACAAACAACACTCTAAATATTATACGCACACTTATCCACACTTGTAACAACACTTATGAATACTTTCACAATGGGGAAAACAACAGGAAAATATCCCAGTTCCTCTTTCCATATGTCATCATGAAGAGGTAAATATTTCCTATGATAATCGTCTACGCTCGGAAACGGGCAAAGGAGAAGACGAAGAGTTCCGTAAACATTTACTAAATCGTAACAACACTATCTGCATGTAATTTAAGCTACAGAGCATCCTTCAATTCTTAATTCTGCATATAATCCACATATAATACCCGTTAATCAAGAGGGTATTGTTGACTTTTTAGAGCTAGAAAAAATTCTAAGCGAACTTGAAGTGAATAAAGTAATAATTTCAGTGATGGTGGCTAACAACAAAACTGGAGTTATCCAGCCTGTTAAGGAAATATCAAAAATGGCACATAAATTCGGGGGCAATCTGTCACACTGACGCTGCTCAAAGTGTTGGGAAAATCGAATTAAATATAGAAGATTTAGTAGTGGATTTACTTACTTTATCTGCTCACAAATTTGGTGGTATAGCAGGTATTTTTTTGAAGAGATGCAAAACTTTAACTAGACCGACAGAAATGTTTTCCATCACTATACCCACTCTCTACACCATCAAACTCCACAAATTTATATGCAAAATATATGAATCTGAAATACGTATCTGCGACAGTATTCAATGAATCAGCGGCATCACTTGGGCTTAAAACTTAAATACTGAACCGACACATGACTTTATTTTAGTTTAAAATTTCGTGGAAATGTGGCGAAATAAACTGCCATTTTTTCACCTAGCTAAACAAAACAAAAATTTCTCCCAAAAATGCTCTTTAAACTTAGGGAAGACTTATCAATATGCTATATTTAAATGCAAAAGTGAATTACTTTTAAGCCGTAATTTTTTTGATACCAGAAACATAAGTTCCAGCACGTGTACCTCGCCTACTGGAAGCCCTTAGGGTGCTAATGACCCCGTTGTCGACGCGCCCTGCACCTGTAACAACAACAACAGGAAACTTTTGTAAGACTGTGAAGAAGGCCATGGCGGAATGGACAAACAACAAGGCGGTGAGCTGGCGAGATAATGAAGGAAGAGAGAACACTGCTGGACAAAGAGATACAAGGAGCGAGATAGCTGCCGCGTACCAAACAAGCGCTCGCCACAGATGTATACGGTGCACCGTCTCAGCCGGCTGCAAAGATTATCTCTGGCCGGAGAGTTAAATAAACGACTGGCGGTCCGTACGAAAAAGCGAAGGCAGCGCCAACAATTCACGGGGCGGTAACGAGAAGCTAAATTTTACCGCGGTGCGAAAAACATGGCGGCCCGAGGTATGTAAGGGAGACGGCATTCCTCTGGTCAGAGAGTTTATTGCTGTGTCGGGCGGAAGACGAGGAGATGATGATCTCAAAACGAATCTCTGGCTTCAGTCGGTTAGGCCTTTTAAACGCTGAGCAGTAATTACATAGCGTTTCAGCGACAAATGATATTATCTTGATATCATCTATTGGGTTCTTCTGGTAAGCTCAATGCGACATAGCTATTTAAGAGAATCGATAAATGGCACAGAGAATGAGTCCTCCGGTACTGATATAAAGACACAGTTTGAGATACATTATAGTTACGGATAACTTAACAGCGTTTTACCATGAACTAAAAGAAGAGCTAGCAGGCATTTTTTAAGTTCTGAAATATGACGCAGGATTGTAAGAAGAAACTATTAATATCCTATTTCATTCTCTGCCACCCTTAACCATTACATTAGCAACACTAACAACAGCTCCGCTAAGATATACGTAGAACAATCGTTCATGATGAATTTAATGTCTACAAGAAACCAGGAAATTTACTTTTTCGAGTTTGGGGCAGCATGTTTCTTTTCGATGATGCCAAAATTTCGGCCCAAACCTAGGGCCTTCGTCAGGCATGCTCAAAGTTAATTTATCGGCTTCGTAGACTGGATGAACTCTTTATGTTATTGTTTTGAACACCACATCATTAGCACCCATTGTTGAAATGTAATTAATACGCTTAGAGAAAAATTACAAATTTTAATTCTTTCGGCGACAAGGAGCGAATAGTGGGAATATTGAAGTGTAAGCAATGTTAACCGCCTTCTCCCAGATACGGACAAGGCGACCATAAAAGAAGAAGTTATATAAAATGAAAACATTGAAATTAGTTGTGAATAACCTTCCATTGAGCACAACATTGAATGATATCAATAAGAACGGCAATTGTAATAAATAGTCATTCTCATAATTAGTATTATTATTAAAATCTTTTCGAAATTACCAAGTGATACAACACAACTAGGAACCTACAGTTTTATGCAGAATGCCAGCATCCAAGCGCCATAATGTGCTCCACATAAATAAATCCTTTCTTTAGGGGAAACTGAGTTTAAGGTCCCGTAAAAAATCCCGTCCGATACCGAGATTCGAACCGGGGACCTTTCGACCCCCGGTTAGAAAACTTTACCACTAAATCACCACACTACCTCGTCCAGCCATCACACTAATCATTGTAAACATAGCATTCAATTCTTTTTCTGTCGAAAATCATATGCTATTCTATGGGGCTTGTATAGTTCCCATAACTTATCTGACACATTAAAATGCAGTGAGTACTGTAGTCTGCAATTAAAATTGTCCGGTTATTTTAGATAATTTTCTTTTTCCGGTGGTAATACAATGAATTTAATGTAACTGCAATGGAGCACACGTTCCGTTGGCAGTTTCCTCACATACCCATTTTCCTCTTTCTTGTACCCGACTACTTTTGAACAATCAGATTTCTCCCTGCTCAATGTATAACATCTTGTAAGATTTCCGTTTTATTTTTTTTTTTTTTTTTTTTTTTTTTTATTTACTGTTATGAAATGGAAGTTAGAGGGTATATATACTGAAGTGGCATTGTATTAGTATGGGCAGATTTATGAATACATTTTGGTACAGTGTCGGGGGAATAATTCTACAAATAATACTTAGAAAACACGGTATTACATTACAAATGTTTCTTTGTGACGAAATTGCTTTGAAAGAAACGTCAGAAGTTTGTAAGGAGTAATATGTCCAAAACTCACCAGCTTTTCTTTTGGTCAGTGTCGCAGGTTTTATTACCCATCTTAGTGGGTGGTCGGTAACGGCCTGGCCTCGCATTCCAGAATATACCGGTTCGAATCCCAGAACAGACATCGAGATTTCGGTTTTCCATAGTTTCCCGAAATCATCCTGGCCGAATGCCGGGATGGTTCCGCCTCAAGATCGTGGCCGAATTTCTTCTCGTTCCTTGCCTCTTATTACCTCAACGTCGACTACGCTTAAGCCGTAAGCAATAAAAGTTCCTTTTAAAATTGCTATTCTTTTAATAAGTTTTGGATTTCTTTCTCGTTTTAACTATATACACACTCAGATATTGCATGTAAACACTTGTCCTAAACGCCTCTAGGCCAAAACCACATAGACACTATCACTAGCTGCTTAAAGTCATGGTGGTGGAAAGAAGTTTCGCCATTCTGGTCAGAAGAGTATGAGAGGTGAAGATAGTCAACTTATTCTCACACTCAAAGGCTTCGCTAGATCCCAAAACTCCCCGTAGTGCGTATGGCGTAAGGGATACGACATTGATGATGGCGAATTATTCGACAGATGGGGACGTTAAGCTTGGCGTCCACTTGGCATCCACCTGAATAGATAAAAATGGCGAGGCATTGGTTTTCATCCTTTCATTTGGGCATCTCTCATCCACAAAATATACTAGTGCACCGAACGCATCCACATCCTGGGGCTCTTCTTTCCTCGTCAGCCCTTGAGCTGATGAAGTCCCTGTTGAAGTTTTTGCCTAGTTGGCATTTCCTTCATTTTAAATTCTTGTGGTTTTTATCAATTTCTTTTTGTTTATCTCGCTTGACTTGAAATGTAAATATCTTGGATTTACTTTTGATAACAAACTTAACTGGGCAGGACACATAGGACAGGTGGTAGGAAAAGGTTTCAAAGTTCTGAAATTCCTGGAGAGAGTGATGAGGGGATGTACGAGAGAAGTCAAGGAATTGAGTTACAAAACTTTGGCCAGACCATTGATCGAATATGGTAGTGTAGTATGGGACCCTCATTTTACGTATCAAATACAGGAGTTGGAGAGGGTGCAAAAAAGGGCTGCTAGATTTGTTTCTCGAAATTATCGCAGAATGCAGTCAGTGACGGATATGATAAAGGAGCTGGAATGGGATTCATTGCAAGACAGGAGGAGGATGAGGAGGGTCATGGGAGTGTACAGGGCATATACTGGCGATGAGACATGGAAAGATATTGCAATAGGTATGGAAAGTAGTGCATGGAAGGGAAAAGATGACCATGACCACAAGCTGGCACTCGATTTCAGGCACAAGGGTGTGGGAAGATTCTCTTTTTTAGGTAAGGGTGTCAGGGATTGGAATGTGTTACCAAGAGAAATGATGAATAATTTACCGAAAACTTTGAAAGAATTTAAAGATAAAATTTGTAGAGGGCAAATGTAGGTATGTGCAGGATAGGGGGAAGATGGGTGTGTAGGGAAATTGCCACCGGAGCCTGTGCCCCATTGCAATTAAATTAAATTAAATCAAATTAAATAAATTAAATCAATAGAGCCGGTGATTTTTCTCTCGCAGTTAGATACTTAAACAGATTATAAATAAAAGTGTCCCGCTTAAAAGATTCAATTAATCTCTGATTATATCACCTACAGAAAACAAGTTGTTTATAAATATATTTTTGAAAGACAAATAACAGTTTAATGACTGCCTGGAGGAAATGACCAAGACAATACCATACCCTCCGCCACAATTCGTTGACAAAGAACAAGCATCAACTGTTCCTTCACACCAGATGAGTCAGTTGGTGTTGCTATAAATGTTTTCAATTTTAGCTTTTCTGCAAGCAAACGGACAATCTATCGATCACGCAGTTTATCACAATGATACACCTCAATGATAATCTAAGGTAGCGGTTTAATCTGACCCGCTCATGATAGCTCACTGCATTTCTAGCCAACAGAGATTCCATCCAACTCTTTGTAACAGTTGGCTGGAATATGAATGTAATTACCTTTTTATGCGGTTTGGCTTTACGCCTCGTCTACATCAAGCTAGTTAAAAGAGGGAAAGGGCTGGGAGAAGGAATGGGAAGGAATTCAGCCATGGCCTTTTGATGGAACCATCCCGGGATTTGCCTGGAGTTATTTGGGGAATCCACGGAAAACTCAAATTCGGATGGCCGGACGAGGAACCGAATCCGCATCCTCCCGAATACGAAGACAGAGCGTTACCGCTCATCCAATACGCTCGGTAAAAAGTAATCACTGCTGCTAGTCTTCGTGCGTGTACTATGTACTGGCGTATATCACTTGAAAATGTGTATTATGTTATTTGATTACTGTGTCATGTCCGATGTTTTGATACGCTTGAAGTAGAAATAATTAAACGATGTTTTTGATCATTCTGCAATTAAAGAAAATTCGTGTGTTTTATTTTACAGGTCTTCGTTTGCGTCGATGAGCGGTCATAGTGTAATCATAGGTTGGTGTAGAAGGTAAGTTGTCTACCCGTGCAACATTAATAACTCTCAATTAATAGTGTTTCCCGTCAGCAAATACTGTAGCCCGGGCTTAGATCGAGGAATTTCCGAGATAACCTCAGACAACGCTAACTGTAAATAAATTACAAACCATAAAATTCAAATGTGTTTACCATAATATCATGCGTGTGACATAAGTTTATATACCCTGAATTTTGAACGAATCGTACTGCTAGTTAGTAGGTGGTCATAATGTTTTCGCTGATAAGTGTATAAATCATACTCAACTGGATAAAAATATCTTTATCTTTTTTGCTATGATCTTATCGATGTCGAGGTTATTGGTAGCAGGGAAGGACTGGGAGCAAAGAATGTGAAGGTATTTGGCCATGGCCTGTTCAAGGAAACATCCCAGCATCCGCCCAGCGTTACTTCGGGAAGCCATGGAAAACCGAAATACAAATGGCCGAGCGTGGATTCGATCGAGCGTGGATTCGATCCCGCGTGTTTCCGAATGTGAGGCCAGAGCATTACCGTTCACCCACCATACTCGGTTGATTAAAATGTCACAAGTCTCTGTGAATTAAATAAATAAGGAAACAATTACTATCCAAGGTATTCTTTCTTCTGATAACTTTAACAAGGAAATATATACATACACAAATTACTTTTTTTTTTCAATTGCTTAACGTCTCTTAACAGTGAGGTCTTTAGAGACGGGAAAGGATGGGGGGCAAGGAATGGGAGGGAATTCGGTCATGGCCTTTTGAAGGAAACATACCGGCATTTGCCTGGAGTGATTTGGGAAACCATGGAAAACCCAAATCTGGATGCCCGGACGGGGATTCGAACCGCCATCCTCTAAAGACCTCGCTGTTAAGAGACGTTAAGCAGTCAAAAAAAAAAAACTGTTTTTCCCAGCGTTCTAAAACATTTTTTCCCCTAATTTTCATACCACTCCTTGGTTATTTTCATTCAGTCATGTATGTTTAAACGAGTTTGGAGTAATTCTAAACATGTCCAAATACTTTTTCAACATCTTGATTCCTACCTGGGCATTATAATATACCTTCTGTGGTGCACATATTCCAATGCCGATCTTCTTTGGCATTCATTTGCTGTATCCCACTTTTAAAGAATCATTATTTTAATATGTATCAAGCTTTTTTCCATTATTCTAGCACCTCGAACTTTTTGATTTACCTCAACCGTTTGATGAATGTAGTTTACGAGTCTACTTGATTTTCCGGAATCGTCCTTGCCGTCGTACTTCAAACATTTCACTAATTTATTTTCAATTATTCACGACATTTCACATTGTTTTCCTTCTACCACATTAGCGAAAACGTGTAGGGTAGTTCAGCCGCAGAATACCAGAATCCGCGGATTCCGTCTCTACAGTTTAACCTGGAATCGAAATCCACAAAGCAGAGGTGAAAACCGTGATGCGAATCAATAAAACTTCTTGGATTCAGCATGGTTCGAACCGTGGACTTAAGTTTCCAAAACAAACGACTTTATCATGAGATATCAGACAGTCACGCGTTACGTACGTTGAGTACCATTTCACACTGAACCATTGGTCCCGGAGGAGAAAAACTATCCGTTTTTGCTCTGACAATCATTTGCTTAGTTCTGTAAACTTTAAGGTGGGTTTCCACGGCGCGTGTTTTTAGATGCCGCGCCACAGACTGCGCGCCTCTACCCACCGCTAGGCGGTAAAGATGAAAGGCCCGCCTTCAAAACCACGCGTCGTGGGAACGCACCTTTAGAGAACGTCCATAAACTACGTAGATCCATTTTGGCCTTCTGTGGACCCTCTTTCCCCCAAGTAGTCCGACGTGGCTTTTGCCTCAACCCCCCCCCCCTCCCCTCACGTATCTTATCCCTTATCGATTCCAGAGGACATTTTGTACTGTTTTCTCTTGTCAGAGTATCATAAATTTGAACTGAGATAATTAAATGTCGGAAATAAATATTCACATTCGGTTCTGTATCTCATTTGTAATTGCAATGTAATTGGAAAGCTACGTGGCATGGCTCGGAACCCCACCGTAGCCCAGCGTAGCTTTCCAGCCAAACCCTCCCACCCTTATACCAAGCCACGTAGTTTGTCGACGCACCATTACTCCAAAAGGATACAAACATATTGTTACTCACGGAACAAACCACTTTTCTTCTACACTATTATAGATCTATAAGCGAGCATCTGTCTGAGGGTTTGGAGAGGCAATAATCAAAAACTATCGCACCAGTTTGGGTGGAGTATTCTTAGTTTGAGAGCTTATGGTCTGGCTTATAATCTGCGGTATACCTTACGACTCTGCGTTATCGGGGAACAGAGCAAGAAATGATAATTCGTTCGTGCTGAGAACATGGGGGCCATAGATCACACTGCATCGCAGATGAACACTCCTTTCCGAGATATCCACCAATGATCGTGCTAAAATACAATAAACACTCCACACTTTGGGTTCTGTTAGTGTTGTTTCTGACATCGCAAGTTTTATTATTTATTTCTCCGGTTTTCTGTAATATAGTGACGTAGAATACTCGGAAAATATTAAAGAAACCATTACATCTTTTATTTTTTACTTTACTTATGGCTTTACGTCTCGTCGAGGTCATTAGAAGCGGGATGGGACTGGGGACAAGGAATGGGAAGGAATTTCGCCGTTGCCTTTTGAAGGAAGCGTTCCGGCGTTCGCTTGGGGTGATTTGGAGAAATCATGTTAAACCCAAATCTCAATGCCCGGACGGGGATTCGAACCGGCGTCCTTCCAAATGCGAGGCAAGAGCGTTAACCACTCACACACCACGCTAGGTGCCAGTACATCAAAGACTATCTCTTCAATAAGAGTGACAAAATTGATGGCTTTAACTTACGGCAATGGTTACAAAGAATCAAAGATACTGCATTACAGACGTTAACGCTTTGATGCTAGGCGAAAATTAAAGGCAAACACAATATTACGCTCACACCAAAGACCAAACGAGAGGAAAGTGCTGATGTAGCACATATATCCAGCTCTAAATACGAAGACGTTGACGTATAAAAGTAACCACTGGTATAACAGGCGACTAGGTGAATCCACCGACATAAGCGTAGTTTGGACTTGCTAACTGATCTCGAATACCTGTGCAGTTGTAGAGAAAGCCCTTTACGAGGCGGTTTAGTGATATTGTTTGCGGGAGTTTGGTACCCCTGGCGAGCGGGTCGTGACCTTGGCGTCCGTGGGCTGGCCAGCCTGTCTGATTTACTGCTGACGGCCGCTTGAATTATAAGTTCAGAGAGCCCCGACCAGCTAGTTTTATTCTTCGCGCATACTTTTGCTTTTATTTTTTCGTTCTCTCCGTCCGTCCTTTTTCCACCAACCACGGTCTCTGTCCGCTAGTTGGTCTTATTTTCGCTCTCCGCTATCTCAGGGATGGCCAAGCCGTTGTTTACGACACTGGTCCCGCCTCGTGTATCACTCTTACCGTCTTGTTGTTCTCTTCTCACGCGACAAGTAGCCACGGCGGCAGAAGAGAAAATTACTGTACGAGATTAAACTAGTAACTCAACCACGGCTGAAGGGATCAGAATTGAAGGTAACCTGCATTGAGAACTATAGGCTTACAATTAATCATATTTTACTCTGAAATTATTAATGTGTACTGATACAAACAATGGACAAAGTATGCCCTTTAAAGTATGTGACTTATTGGTTCAGTTCCGAAAAGTTGTCGACCTTGATCTTTGCCTGAGATTTTTAATACGTAACGAGCTAACGACAAAAAGCAAATATGTATATACCGAGGTTGGTGGGTGAATGGTTAACGTTTTAGATAGCAATTGGGAGGACATGGGCTCGAATCCCCGTCCGAGAATCCAGATTCGGGTTTTCGATGGTTTCCCCAAATCACTCTATGCGAATGCCGGGATGCTTCTTTAAGAAAGGTAATGGCCGAATTCCTTCCCGTTCCTTGCCCCCATTCCTTTCCCGTCACACCGAGCGTGGTGGGTGAGTGCTTAACGCTCTGGCTTCGCAATTGGGAGGACACCGGTTCGAATCCCCGTCTGTGCATCCAGATTTTGGTTTTCCATGGTTTCTCCAAATCACTCCAGGTGAATGCCGGGATGCTTCCTTTAAAATGGCCATGGCCGAATTCCTTCCCGTTCCTTGTCCCCAGTCCCATCCCGCCTCTAGTAACCTTAGCCGTCGACGAGGCATAAAAAAAATAATTAAAAAAAACCACTTTCGCATCACTAATGACCTCGACGTCGACGAAACTACGAGAAAAACAGAATATATATATTCTTGTCATCAATCTCTCTACCGGTTTAACGCAATCTTCGACATCTTCCCATCTTGCCCTAACCTCTCCATATTAATATATCCCTTACAACATAGTCCTAAATAATGATCTCTGTATTCCTCTACAGTTCTTTCCCTCGACTATTCCATCTATTAACGAGTTAACCAACCCCACATTTCTTAAAATGTGACACACCATCCTTTCTCTTCTTTCTTTTACCGAGAGTGGTGGTGTAACGGTTAGCGTTCTGGCCTCGCATTTGGGAGGACGGTGGTTCGAATCCCCGTCCGGGCATCCAGATTTCGGTTTTCCAAATCACTCCTGGCAAATGCCTGGATGCTTCCTTAAAAGGCCATTGCCGAATTCCTTCCCATTCCTTGCCCCCCCCCCATGCTTCCACGTCTCTAAAGACCTCGCTGTTAAAAATACTTCAAGCAGGTAAAAAAAAAAATCTTCTTTCTTTAATACTCTTCCTTAAACATGTTACCTCACCCCTCGTTTCCTAAACACGTTCATTTCGTACTTGATCTGCTCATTTTAATTTTCAGCATCCTTCTGCAGCACCACATATCAAATGCTTAAATTTTCATTCTTTCCGGAATACCTAATAGTCCATGCTACCGTAAAGTGGTGTACTCCACACGTAGAATCCCCCCCCCCTCGCCCCAAAGTCATCAATTAATATTTGAAACTAAAAGATATTTCGTTTTCAAGAAGACTCTGTTCGCCAATGCCATTCTGCTTTTAACATCATTCCTGCTTTTGTAGTGAGAGTCCCATCCACTTATTACAGCTTAAGGCTTCAGTCTTAGTACCGTGGGTTTCTACTGACAGAATCCACAGCACAGTGGCTGAAACGCTAGGTTTTAATAAAAAGCACGTGACTGAACCCGGAGAAACAAGATAATCCTTGTTTCTTGGTTTAAGCTAGTATCGACATCTATGGAAAGATCGAGAATCTTCCGTACGTGATTGTTTATGCGTCGGAATAGAACGATTTACGCGTCTCTTCTTAATTATTCTGAACCTTGCTACAGAATGATATTTTTGTTTGATGTGCATTTGCCTTAGGTTGAGGGAGGAACAGAGAAAATATAAGAAAAGCATAAAGAAGAAGCAATAAAGAAATGAGACGAGAGAACAGGAAACTGTGGATTTTTTTTTGCTTGGGCTTTAAGCCTCGTGAATGGCGTCGTAATTAGAGGCGGGATGGGATGGGAGACAAGGAACTGGAAGGAATTCAGCCATGGCCTTTTTGAAGGAAGCATCGCGGTATTCACCTGGAGTGATTTGGTGAAACCATGGAAAACCCAATTCTGGATGCCCGGACGGGGATTCGAACCCGCCTCCTCCCTAATGCGAGGCCACTCTGTGGAAAGAGAAAATTTTAGAAAGAAGGAACTAAGTATGGAATGATTCCAAGGCAGAAGGGGAAAGAAATGTGGTCCAAGTGGCCTGAGGAGGGAAGGAGAAAACATAATGAAAGGATGAAGACATATTGGATTAAACGGAAGAAAAAAACAACAACAATGGATGGAGAACTTAAATTGTACCTGTCCTAGCAGACCTCTTCGGAAAGAAGGAGAAGAAATATTAACTGTTATAGAGTAAACTGTTACTCCATTAAATAAATAAGAAACGTTTGACACATGGATAGATGTACAGTATATGGGGAAAACACAATTAAAAGTGATGCTAGTGTGATTCTACGTTGCCCTAATCATTTGGGGGCATCTAATTTAACTGAGACAACAGTAATTAATAGCAAATTCGGAGAATGGCATATAAGTTATTGCATTTAGATAAGAGATCACCATCAGCGAAGACTACCAAAAATACTTACGTCTATTAGTAGCTTACCAGGGAAAGTTCCTTTATTGATACCATTAATCTGATCCACCTCTTAGCTGTAATAAATATTTATCACTAGAGACCGGATAATACGCAACACAAAAAGCTAGAAATATGCATGCAAATATGCACGAAAAATCCTTAAAATATGCATAAAAAGTGTCAAAATATGCAACATTATATTATATAAAAAAGTAATTTTTAGATTTTTATATCAAAATCAGCGTGCAATTAGTAAGTAGTTGAATGACATATTTATAAATTCAATAATTAACAATTATTTAAATTTTTTGTAAATGTAAACAGTCGGGCACTGTTCCAAATAATCAATAGTAAAATTGTTTCTTGGATCTCTCGAAATATTTTTATAAGTTGATACGGACCGTTCCACATTCACTGATATAACTGGGCAGTATTGGATTTTGGGTGCTGTGTTTGCAGTCATTGTTTCTGGAAAAAGTTCAACCATCCCATTACTAAAACTATCAATTTGACAAAAATGTTCAAAACCTCAGTTATTTTAAAAAATATTTTCAAACTTCACTTTAAGTTTACATAGGAATACCTCTTTCAATGCGGATTTTATTAATTAACTGAATAGATACAGTCAACCTCAAACCTTGAGGTATCACAGCTATCGTTTTAATACTAGAACTGTTAAATTCTTCCTTGTACTGACAAACTGTTATAGCCACTCCTTTATCAAAGTCGTTTACTACACCTTTAATGGCCTCGAAATGGTCATTGTAAAACAATACAGCTTCAACTTTTGTCGCCCATTGAGTTACCACTGGTTCCGGTGGTAAAGGCACATTTGGGCATTTTTTTATAGGCATTATTACGATAACGCGCCTTAAGAAACGTTTTCTTTGTTGATTAAATCAGTTTATTTACGTGGGACGTCGTTCTTCAGCGAGTCATTGTAGACTAAGAGCTGTGCTGCTAGTAGATTTTGCCGGCTACAACATAAGATTTTATTTATTAACTACGTACACTACCGAAAAATACGGTAAATATAGCGAAAATATGCATCATCACTTGCTTTTAGGTAAAAATGCAATAATCGGTGAAAATGGACTTAATATGCAAATGTAAAAGCAAACATGCAAATGCATATAATCCTGTCTCTACTTATCATATATATATCTGTTTCCTTTTAGCTTTACGCCACGGTGACGTTGACATCATTAGAGGCAAAAAGAGGGCGGGAGGAAGGGGAGGGGGGAGGTAAGGAACGGGAAACATTTTGGTCACGGCCTTTCTCAAGGAATCATCCCGACAGTTGCCTGGAAAAACCAAAATCTGGATGGCCGGAAGGGGACTAAAATCCGCGTCCTTTCGAATATGAGACCAGAGCATGAACGCGTAACTACCGGTCAAACATGATTACGATCTAGCCTACCATAATCCCCAGGTTTTTACTGGCCAGATGCGTCCAAACACTGCACTCAGATGAAAGTAGTACCAAGACGCATCTTTTATGACATTCCTGCACGGATACTCGAGAAAAACGTATAGGTTACGTACAATCTCCTTTTTTTAAGAAAAAATTAAAAGCTTGTTGCAATTGAACCTGTATAATAATCCTTATTTGAAGACATTACGACTTTAAGTTTGGGAGATTATGCCACTAGATTTCGATTACTGTTTGGAGTGTGAATACCGCTTTGATAGCTGTAAAAGGGCGATTAGTCGTTGTAGCAGGAAGCGACGTAAACTGTAGGTCCCATGTTATCAAGGCGGAGCCAGCAACGGGTAATAACTGGCATTGAAGAAGCTGCTGAGAGGCGGAGAGAGCTTGTACGAACCAAAACAACAAGTGAGCGGTCTAACTGCGCTGGCTCGACAAATGATGCAACAGATCAGGAAGTAAACACATCTCACTTTCATTTCACCAGTCAAATTATTCCAAACTGGTTGTTAACCACAAAATATCAAAATAAGATTAAAAAAAAAAAACTCTGAATATTACTGTTCTACTAGTTCATTGAAATCGTAATAAACATTTCGCCTGCGAAAGGTAAAATGCTTTTAAATACATACTAGTTTGTAGACATGTTTGTACTAATTTATCAGCTTTTGGACGATAGATAAAAATAAAACATACCTTATTCTACTCTCATGAACACATACCTTGTGTTCATGGGCTGTACGTAATTAGAAATCCTACTAAAATACTACACGTAATTTTGGCGGGAATCGCGTTTAGCAAAAATATATATTCTAATTTCCTATCACTTCTATCTCAGTTTCCTACTGTTTATCTATCACTTGGAAATGAAGCATACCCCATTTTACTTCTGTGGCAATGAGCTGTATGTTATTTGAAACCTTATCAAAATCCAATCTCTAGTTTTTTACGCGAATCGCGTTCAAGCAAATAACGGATGGTAATTTGGGTAAATTTCTCAGCTTTTTAAACTACGCATCCAGACAAAACACACCGTATTTTACTCCCGAGACAATAGGTTGAAAATTATTCGAAACACATATCAAAATTCTACCAGTAGATATTCTATGAAATTCTTTCATCCAGACAGACAAAAATATGAAAACAGTTGATTCCTTTACTGTAAGTCATTAACAGTCACCAAACCATTTTTTTAATCTTTAATGTACAAAATTTTGTTCAGTTACATCCCTTATTATAGCTATAGATATCGCTCGTAGTGAAAAACACAAATAAATATCACAAACCTAGGGTCTAGACTGGAGGACTGGTTCCCAATTATTGGTATGCGTACCCCTAGGGATACTTGAAGTTGTTTCCAGGTGTACGCGTGTTAATCTATTCGCTACGGTAATCACTAAAATAGTTAAAGAAATTACGCAAACATTACTATCTCCAATATAATTTTGGCCATTTAATTTTTTTGTGTCTGTTATTACTGAGCTAATTTAATAAATGACGAAAGCCAGATTTCATTTTTTATTTATCCTTTCAGCCGTAATGAGTATGTGAGATTTAGCTGTTTCTGGTAGGGGTACTCGGCAAAAATGGGAACCGCTGGTCTAGAGTACGAAAATATTACTCAAATGGAGCTACTGTCAGGCGCCTGGGGTTTCATACACAGAATGTGTTAAATTAAAAATCACTAAAATATTATTTTACGATAAAACTTACAAAGATACTACGTTATAAACTGTTATGCTTAGGTACTAGAAAAAAAAAATGACAAACGTAGGCCTATTACCGAGCGTGGTGGGTGAACGCTTGACGTTCTGGCCTCGCATTCGTGAGGACGTGGGTTCGAATCCCCGTCTGGGCATCCAGATTTGGGTTTTCCATGGTTTACCCAAATCACTCCAGGTGAATGCCGGGATGCTTCCTTCAAAAAGGCCATGGCCGAATTCCTTCCCGTTCCTTTTCCCCAGTCCCGTCCCTCCTCTAATGAGCAATAAGTAAAAAAACAAACGTATTATCACGCTCAACAAGGTCAGCGCGGGGAAAGCATTGACAAATTGCTGTGTATAATATAAAATGCCAGGATAGTCGACAAATAGAGGAAACTTTCAAAGAAAATAATAGGACTAGTTAAGGGGAAAGATGGTATCCGGAAGAAAAATGAAGATCCGTGTAGAGAAAACTACTAGCAAACTGCTCAAAAGAAGACAGAAATTTTATGGCCACCTTTTGAGAATGAGTGAGAGCATAGTGACGGAAATAATTTTCAACTACTCGTGTATCACTAAACTGAAAGTGACAACAAAATGAGGTCAGGAGACGACAAACAATACTGTTGATATAGAGAATCAAATAATATTTCGAACTAAAATTTATAAATTCAAGGGGTTCCCAGAACAATGTACAGTACAAAGGCCAATAACATCTGGTCTGAAGAAAGAAGGAGGAACTTCGGAGAAAGAATGAAAATATACTGGGAGGAGAAGAAAAAGCAAACCACTAAACAAGTAGTTTCCGGCCATCGAAAGTAGGACGAAATCAAAAGAAGATAAAATGCTACGATGAGGTGTGATATGACAGTCATTGAATTGAAGGAAATGTCACGAAAAAAATAAACGAAAAACACGACTGAGTGTGGTGGGTGAGCGGTAACGCTCTGGCCTCGCATTCGGGAGGACTCAGGTTCGAATAGCCGACTGGGCCTCTAGTTTTGGTTTCTCCATGGTTTTTCCTAAATCACTTCAGGTTAATGTCGGGATGCGTCCTTTAAAAAGCCATGGCCGAATTCCTTCCCGTTCCTTACCCCAATCATTTCACGCCTCTAATGACCTTGATGTCAACTAGGCGTAAAGCCCTAAGCGAAACTCAACAAAATATCAAATTTTTCTTCTGACCTAACCACAATTTTCTTTTTATTTGTCCTACCATATTCCGGTAACTGTCGACAAGCATATAGAGCATCTTTGGTCGGATACGAAGCAGTGACCTACGTTCTGACTGGAAAAGACATATAATCTTGCTCGCATACATGCGACAAGGGCAAAAGGAGCAAATAGAGTTGACACGACTTATGGAGTGTCCCGTGTTAGGCGAAGGATATTGCACCACGACCGAAGCAAGGACACTTCCACTCTATACATTTTTTTTTTTTTTTTTTTTTTTTTTTTTTTTGCAGTGTTCCAGTTTGTAGTGGTGGTACAACTGGGCAGTTCTTGTACACTGGACCGGCGCTGGGTGTGTAATTACGTCGGAGGCAAGCGAGGTAGGTAATTGGCCAGTTAACTACGGGCGGGGGAATTTCGGCTTTGCTGTGGCCAGGTAGTAAAAACGGACACTTAATACGTCATAATTGCCGGAAGGGGCAATTTGGAGCGGCGTGTGGGGGACGGGGGGGGGGCGAGGTGATTATTTTTGCGTACACTTGTTTAGTCACTTTACTGTACAGCCCCCCCCCCCCTCATCTCTCTCTATCGCTCTACGTGTTCTCCGTGAGCCCATTACCGCTTATTTTACTCCGTATCTTGTATCTGAGTCGGAACACGTTCTGTGCACCAGAGAATTCGTCTGGTTGACAAGAATACGTTGCGCCAACTATTGAAAACAAAGGAAGCTACCAAGTGTCTCCGATCTATAATTTGCAGATGGGAACTGTAGGATAAATCTAAGCTTCCAGCGAAGCAAACATATGGACTATAGATATCCGCGTAAACAAAAAAATTGCCACTTGGGAAGATGGGGATTCAAATACCCATACTGCCTTCCAAACTTCGATTTATATGGTTTCCCGTAATCACTTAAACGAAAGCTAGGATCGTTTCTTCGAAAGACAATGTTCCAATTTAATCCCGCTCTTTGTCCCATATCCTTTCTTGTCTCTAATGACATCGACGTCGAACAGGTGTAAAACCATTAGCAAAAAAAAGAAACAGCTCAACTGATCATTTATCATAGACATAAACTGAAATGTTAGAGAAACAGGTTCGATTCCCGATTACTCAATGGTTATACGTATGTTTTTCGAACTTTCAGGAAATTACTCCAGTGAGCATTGTGCAAAGTTGATTGAAATAAGGCTACAACCGATTCCTTTTTTTTATATATATCCCATATATATCTATTTATATGTATCCATTTATATGTATCCCATTCTAAAGATATGACCCATTCACATAAAATATTTTATCTTCTCTCTCTCGTAGTATATTGGGTCTGTGAAGCAGGTCAATGTGTGATATATTCGACCATCTAGATCGCATAGTTGGTTACTATTTGGTCTTCCAATATTTCCCATATCAACCGAATTCTAATGTGAAGGTATTGCCTATCAGTGGACACGAATAATTATTTCGATAGTATTACAGGTGTTTTTTAAGTAACTGCAAACGAGTTCCTGAAGCAGATTGTCCACTGAAGAATTTCTACATGTACAGTGACAATATTGTTAGTGTACTTTCTTTAATCTAGACAGAAATCATATATGTA
Organism: Vandiemenella viatica; assembly: GCA_031002005.1. NCBI lineage: Eukaryota > Metazoa > Arthropoda > Insecta > Orthoptera > Morabidae > Vandiemenella > Vandiemenella viatica. The sequence continues at coordinate 90,512,276 of CM061918.1, forward strand.
GCCTGATTTATTTCAAATACTTGGAATTAATGACTAAAACTGGTTTTGTACTTTTTTCCCGACTTTAGGAGTTTTAAAAATACTGAGGAATGAAATAGCTAGCAAATCTTTGTCGAATTTCAGGAACGGCTTTTGTTTACCACCCAACAGGAAATTGATTTTTTTCTCATTTGTTGCAACATTCAGAAATTAAAGAAGACTAGAGTTATTAATCTCTATAGTTTCAAGATTGTTTTCTAAAGTGCTGCAGAATTGTGTTTCTACATTCGTTGCAGGGTAAAACCACAATGTACATATAAATTCTCGAAAATTTATGTATTTAGGTTTGATTGTGTACACTTAAAAGTTTTGACTAACTTCATTTAGTACTTCGAGTGAGGGTAAAACGATCCCTATTGACGGAGAACACATCCAGTCTACTCCAATATGGTATGTCTAGTATCAATTTTTCAGTGTATAAAGGGTTTTTAACTACCACAACAGAACGCATGCAACTGTTTCTGTAGATGCGACAAGAAGAACGAAATTTCTTTGTTTTGATTTTAACGTGGATAGATACGAAATTAAATATAGAAACTATTTAAACTAATTTAACAAAAACATTAATTGTAAACCTGTATTTCTTGTTCATATCGAACCTACTTAAATCGACCAGTGAGATCCATTGGCAAAAGTCGTAAAAACTTTACTTAAAAGTCGTTAAAAACTTCTCTAAGTTGCAACGTTATGTCGATGGAAGTAATGATTCGAATAATTAGTTACTATAAACGTCATAATATCCGATAATTAATTCTAAGCAAAAAAATTGAACCATTCAGGATGCACTGTCGACAATGTCGCTGCGGAATTTTCTACTATGCAAATGCATCCGGAACTAGCGAATTTCACTGGAGATAAACATTCTATTGCATAAAAGACATATAACTTTATTAAAAAATGAGTGAACGTTTCATGATATAAAATAACCATCAATAACTGCAGTAATAATTTCTACGTAAAAAGTATAAAAATGCTGTACTAAGAAATATGACGTTGCAAATTTTCTACTTAGCAGATGTATGAGAACCCAGTGAAAGTTATTGAAGATAAACATTCGACTGCATAGAAAGAAAGTAACTTTAAAAAAGTATTGAGTAACATTTCATATTATAAAAAATTAAATCCAGTAAACAAAATATCCTTGTACTCGATTCAATCTCTGATTTTTATGCGGATTTCAGAAAATCAAATTTTCGTTTAGGAAAATCTTGATACAGTGGATAATGAAGAAAAATTATTATTAGTAATAAAATATACTCCTTCCCAGTATCCTAACCAAATATATGAACCAGGATCAGGACTTTCAATTACCATTTTTCCATGTCACAATATTTCAAACGAAAAATGATAAGGGGAAAATTGTAAACAAACTAAGCTTTTTTCAAATGCTAGTAATCTTTGATTTCGGCACATCCAGCGGCTTCAAGAAAATTGCATAGTTATTATGAACTTCATAAATCGAAACCATAGACATTGGTAAATTCGTCAAAACGTACACACAGATAAGAATATAAAATCATAAAAACTACAAATATGCTACACATACTTTGCATATATCTGAAATTTGTTCGTTTAGGGTATAAACTGAAATAAAGGAGAGTACAGTCATACCTTATTCTTTGCTGGTGTCTTCACTCAGTTTTGATGACGAAATGAAGGTCTTGCTTGCTGAAATACGATCACTTTTCACTACAACACTCACTAACACACGAAATTTGAAACGATCATTACAGCTGATTAAAAATCACAAATTCCTACATAGCTGTATTTTTCACTCATCTTCTTTATCTCCAGACAAATCCATAAACAATAACTGAAAAATCTTCTTTATTCTCTGTATTACTCCTTCATGTTAAATCATGCTATATCTTCAGTCTTTTTCATCATGTCTTACGCATCATTATTTTCTTGTTCTCACGAAAATCCACTAACGTTTATAGCAAAAGTTGTCACTAACAGAAATGGGACAACATAATTCAAAATTTCAGATAGTATTGTATATTATTACAAATGATTACTGTCAATACAACTGAATTTTTCGTTCTTTTATTTGTTTATTGATCACGTTTCACTTCAATCACAGAATCTCCTTCAGCAGTTTTCTCTTCAAATTTGACTAACTGTAAGTATATGATTTTGGTATTTAATTTTCTGCATTGAAGTTATGGTGTAAGTTATGATGGACTTACATTTTTCATTTTTATTGATTCATACCAAAACTTTACTCCCGGACTATAAATCAAATTGATCGAAATATGGTACCAAGATCACACAGGGACATACACCTACATGGAAAACCACTGAAGATGCTTCTATGAATGAAATGGAGCTCTTTGAGTAAACAAATAAAGGAATCAAAAGTACAACTGCATTGGTTCAAATCACTTATCATTCACCTATAATTATCAGTGAAAATGTGAACTTTGTTGGTGGTTTTACATGTTAATTTCGCTGATCCTCGATGCATAATTCACAAAAAAGAAAAAAGAAAAAGAAAATAGGAAGCAAAAAATCGGCAAGACTGAAAGAATTCCATATTATCAATTGTCAGTTGATAACTCAATAGTATGTTATTCAAGGGAATCATTTGAAAATATTAACGATAGTAATAAAAGCATTAAATGCACAACAGTTCAACATGCACCATAAAATATCGCGCACAAAGGGTCAAAAGAGAAATATGTTTTTATATTGACACAAGTCTTATGGTCTTGATATTTTGGACTGAGTATAGAATTTCTTAGAAATTTTCGAGGAATCGTTAATTGCTTTATTGTTAATATGATTGAACAGTGGCTAGATCTACTTTGGAAATTCGAAAGTTTTTGCAGAAAATAGCAAACTCCGCTGCATTTTCCACAGGATGAAAACTTTTACTATGTGAAATTTTTAATGATGTATTCAAATCTGATGATCGTCAATGCAGTGACCAAAGGCCTATCGATAACGTACTTCCTTAAGTTTGTAATCATTTTCGGTATCCCAAATTAATCATCATTCTTCGTCCATTAACAGTTTCTTGAGTGATACCAGTTTGCCAAATTAGTAGCTCCGTACTTCTCTGTACATCGTATTTACATTAAACTCGATGCATTGTCCAGCAATCACTCGATAATATATTGCTGAAGGTAAACGAAGAGACTGCGAGAAACTAGCTCAACCGTCTATCGATTATACCTAACAATATCCTCTACCACAATTAGATGTATAACTCATATAAGCCGTAGATACCAACCAGCACTGATATAATCAAACCTAGTCATTATTCGGAGGATACCACACACTGACCAATGACGTACGAATATCGCGATTTCTTATTCGGTTTATCGATAGCACCACGGCTATGCAACACAGTGCAACTATTTTGTATTTCAGCCTCCCGCGAATCACAAGCAAAGTGTAATATTGCGAAAATCGATAAATCGCACGCAAATAAATTTCGGTCTCTATTGATCACACTCGACAATTCGCTCGGCAAAGAGTCATCGTCAGTGGATACTAACCACTAACACGAAAAAAATCGATAAATCGAACACAATCGATTTCGGTCCGTATTGATCGCACTCGACAACGCACCCGGCAAAGAGTCATCGCCAGTGGATACTAACCACTAACACGAAAAATCGATAAATCGAACACAATCGATTTCAGTCCGTACCGATCGCACTTGACAACGCGCCCGGCAAAGAATCATCGCCAGTGGATACTAACCGTTAAAACGAAAAATCGATAAATCGAACACACTCGATTTCTGTCCGTATCGATCGCACTTGAGAACACGCCCGGCACAGAGGCCTCGCCCGTTAATACTAACCACCAAAGCTGAAGACGACGTAGAAACTACAAAAATACACCCACGCCGGTATAACTGTACCGTAAGGCGCAAAAAACTGTCTCGCAAGCCGTTCCCTTTCGACTTTTTGCTTCCATCGACCACCCTTGCGTCACGCTGTGTCACACAACACCAACATCGATACACGGGCGGGGCAGATATATTGCCGAGCTGTCACGGGGACCATTGTCTCCCAACTGGGGAAAAAAGCCGAAGCGCCAACAAAGGGACAATATGACCACCCCGTTCCAGTTATTGCAGGGTTTTACAACCCCTGCAGTGTCCGGCCACGGAATTCCTTCGGTGCCCCCTTTTTTGGGGGTTGAGTTAATAGCGCCGTGGGGGTGGTTTGTGGCGAGAGTCTTCACTCTGTGTGTTTGGCGAGACAATAGCGTGAGGTGCCCTAAACCAGTCAGCGACGGACAATGGACAGCGAAGAAAGGGCTGTAAAAGGGGTGAACGCCCTCGGCGGCAGTCCGGGTGGGAATAACTCAGCTGCTAACAATCTGGCCTACCAACCACATACCAAAGCTGTCGGCAAGGATACAAAATAACCCCGTAGCAAAGTAGAATCTCATGCAATAGTTAACTGATTAATTAAATAGCAACTACCCGAGGTCCTAGTAAGTATACTAGGTTTTCTCGGTCATCGGATTCTGGGGAACAGAGACATCATGCGGGAATATATCGGAGCTTCTCAAATATCTTCGTCCGAAACGCAAATATTTTATTGGCACTTTGAACCAGTGGCGTAGCTAGGTCAACAAGGTCCTGGTGCAAAAAATTGATTTTGTGCCCTCAGGCCAGATGGGCGACCTTTTTTTCCTTTGTGTTGCTGGTAAGGGCCCCCTGAGCTGAGGATGGGGCCCTTGAGTTGGGCTTAGGGGCCCCCTGAGCAGTGAGAGGGCCCTTAGTGAGGGGCTTCCTGTGTCAGGCTCGTGGACCTCTAAATTGTGCTTGGGGCCCCAGAGGTATGCTTGGGGTCCCCCTGAGCGTAGGGGCCCCGGTGCACTGCGCCGCCTAGCCCCATAGTAGCTACGCCCCTGCTTTGAACATCAATACGCTTCTCAAAGTTGGCAAACTTAAGAAGCTAACAGAAACATTACACAAATTCAACATCCAAATTCTAGCCCATCAAGAAACATGATACGCAGATGAAAATCATTTTGAATCAGGAAATTACAGCAACTACAAAGGCAAACCAGCAATCTCAGTCCCTAACAAACCAACACAATATGGCACCGGGTTTGTAATCAGACGAGATATTACAAACTAAATATTAAACTTCATATCTCAGTACTGTCAATCAAATCAGGAAATAAGGCCTATTCAGTAATAAATGTACATGCACCTACAAAGAACTATAGTCAAAAAGATACTCAAAAATTAGAAGACTTCTGGGAACTATTAGAAAAACGACAAACTAAATTCAACTGCGTCATATCAAAATACTAATGGGAGACTTCAATGCGCAGACTGGCAAAGAAAAGAAATTCAGAGTCACTCTAGGACTCTATCCTGCACATAAAAGAACCAATAAAAATGGAGTGCGATTAATTGCCTTCTGTGACAATTTTTATTTAAAATTAATGTCAACTCGTTTTCTGGCACTTCCACACAAGAAAAAAACATGAAGATTCCCGATCTATCAATTAGGAGAATTTCAGCAAGATCATGTTGCCATCTTCAAAGAAAATCAGAAGAAAATTATGAACGTTAAAGTCAAAAATTCTGATCACCATTTGTCTCTTTTAAAGTAAAGTTTCAACCAAACAGATTCAAACCCAAAATACGACAAAATGCGCGAATCAACCCTGAATGTTTAGAACAAAAATGTGAAATTTTTACTTGCTAATATATCCAGCCAATACCATACTAATTGGCCAGAACACTGGTTGACACTGTCGGATCTTCTTTTAATATTATTTAATTTTTGTATCGCCCTCCCACATGCACTTGCATCTTGAAAATGGAGGTTTTTGAAACGTAGGTCTAAAATTGTTCCCAGAGCTGCAAGGGTGTTAAATTCAATGAGACCAAATCTTTTTTATATTCAGCCAGTAGGTTTGTTTGCAACTGAGTGACACATTCTACTGATGAAAATTTTGTTAGCTGCGACGTCAGACAATTAATCATTGGTATGATTTTGGATAAGGTAACATAATTCTGGCCTGAAGATTCTCCTGTGACAAATTCGAATGGTTGTAACAAGGGGACTACCTGTTTCAATATTTCAAATTCTTATCCAGTCACCAATTCAGGACTATCCGTAGCGTCGAGTAAAAGCTGCGTAGCAATTTTCGACAAATCTAAAAATCTATCAATCATATAATATAGTGAATTCAAATGTGTCTTAACGTAAAGAATAAATATTTTAGTACATCCCTCAGGAACTCCTCTATCGGTCTGTATTTTTCTTAATTTGTCTGTTTGTATAACACTGTTCTTGACCCATTTACGAACCAGAACGAGTCGGACATAGACAAACAAGTTTGCGAACAACAGAAACTTAGAAAAAGAATGTATTGAGAAAAAAAATGCAATAATGACAATGAAAAAAATATTCTTTACAGTGCAGATGAGCGTTTAATGTATCAATTAAAGTGTTAAATGAAATCATGATATTGGTATACGCACCGATATGAGTACTTTTGACTGATACCTACTTGATACTTATTTTTAAAGTATCGATACAAAAAGTACTTGGTTCTTTGTTCTGAAAATGTGCAGTTCATGATGCTGAGGTTTGTGCCGTCCCAGCGTTCTTTTAGGTTACTGCGGGGAAATAGCTTAAAAACCGTCATCAGGATGGTCGGTAGGCGGGGACCAGAGCTCTAATCTAGTCTCGCTGTACCTCTCCGATCCAGGGCGATAACGATTTAACGAGCGCAACCCCATTGGCGTGTGTTTTTTCTAGATGTTTATTCTCGCTCTCACTGTCTGATGAAATTAAACGTGTTTGGCGAAAAAAGATCCATATGCATTGTCGGTTATTAATTATAGATACAAATTGAATATCTTGTAAGTAAGGAAACGGCGCATAACATCAGTTGTTCATTCAGTCAGTAGGTGCAGTGGATTGATTTTAATGCTGTCTGTAAACAATTTCCTTTTATGGTTTCTTAGCAACTATCTTCCATTTGCCATTTTTACTTAAATGCAAAGCTACCCCCTTGAGTCATTTGGTTGTGGCACCGTGATGATGTTCGGCGCCTGACACGGGGTTAGCTGGTTCGAGTCCTGCTGATGGAAGAAATTTTCGTCATCTGGACTTAACCAGATTGCTATCGAGCGTGGCAGGTGAGTGGTTAACGATCTTTCCTCGCATTCGGGAGGACGGCGGTTCGAATCCCCGTCCGGGCATCCAGATTTGGGTTTCGCATGGTTTCCCCAAATCACTCCAGGCAAATGCCGGGATGCTTCATTCAAAAGGCCATGGCCGAATTCCTTCCCATTCCTTGCCCCCCATCCTTTACCGTCTCTAAAGACCTCGTTGTTATAGAGACGTTAAGCAGTTAAGAAAAAAAAATGGTGGTATTCCTTCCCGTTCCTTCTCACCAGTCCCATCCCGCCTCTAATGACCTCGACGACGAGGCATAAATCCATAAATAGATAAATAAAACAAAACAGATTGCTTACCGAAGTTCTAACGTTTTGTTGTACGAAGGATGATTAGTATTGAAGTGATATATGTCGGTCGATTTTTATTTGATTGCCTTTTTAATTGATTTTACAGCCCATCATTTAGCCAGTGATGGACTGGGCTTCAAAGTTGAGAGGATTCACCAAAACTTACAATCTGTTTACTAACCTGTTAGATGACACACTACACCTATAAGAAATTATATAAACTTTGTCTTAATAAGTCGATACTATTATTCTTAGTGTATAACTTTTACTATCTCTTAGTGATCTGTGACATTATTTATTCTCATATCTTGAAGTCCGCTACATTGGTCTGTCTCTGCCTTCTCCCTGCTTTAATCAACTATAGATCATACTCAATAGTGAGATAACATAATACGCAAAAAGAAATAATACAGACAATACTTACAATATTAAAGTTCGGTAACTACACTTGTAACCTTATCAATAAAAGGCAATGAGATCTAGCCCAAGTATCCTCCTTCAAATACTTAGGCACTGTGACGGATGAGCAGTGTGATTGGTAGAGAGAAATCATGTCCAGAATAGAACACGCCAGGATACGAGTTATTAACAATTTTTTTTTCTCCATAAAGTCGCATCTTAGTCTGCATTTGAGAATGAGTGTTTTCCATTTTCTCTGAGGGTGTGAAAGCTGAACCTTAGACTAGAATCAAGAGAAAAGAATTCATGCTTTTGAAATGTGTTTCTATCATCGCCTCTTATGCATATCGTGGGTGCTGAAGATCTCAAACGAAGAAGTACTTCATCGGTTGGAGAAATAAAAAGAACTGCTGTTCACTATGATGCAAAGGAAAACCTAATATCTAGGACACATTATGAGAGGCGAGCGGTACCAGCTAGTGCAACTCATCAGTGAAGGAAAGATAAAGGGGAAATGATCTGTTGGAAGGAGAAGAAATTCGTGGCTGAAGGACATTTAGAGATGGTACAACTGCACGTCAGAAGAGGTTTTCCACGTCCAGAACCATGTGGATCACCAACACCCGATAGGAGAAGACGCCTTGAGAAGAAGAAAAAGAACTATACTTTTAACATTTATATATGGAGTTTACTCCTGCAACCTTCGAAAGTCTTGGAATAAATCTCAAACCTCCTATATTAATTGTTAGAGTTTTAAAATATATTTTTGGACGGAGCAAGGTTCCAAGCTGTATTGCGCGAATGTTGCAGTGTTCATAATTTGCTTGTTTTGACGTTTTGGCTGTGACCGCCCTTGCTGGACGTTATACACAACGAGCTTTGTCCATTTTGCCAAGGCCTGGCGATCGTAAAAAACAAACTCCCCGGGCAGGAACAATGCGGGCGGCGGAATGCGCCCTCAAAGGGCTGCGAGGGCGTGAATGGCGACAAGGAACCGTTACCGGCTCACCTAGTGTGCCGCCGCGTGGTCAAGGACGAAACACGACAGCCCCGCAATCAACTACCTTGCGTAACGGAACTACAATACCAAAACAACAGGCCACCACAGTCGCATAAAGGCCCCAGTGCCTCAGCTCTCAAAACATTGATTTTTTTTTATTTTGATTTTTTACTGGTTAACGTCTCTTTAACAGCGAGGTCTTTTACAGACGGGAAAGGATGGGGGACAAGTAATGGGAAGGAATTCGGCCATGGCCTTTTGAAGGAAGCATCCCGGCATTCACATGGAGTGATTTGGGGAAACCATTGAAAACCCAAGTCTGGATGCCCGGACGTGGATTCGAACCGCCGTCCTCCGGAATGCATGGCCAGAACGCTAACCGTTACACCACCACACTAGGTTTGGATTTAATTCGATGGTTTAATTTCCCGAGCGAGGCAAAAGCCTTGCCGCGTCAGTGATGACTTTTCTTGCTTATTGAAAAACTGTGTTCTGTGACGAAATTTGTTGTAAGATGTGGGGAAAAAAAAAGTTTTTGTAAGAAAAAGTATTTCTAATCGGAGAAAGTTCTGCCATATATGTTATCATGAGAATAGATTATATTATCTCTCATAACTAGGGTTCGGATTTTAATGACTAGTCATAATTTTTTCCTGGCTGTTTTTTGAGCTGTAATGCTGAATTAAATATTTGTTGAATGTTTATAATAGTAATTAAATGTATTTTTTGTAGCAAATAAATGTATATTCACGCCATTTTCCTAGTTTTGGACATATTAGGATAATATTTATTTTCATGTGGCTTTATTTTGAGGAAAAACCTGGTAATTCTTTAATGATACCGGGAATTCACTAGAAGTTATACAGGGTGTTACAAAAAGGTACGGCTAAACTTTCAGGGAACATTCCTCACACACAAACAAAGAAAATATGTTTGTGGACATGTGACCGGAAACGCTTACTTTCCATGTTAGAGCTCATTTTATTACTTCTCTTCAAATCACATTAAACATGGAATGGAAACACACAGCAACAGAACGTACCAGCGTGACTTCAAACACTTTGTTAAGGAAATGTTCAAAATGTCCTCCGTTAGCGAGGATACATGCATACACCCTCCGTCGCATGGAATCCCTGATGCGCTGATGCAGCCCTGGAGAATGGCGTATTGTATCACAGCCGTCCACAATACGAGCACGAAGAGTCTCTACATTTGGTACCGGGGTTGCGTAGACAAGGGCTTTCAACATTACCTTCCTGCAATTGTGCCAACTGGCGGTGAATCGAGGAAGTACAGTACATACTAACGAAACTAAAATGAGCTCTAACATGGAAAGTAAGCGTTTCCGGACACATGTCCACATAACATATTTTCTTTGTTTGTGTGTGAGAAATGTTTCCTGAAAGTTTGGCCGTACCTTTTTGTAACAACCTGTATACCGAGCGTGGTGTGTGAACGGTCAACGTTCTGGCTTCGCATTCGGGTGGACGCGGGTTCGAATCCCCGTCCGGGCATCCAGATTTGGGTTTTACATGGTTTCCCCCAAATCACTCCAGGCGAATGTCGGGATGCTTCCTTCAATAAGGCCATGACCGAATTCCTTCCCGTGCCTTGTCCATAGTCCCATCCCGCCTCTAATGATCTTAGCCGTCGACGAGGCGTAAAGCCGTAAAAAAAAATTGTAGTTATATGTGAGGAGAAATTAGGACAATTATTTCTAGAAATATACTCCTATTATATATTGGAGGGGAAGAAACCTAATTTTCACTAAATTGGTCAGAATTCACCAGTATTACTACTAATTACTGTCAGTCTCTGAACGCAATTGTTCCACCCGCTATTTAATCTCGACGATGCAGCAGTCGTTAAAAGAATGGAAACCGAGGTAGGTTAGGCAGGGGCATTGTGGCTAGTTCGCTAAAGAACAGTTTTGTAAATTTTACGTAGTGGTGAAACTGTTTTTACAGAAGACGATCCACAATTAAACTGCAGTGATTAGACTCTGCTTAAATACTCCCGTGACATATTGCGATGTTGAAGAAAGCTTCGAAGTTTTAATTGACGACAGGAGAAAATTCCTCTTCGAGAGCTTGAAGATGCATGTGGTCATATAATGCAACACCGGCACTAAACAAGAATAAACGTATACTAATCCACAGCAAATTTATAATAAATTCCATTTTTGAAAGTTAAAATCTAGTAAGGTGGCATCCATAAATTACGTGAGGTGTTTTTCCGGATTTCTGGACTCCCCCTCCCGTCTGGTGAGACTGGTCCGAATAACCCCCCCCCCCCTAGAAATCGCCCTCACAACTTTTTGAAACTTTTTATTTTTTTTTTCTTAGGTCTCACCTTTAAAAAAAGCCGATTACACCCGCACTTTTCGACGAAATACCCCCATAAGATCGAATTTTGCGTAATTCGAAGACTTAATTTTATTTTTAGCTCTACAGTCCACCAATAATTTACGATAACCTCAGGTGAGATATCCGTTGACCCCCCTCCCCCTTGGTGAGATTTCGCCGGATTCCCCCCCCCCCCCCTATTACACCTCACGTAATTTACGGACGCCCCCTAATCTGTTCTTTTCCAGGAGCATAAAAATAATTTTCGAAAACATTTAATATCCCCATGGTGCAGTGATTGCACGGAACCAAATTATGAAAGCGACATTAGTAGACAAAATTAAGTATAATTGAACATGTTTTAATGTATAGTAAATTCAAATCTTTGGTCATATTTTGTCATTTTTGGGTCATATTTGGATGCAAATTTCCCTACTTTTTGAGATCGTAAAGATACGAAACCTACTCATGACTAACACCATTGGCTGAGTTGGTTGCGGCACCGTGATGGTGTCCGGCGCTGACAAAGGTTTAGCTGGTTCTAATCCTAGTGGTCAAAGGAATTTTCAGCGTCATGGCTTGGTCGGCAGAGTATCACAGGCGGTGGTGCACAATTCATAGTCACGTGATTGTCCACCAAAGTCGTGGATTAAATCACAAAATTCTCCGTAGTTGGTATGGAGTGAGGGCATACGACAAGATGCTGATTCGTCCGTCGGATGGTGAGTTCAAGCTTGGCGGTGATCTTTGTATCTTTCGTAAGATCAGGCTTGAATTACCAGACACCAGTTTCATACACCCTCCGTTCCTATATCTTTCTTTCATAAACAACACAGTGAACACACATCACAGACATTCTCACAAAATAATACCACGCACTTACATCTTCCTGCACCTGCTGGTGAAGGTTATGGGAAACCACGCTGAACGGCAGCTACCACTGGTTTATCATAAGTTTGTATGAATCCCCAATGTGGCTGGGATAGGTACAATGGGACCAAGTTGGAGTCCTTGCATCCGCGTAACGGGCATTCAGTCGACGGTTTCCGGCAATAATGCTAGTACAGCACTCATTCTACAAGGCACAAACAACACATTTCACATACAAAAAATACACTTACCAAACAGAAATACAAGTTACAACTTTCGCCGGCGTATGGTAAAGTAAAAATGGTTCCCTTAGAATGAACGCTTCTGATCTAACATACCTATACAGGGAGTTAAAAAAAAGTGTAAAATATTATAGCAGCTGAAGCGGCATAAGTGTTCAGGGAGAAGAAATCAGTATGTTACGATTTGCTGATGACATTGTCTTGTTAGCGGAACGGGCTGAGGATATTGAGAAGTTACTGAATGGCATGAACACAATACTGAAGGAAGATTTTGGACTGAATATAAATCAAAGCAAGACAAAAGTTATGAAATGTAGCAGAAATGATACCAATACTATTAGATCAAATAAAAAAATAGGATCGGATGCAATAGGAAAAGTAAGTGAATTTTGTCACTTGGGAAGTAAAATTACAACAGATGGTCGAAGCAAGAATACTTGACCCTCACCTCTGGCACGGCTTGCTGTGTAATGTGAATTACGACAGAACACTTCCGTGGTTCGGATTCCACGTTAAACTGTAGGTCCCCTTGAGGTTAAGGTAGCTAAGACAGGGGCGGAATGCGCAGCCAACAGAAACACTGTCACCAGGTCATAACGACCGCACGGAATTATTATGTACAAACAAAAATACACCTACTACAGAGAACATAGCTTACACGAATCGTATACACATGTCAATATTTAAGCTCACCTCTTTCCTCCAGGAATTGAAAAATCCTAGTTCTACGTACCCACTGAAAACATTGAAAAAATTCCTCATTACAAGGGAGGGTCCATAAACTATTAATCTCCATTTTGGCCTTCAGTGAACCGTCCTCTCCCCCCACGTAATCTGACGTAACTTTTGCCTCTCCCCCCCCCCCCCATCCACGCGTGGCACGTAGCTTTCTTGAGTATTGATTGCAGAAGATATTTTGCACTATTTTCTCTTGTCAGACTACAGCGAACTAGATACGGAGACAATAAAATGACGGAAATAAATATTCATATGCTGTTGTGTGTTCTTTACCTTATTTTAACTGTGATAAATAATATTAATGAAAAGCTACGTGGCCTAGCTCGGATGAACCCCCTCCCCCTACGTAGACCGGCGTAGCTTTCCAATAAACCCTTCATCCTTTTTTTTTTTTTTTTTTTTTTTTAATACACTTAGCCACGTAGTTTATGGACGCTCCTCAAGCCATGAGGAGACTTTATGTGATCCGATAGGTTCCACTCGCAAATAATATACGTAATTTGCAATGGACCATATAATGTCTTGCGTTCGCACTTGTCGCGTGCTGTCCAGTGTTGTGACGGGTGAACTCACTGGCCGGTCCCTCGCCTCCGTGATGGACGCCTGGCCGTCCGGCCGGTTGCCTATCTCTGGGCGTTATTTATTTTTTCGTAATCGCGTCGGCCGTAACTCTGCTTGCGCATTATTTGTACGCTCGTAAATCGCGGCGTGTAATTAGACCGGCTGCTGCGTGACGCACGTGCGGTCGGCTGGTTGCTGTTGTTGTTGTCGTGTTGCTTTCTCTGCGGGGGCGGGCGACGCGTGGGACAGGCGTGACGTGTGTGTCCCGGACAATCGTCCGCGCTGTCTCGGAGGTGTGGGAGGATCCAGGTAGCCAGCTACCTCACTGGCAAAGATGAAAATTACGATCAGGAATAAAGCAACTAAGAGATTCATACCTCGTTGCTCTATTCTGGTACTGAACTGCGTTTTACTCTTATTTAATTGCGGCAACATTTCCCTGGCCATCTACGCAAAATTACGGTTTATTCGTGTCTGAATTTCCCAACAATAAAGCAACTAGGAGATTCATACCACATTCCTCTACTCGCATGTTGAGCTGCGTTTTGTTGTTGTTTAAATACGTCAACGTTTCGCCAAAAGTATCTGGACATCCTCTGCGCAAATTTTCGGTTTAATCGTGAATGAATTTTCTAATAATAATGCAACTAGGGGTTCATTTGTTGGGGAATTGAATTGCGTTTTGTTGGTATTTAAATGCGTTAACGTTTCGGCCGAAGTCTCTGGGCATCTTTTGGCATACATTTCGTTTTATTCGTGACTGAATATGGACTAGAAGGCTGCCATTGAGGATTAAGTTCCTCGAGGCCAGCTAGCAAGCCTGGGCCACCAGGTAATAGGGAAACTAATAACCATATGTGAGCCGGGAGTAGGTTTTTTTTTTTTTTTTTTTTTTTACGTCGAGGTCATTAAAGGCGGGATGGGAGATGGAACGGGAATGAATTCACCCATGGCCTTTTGAAGGGAGCATCCCGGCATTCGCCTGGAATGATTTGGGGAAACCATTGAAAACCCACATTTGGTTGCCCGGTTGGGGATTCGAACCAGCGGCCTCCCGAATGCGAGGCCAGAGCGTTAACCACTCACTCACCACGCTAGGTGCCGGCAGTTGGGCTAGGGAAGGTACAACGAAACCAGGTCTAGAGCAAATTTCGATTTATTCTGGACTGAATTTAACCTATAAGTTGCCTGGAGATTTAGGACGATATTCGGCGAGATTAAACATACGTAAAAAGCTTGCGTATAAATGAACAAGGTGTGAATTTACAATGGCGAAAATAATTAAAAGTTGTAGAACTAGGAGATTCTTCAGAAGTGGAAATGGTAGCTCGCGTCTGGCATTCAAAATACGTTCCGACAACACAGATTTCGATTTGCTATGGGTTCAGAAAATCACTACAGACGAATGTCGGGATGGTTCCTTCAAAAGGCCATGGCCGAATTCCTTCCCGTTCCTTGTCCCCAGTCCCATCCCGCCTCTAATGACATCTACGTCGACGATGCGTAAAGCCATAAGTAAAAAAAAAAATCTATGATGAAAAGGAAAAAACGAAAAAAGAGAAGACAGAAGGCAATATCTGTGCGCCGAAGAAAAGATCCGCATTTTCTGGTACCCAAAAAAAAAAAAAAAAAAAAAAAAAAAAAAAAAAATGGGAAGGAATGGTGAATACAATGAATGGAATACCACCTAATTGGGGATCTAGGGTCCGTTTGTTGCAATTTTCATCGATTTTAATTAGCGATGAAATTGATTGTTCTTGTACAAAATTTGTTTGTTTGTTTTGCTTCACAGAAGTAGAATCAAATGACACACTCGTGTCTTGTGAAGTGTAAAAATATGTAGCTCATCTGGACTGTGCAGATTATGATGATGAACCGTCCCTGTTTTGCAAATTTTGTGCTATGAAACAATAACGTATATCTAACGTACAACAAGTGAATAATTAATTTGTAGATCCATAAGAGAGGAAAGAATGGTATTAATTTTCAATTTTGTCAAGAAAAATTAATTTCTGTTAGTATTATGGACTATTTGTTTTACACAGTCCGTGGATTAGACATAGCAGAATCTAAATTTAAAAAAGATAGTACAGAAAAATCGTTTCTAAGTCACTCTTATTTAACTTTTTCCATGGTAGCCTCCTACTCCCCTGTTCTTCCCTATATAGTTCGAAGCAGAATCAAAATTCAACATGCTGTTAATGCTTGAATTGCGTAAAAACGAAACTGACAGGAAAACAGAAATGTTTTTCTATATTTTTCAGCTTGGCGTTACTACATCAAGACAAAATATACCTCACAATATACATATATACTTTTCTGTGTCGTTGCCTCAGCGGATGTATGTTTAGTCCCGCTACCTTCGGTGGCTTTGCTATTTATTGTAAGGTTAGGAATGTTTTGGGCACACTATTTATTATGCTCTTTTATGGAAAAAAATAGAGCTATGGTCATCTAGGATGACCTTAATGGTGAAAGAACCCCTGTATTTTTCGTGTACTAAATTATACTGGGTAATATATAATGCTAAGTGGCATCTTATGTTTGTGCCATGTTCTTGGCATTAATGTACCCAGTGTTGCCAGTCTTTCTGTATTTTGTCTTTTTGTTTCTATATTTTCTAAGTATTTAGTGGTTTGTCTGAATATTTTTTGTATTTATGTTCTCTAAGTTTGCTTATGTAGGCGGTCAGTTGATGGATATTATCATTCAATTAGAATCATTCTAAGGCATCGTTTCTGTTTCCTCTGAATGTTCATTATATTTGATGGGCTTGCAGTCCCCCATATTTGGCATCCTTACAATAAGAACGATTGTATTACTGATTTGTATATCCGTATCTTGGTGCTTGTTCTGAGGTCGTTGCTACTGAGTACTGGGGCCAGGTTTTGTGCTACTCCCAATCCTTTTCTTCTCCTGTCCATTATGTCATTCTTTGAAGAGCAACTTTTTTCGACTGTTATGCCCAAGTATCGCTGTGCATTTACCCATTCTATGTTCTTTCCCACTACGAAAATCCGTTCAGGTGGTTCTGTGTGAACAGCGCTTAAACGACACAATATTTTCTTCTCGCAGTCGAAGTATTAAATTTCATCTTTATAAAAAAGTGTGCTATCTCTTTATTGATTCACCGAGATGGGAGGAGGCCAATTTTGGCCTCCTACCTATCATTCGGGAGGACCGGGGTTAAACTCGGTTCGGCCATCCTGTCTGAGGTTTTCCGTGGTTTCCCTCAGACAATTAGGCGAATGCTGGGATGGTTCCCTAGAAGGCCACGGCCGACCTTCCATCCCCCTTTCCTCCCCGTAGTAGTAGATTGGCTGAAAAGAGTCCCCTATGACTCTCCAGCAGCCCGCCTCCCAGCCTTCTGCTGGGAGGAATGAAATGGTGAAATGGTAAAATTATTGATTGTGCTGCTAAACGTAGTTAACGGTGTATTCTTGCACTTTCGATAAACGATTGTTCCTAATGTAAGCACTCTTTTTGAAGGATTTGTTTTACATAATGCTTGTCAATTATGTACGTCTCACCTGCGACGTTTTCAGGGAGCAATTTGTTTATGCAGTTAATTCTCAGATGAAATAAGAAAGAAATGTTAGTTGGTTAGGAAAAAAACAGAGTAGCAGTCCTATTTTTTTCGTCTTTCTTGGATTTACTTTTTTCGTTAGATTTTACGTTGTACGAGGTATGATCAAAAAGAAACTAGAATTTTTTTAAATTTTTTTTTTTTTTTTGCAAGTTTATTTAATCTAAATTTTTATACTGTCCTCTTCAGAGTAGTCCCGCTTTGATATTATGAACTTAATTTCCAGTTTGAGAAACACTGTTGGAACCCCTCTTTAACTGTGGTCTTCAGTTCCGTCTGCGATTTCACTTTTATCCCATTTATTGTTGAGAGACGTTGTCCTTTGATTGTCAGTAAGAGTTTAGGAAAGAGTTTAATGTCACAGACTGCCATACCTGCAGAATGGGGTGGTTGTGGATAATTAAAGGGGTTTGCGGCGGTGCGTTGTCACGGTGAAAAATCCACGAGTTGTTTCTCCAAAATTCTACATCTACATCTAGATCCATACTCTGCAAATCACAAACATTGTGGGTGGCAGAGGGTGCTAAGCACCAATCCTAAACCCGCCCATTCCAATCCCGAATAGTGCGAGGAAAGAAGGAATACATATAAGTATCAGTACGGCATCTTATTTCTCTAATCTTATCCCTCCGGTCATTGCGACCTAAATAGGTTGGCGGAAGAACTATTTCATTGCACTCGAAATTTAATTTTTTTCGCATATTCTCCAATAAATTCGAACGCAAGATACGACGTCTGTCTTCCAAACTATCCCAGCCCAATCTATGTATCAATTCTGTAACGCTTTCATAAGAGCTGTAACAACAAGTCACGAATCTAGCGGCTCTCCTCTGCACCCTCTCAACTGAGTCAATCAGAACCTTGCGATACGGATTCCAAACCCCACAACAGTAATCCAGATGCGGACGCACTAGTGTTTGATACGCTATCTCCTTTGTTTGAGCATTACAATTCCTCAAAATACGACCTATGAAACGTAATTTAGAATTAGCCTTGCCTACGACGGAAGTTACGTGCATGTCCCAATTCATGTTGCTTTGTACTATCACCCCCAGATACCTCACGGAATCAACCGTGTCAACAGGTGAATTGTTTATTTTGTACTCGTGAACAACCTGATTCTTCTTGTTACTTATCCGCATTGCCTTGCACTTTTTTGCAATTAAGTGTAAACTGCCATTTACGGCACCAATCAAAATAGCATCCAAATCACGCTGAATTTCTAAGCAATCGTCGGAGCACCTTATTTCCCTATAGATAACCGCATCGTCGGCAAACAATCGCAACCAGCATTTGACGTTGTCACCTAGATCGTTTATAAATATTAAGAAAAGAAGTGGACCTATTACACTTCCTTGAGGAACGCCCGAAGTAACATTTATCTTAGAAGAGGCTTCCCCGTCAACAACGACATATTGTGATCGACCAGTTAGAAAATCACGTATCCACTCGCAAATCTGAGCCGAAAAACCATAAGCTCGAATCTTCGTTAAAAGTCGGTTGTGTGGCACAGAATCAAAAGCTTTCTGAAAATAAAAAAAAACCGCATCAACTTGCGAACCTGAATCGATAACTTTCATTATGTCGTGGGAAAATAGGGCCAATTGTGTTTCACACGATCTCTTCTTCCGAAATCTGTGTTGACATGGTGTAAGTAACTCGTTCTCATCTAGAAACTTCATTATGTTCGAGTCATTCTTTCCGGATTACCACACAAAAACCGCCCAAACCTTATAGATCGTACTCCTGATTGACTGTACGAGCTCTCTGATAGTAATTCTTCTGTTATTAAGCTCTGTTTATTTTTTCCACATTTTCTGCATTGATGGACATGTAAGGATATCCAGAACTCGCGTCATCTTAGATGTCTTCTCGATTTTGCTGAAAGCGTTTGAACTACTCATAAACTAGTGGTTGTAGCAAAGTACCATATCCAAAGACCTTTAAAATTGTCAATGCGTGCCCTTAAGTCCAATTTTAACATAAAATTTCACACAGTTTTTCTGATCAGGCATTTCGTAGCACAAAATATCGCCGAGTACACTGAAATACGTCTCGCTCATTCGCGTACGAAACACAAACTAAAACTGGCAGCTACCCAAAAATTAACACGTATGTTACTGACGGTACTACCACCACACACACACAAAATCAACTCAATAAACAACATAAAAAGTGCGCAATATCAAAATGCTCGTTACTTTCTGATGACACCTCGTTTATAAATATTAAAAAAAAAAAAAAATGTTAGTGCGAATCCTACCACCCGTTGAAACTGCTTCTAATTAGGAACATTTCATGGTTCTCTATGACCCATAGACACACTTCAGAAAAGTTCACACATTTCCTCTTCAGCGGTACTTAAATCAATGTCGTCTGGAGTGTGTTCAAACGGATTTTTTTCTGTATTTACATATAGTGTCATTGCGTACATTAGGCTAATTTTGACATCCATTCCCAGTGAATCAACATTTTTCCTATAGACGAGCGTAAGATAATTATACGTAGGCCTACCTGTAGAAAGGCCGAAAGAACTGCAGCGTTTCACATTGCCTCACAGATTCTATGACATTCTGTATGGGAGCTTCGATGACGTTTTTTGATTTGGAATACGCTTTTCATAATGTTAGGTGGTACAAGATGTTCAAAATTTTTAAAGAAGCTAGTTCTAAAATATCGAGATACTCATAGAAGTGTACCTTATAAGCTATTTAAAAGTGAAGTGGATATAATAAAAATATTATCATGAGAGACATGCATGAATTAAAAACACTGTGAGACAAGGTTGTAGTCTGTCTCCATCAATATTCAACTTGTATGCAGAGGTACCAATAAAGGAAATAAAAGAAAAATTTGAATGTGCCATAAGTGTTCAATCAGTATACTACGATTTGCTGGTGACATTTTCTTGTTAATAGAACAGACTGAGGATATTGAGAAGTTACTGAACGTTATGTAGAGTACAAAATACCGAAGGCAGATTTTGGACTAAATATAAACCAAATCAAGATAAAAGTGATAAAATGTAACGGAAATGATATTTCCCAACTATTTTTTTAATGTTAATGAAAATTGGATTGTGTGTATTACGGAATGATGCTGAAAAAGTTCTATAATTTTAGGTTAATCGGAATGCGAAGTTGAATAAAGACAGATTATAACAACAAATAATTGATTTTGTAAATTTACCTGCAGTTTACTCACTGAGTCCTAAGTAAGTCGATTATTTTGATCGTAGCCAATGATAAGTGAAGACGCTGACAATTGGAAGATCAAAAGCTCAGGTTTGATATTCAACCCGAAGTTTGATTGCTTCCCCCCCCCCTTCCGTCCCCTCTCTCTCACAAAAAAGGTATATATTGGCTAGTGGCCAGTTGCTTTCCTCCTTACCTAGCTATTCCAGTAATTCTTCTGGGTAAAGGGGACCTACAGTTTAATATTAATGGCGTAAGTTGTGCCAGAGTTGTAACCTGCTTTAAGGTTCTATCAATATTCACGCCAAGACAGAAATTCTTAGCAAGACAGAAATTCGAATCGGAAACCCTTAGACCTCCAGTAATTAGTAGTGCTTTTTTTAAATTTGCTATGGCTTTCCCTTTCGTCGACGTCGAGGTCATTAGAGGCGGGATATAACTGGGAAAGAATTCAGCCACGACCTATTGAAGGAAGCATCCCATCATTCTCCTTTAGTGATTTGGGGAAACCATATAAAACCCAAATCTGGACTCCGGATGGCGATTCGAACCCACGACCTCCCGAATGCGAGGCCACTGCGTTACCACTCACCCACCACGTTCGGTTTAACCACTGACGCACCAAGTCACTTCAAAGAAAGATTACTGGTTAATTAAAAGCAAGAATGGTGCATAGATTACACCTATGACTGATGTATACTGTTTTTAACTGTTAAAATTAAAGCATAATACAAGTATGTTTTGCTAGCATCGCGTAATTATTGCTACAGTAATTTAAATGAAAATACGGGTAAATGTGGCTGTTAAAGTTAGATGAGGTTATGTTCGACGCCGTGATTAACTTCTGTATTGCCTCTAATGCCTTCCCTATTGAGACCGGGAGTGCAATGTAATGGGCAGCAGCACGCAGTAGCAGTGTAATACGCAGGCCGACTCGCGGCATTGCGAGTGCCG
Source organism: Vandiemenella viatica (assembly GCA_031002005.1). Classification (NCBI taxonomy): domain Eukaryota; kingdom Metazoa; phylum Arthropoda; class Insecta; order Orthoptera; family Morabidae; genus Vandiemenella; species Vandiemenella viatica. The sequence continues at coordinate 90,533,666 of CM061918.1, forward strand.
CAATACATTCCGGCGTCGTATTACTGCCACGAATCACAATCGCACTGTCACCGTAACGACGTGTTTACTGTGGCAGTAACGGGCACGCTGTCAGCTTTACGGCGCCCTCATTAGGGCTCGAAGCGCGGACCGCGGCGTCTGAGTCACGGCCAATAACGGCGCCGCCAACCTTGAATAATGCCGTCCAACTGATTCACTGCGAAGCGGCTCCCACTGCTGGACAAGGGACTACTTTGTTCGGGAGAGGCGGAAAAGCAGTGCCTACTTTTCAGTTTAAAAACAAAGTTCATTCAATGTCGCTAACTTAAATTTGATACCGAGCGTGGTGGGTGAACGGTTAACGTTCTGGCCTCGCATTAGGGAGGACGCGGGTTCGAATCCTCGTCCGTGCATCCAGATTTGGGTTTTCCATGGTTTGCCCAAATCAATCCAGGTGAATGCCGGGATGTTTCCTTCAAAAAGGCCATGGCCAAATTCCTTCCCGTTCCTTGTCCCCAGTACCCTCCCGCCTCTTATGACCTTAGCCGTCGACGAGGCGTAGAGCAATAAGAAAAGAAAAAAAAACTTAGATTTGCAAATGCAGCTATGCAAAGCATTCACAGCCCAGTCAGTAGTGTAGACGCAGAAAGATACTTCATTATCTACAATGTTGTCATAGATGCCCTAATTCAAAGACTCAAAGAAGAAAACGTAGAAAAATCCACGATGGTAGCCTTTAACTTGTTTCTGTGTAATAGATTTTAAAATAATTGTAGTTTTTGAGAATAAATACAAAATTTTAGATTTTGAGTTTTTTTTTTTTTTTTTAAATCTGTTTAAACCTAGTAATAGTACACACCGCAGATTTTAAGACAGGTCCTCAGCGTTGAAACTGCGAAAATCACATGAAATTCTGTCCAGAAGCTTTTGTGCTAGGGGACGTTCATCAGTTACTTGAGCATAAAAAGGAGAAAAAAAAGGGGGGAGAGATCGACGGAAATCTCACGTCAATATTTTATTTCAGATTCCCGTTCTTCAAAGAACACTAGAGCTAAAAAAGTCTCCTACCAGATCTCAACAAAGCGGGAGGGTTCCAGATTTACGAAGAAAGTGTTCACGTAATTAATTGACGCCCCTGATGGAGGAACAGACGAATCAGAAAGTTTTTTTTTTTTTTTAATCGTGTGGCTTTAAATGAGAAGTTATCCACGGCATACGAGCAACGAAGTGCGCTTCGTTTTCTAAGCAGCAATGGACGAACGTCCACCTAAATCCACAGGAAAATGCAGCCTACGCACGTGTAGGGAATAGTGTCTCGCTTTGTGAAGTGTGACAGCGATTCACATGTAGCGCTGAAACCAAGACAACAGCCGACGGTAGCTCCACAGTCAAACGGACGAATACTACCACAGGGGCATCTCAAATTAGTGCTGCGATAGGACAAATGTTTGACCCGGTGTGGGGAATATATGGAAAAATAGGGTAAGGTACGTAAAATAGTACGTTTATTTGTAATTACCTGTATCTACCTTATTTCTGCTAATAAAAAATAGGGGCAAAAACTTTCTGATTCGCTCTCGCATATACAGGGTGTTACAAAAAGGTACGGCCAAACTTTCAGGAAACATTCCTCACACACAAACAAAGAAAATATGTTATGTGGACATGTGTCCGGAAACGCTTACTTTCCATGTTAGAGCTCATTTTATTACTTCTCTTCAAATCACATTAAACATGGAATGGAAACACACAGCAACAGAACGTACCAGCGTGACTTCAAACACTTTGTTACAGGAAATGTTCAAAATGTGATCCGTTAGCGAGGATACATGCATCCACCCTCCGTCCCATGGAATCCCTGATGCGCTGATGCAGCCCTGGATAATGGCGTATTGTATCACAGCCGTCCACAATACGAGCACGAAGAGTCTCTACTAACGAAACTAATATGAGCTCTAACATGGAAAGTAAGCTTTTCCGGACACATGTCCACATAACATATTTTCTTTGTTTGTGTGTGAGGAATGTTTCCTGAAAGTTTGGCCGTACCCTTTTGTAACACCCTGTATACAGAAATAGTTGTAGCATTTCCCACCCCCCTCCCTCCTCCTCCTTTCTTTTTCAACATATATTAGCTATCTACTTTTCAAACTATTTTTGCAGGACGCATACATTTCGTGTTCACTTCTCAACAGTTTGAATTTTATAAATAGTTTTTTTTTTTTTTCCAGTGATGATTATCGTCCTATTCAGATTCCTGGTGTAATGTCTGTTCAATGCAGAAACATCAGCCGAATGACATAGCATCTTCGGTACAGCAACATCGTACGTCGTACCATGTTTCTTGCGTTTCGATATCTCGCCGACAAATCGCTTGTAGTCGCGTAGGAACACGTCGTTCCGTGACGGATAACATAGCCCGCGGAGTGTTCACCGCAGACGTGGGCACAATTGATGTCTGAAGAGCTGCAGAATCGCAGGACAAGATTCGAGATATATCGACCTCGTCGCGGGCTCCAACACGGCCGACGAGTATCGATATATCACGGGGTGACATTCGATCCACTGCTGACCATGCCTTGGAGCCGCTCAGGCCACGAGGAGTGGAACAGATACGGCGAGACGACTATCGATAGTCTGCCGTCACCTAGCAGATATCGACCAGCACTCAGTACATTCGTTGTCAAACTGCAAACGGCAAAGATATGGATTAAGCAGTGTATGTAGCATGGGAATTTTAATCATGAGAATTTCATGGTTATAATTCAATTAATTTAATTGTGATGGAGCACACGATCCGTTGCCAATTTCCTTAAACACCCATTTTTAGCCATTCCTGAACCCGCCTATTTTTTCTTTCTAATAATTTTAAATTTTCTTAGCATTTTTGTAAATTATTCATCAATCATCACTTCTCTTGGTAATTTTTTCTAATTTCAGATTCCCTAACAAACAACAGAAAATTTTTTCACACACTTTAAATCGTGTGCCTGCTTATGGTCGTGGTCATCTTTTTCCTTCGTTGCCCCACTCTTAATTCTTAAGTCCTTATTACGAATATTTTCTTCCGCCACCAGGACAAAAATCAGCTAACCCCTTGTCAGTCCCCGGACATTATTATAGTGCCGCAACCAGTTGAGCCAATGGGAGCCAAAGGAAGTGATCAACCGAAACTTGTTACATCAGTGTATTTGAAAGGCATCTTTCCTCCTGCGCTGGCAAGCTGTTGCATACAGTGGATCCTTTCTCCTGAGGCAATGAATCAGCTATATCGATGAAATGAAGTTACAGCCGAAATAGTTGGAGTGAATGTTTCGAAATGAGTGTTCAGGAGTTTTTCCCTCTTCGGTTTGCAGCTGAGGGGAATTTGAGTAAGTGGAAACGCGAGTCTGGCATTCACAGAACGCGGGTTCGAATCTCCGACTGGCCATTCAGATTTTGGTTTTCCGTAGTTCTCCGAAATCATTTCAGTCGAATGTCAGGATAGGTCCTTCTAAAGGCCATGACCGAATTCCTGTTGCTATTCCCTCCAGCCCCTAATCACATTGACATCGACGAGTCATAAAGCAGGCAAGATGATACTTTTACTTTCTGCAGCCAGTATTAAATTTGGACGCAACACCAAAATGATTTACGATAGCTTACTTGCTGTTAAATACTCTGCTGTTCATTAATCTCTCACATTTTTCATTTTTTTTTTTTAAATTAGCAACTTCACGTCCTCATTTACAATGTCACTTTTTATTGATTTAAAAACAATTCTGTAGTCCTTAGACTTGAAAATAACATTTCTTTTACTAAACTCAGCGATAATATTTTCACTGCGATATTTGTCACAGGCTGGCCAACCTAAACTTATTGATTTACTTATTTAATATTCTGCTGTAAACCATCCCACCATGTTATTTTAATACTGTTTACAAAAATCATTTTACAATTCAACAGCTCTATGGTTGTTATCTTACAAGCCCAAGAAATAAATATTTTTTTTATGCAAACGGAAAATATAATTCACACTCTACTGTAACAGCAACTTAAACATCATTACGTTTTGTTTATTTTAATAAAAAATAATATTTACCTCTAAATAATATCATCCACTCATATTAAGCGGGGTCGTTTTTAATGACGTATCATTTACCACGATTCACGTAAGGCCTTGAAGAATATCATCAAATACAAGCCATCTTTTGATAATACTCTAATTTGATTAATTTTGTCTAATTTTGCATTATTGGAAGTCGTTACCAATTCTTTACAGCCAGGAAAAGCTTGATATAAATTGTATCATTAAAAAAGAGAAAAAAAAAATCGGTGAATACCCTTTAAAAAAGATATAAATCACAGCTGCTGTTCATACCGGTATTGGATCAAGGCTATTGTAATATATAAGCAAAGCTAAATTAACACTGCATTTCTCTCCATTAACAACTTGGCAAAACGCAAGTTTGTTACCATTTCCGTGTCCAACTTACTTGTTCTTACTATTCGCACAGTGCCTTGTACTATTCGTATAACCAAAGTTTAATATCGTAAATATCTTAAAGAAATTATAGCCAACCGAGAGCTATCTGAGAAATTAAACGGACAATAGGCAGCAAGTGTTTTATGTACCAGACATCTGCAGTACCTTGAAAAATTTAAATAACGCTAACGAGTAACCTCAAAAATTTCTACAGGTCGCGAAAATCTACTTTTTCTAGCGCCTAGCATAATGCGTTGTAGCATTACCTTCAACCAGTGTATAGACATCATTACACCAGCTATCGATATGAGCGATCGACCGCGACTATAGTGCAGTCGATAAGCGGTAGCTGTAGGATGTTGGAGCGGGGCCTGCGGCTTTATCTTTCCACTTAGGGGCGCACGCATCGCAGCGTGAGCCATCATCCTCCACACTAAAAAAGTTTAATTGCAGCAGCGGTTAACGAGTGGGCAACACCTCCGTTCGCGTAAGACAGTCCTTCAACACGACCGAAAGAAACTAAAAGTATCATCAAAGATATGCAAGGTAGTGCATGGGAAAAAGTAATTAATGTAACCTTATCTGCCCAACAGTACTCGCGGAATGGTATGTCTCAGTACATGACACGTTGTTAAGGGGCAAAAGAAGATATAAATTAAAAAAATAAAATAAACCGTTAAATAAAGAAAGATTGAAAAAATTAAATCTGAATTTGTGAATTTACATTAAGTATTTTGCTGAGGAAGCAACAGCTTTCCTCCAGAAAAATAAACAAGTAAATAGTAAGTTCAGAAGAATTTTACTCGTAACTATAATGTTGTGCAGCCATTAATGAGTTAGAGCAGAGAAAAATGATTATGCGGATGACTTTGCTTCCATAAATTCTTTAGACCATTTTGCCTTTTTCAAATAATAATAAGTGGAATTACCTAGAATTTTAAATTTAGTTTGTACCAAAACGTTGATTATAAAACAGTTATGGCATCAAACAGAACGTTATTAACAGGGAATTGGGTACCATTTTTTAACAGTTGTGTGGAGGCACAGTTAACAGTTTGTCTACGAATTTTCCTGCTAGTACTGGAAATGCTACTTTACAGTTCAAATCAGACCTCTCCTAGGCTTAAACATTAGGACTGGGTACACAGGATTTTCCACTCATTAATGCTTATGCTAATGGCTTTACGTTTTGTCAACGTCTTAGCCATTAGAGGCGGGGAAGTACCGGGGGAAAGGAATGCGAATCAATTCGGCTATGGATTTTTGAAGAAATCACCTGGTGGAGGCGGGGTGAGGTTGGGGGGAGGGGGGTGTTGGGGAAACCATGGATAATCGAAAACTAGATAGCTTGACAGGAATCCGAACCCACGTTCTCCGGACTGCTAGGCCAGAGCGTCACCGCACACCCACAAACTCTGTCTATTACTCATTAATAATTAGCAGTGATTTAATTTATAAGTTTTCAGCCATGGTGCATTACTAGGATCCATCCAGTAAGGATCGCGTACGAATGTAGGTTAAGTTGGCCCCAACAGTTGAAAATTGAATTCAGGATGGTATGAAAGAAAGATTTATTCTGCAACACGGTGAGTCCTTTACAAATTGGTTTCATAAGCCGTATTTAATTGCTGTATCACTTATGTAATTTTAGGTTCCTTGAGATACTGCAATCTTGCGACGTTATGTCACAAACATAGATAAAAACACATATTTTAACAGTACAATTTTGTTCTAGTCGCATTTTCGTAAATATATTTAAAAGCCTTCCACGCATTCTAACACTTTCTTCCTATTTTTTATTGTTTATTTTTTTATTTTTTTATTTTTTATATATATTTTTTAATATATATTTTTTTTATTTTTTTGGGTATAAGAAAAAAATTTAGTATCTCTTTGCCACTTATATTTTAACAAGTACGATCAGCTGTATTTTGTGCGCATGTATTATTGTTCGTTAGCTGAAACATGTAGAGCTGCACAACAATAACTACAATGAACTGTTTTAGGGCCACTTCGGACAGCTGTGCATTTTATTTTTGAGAGCTCTTTTTTTAGCAAATAACCAAAAATACTATTCGATTGGCGTCCTCCGCACATAATTTATAATCGCCATCTTGCAGAAATAAGTTTCCATATTAATCGCTGATAGTTTGTGTGTTTACAGTATTTTTCAATAATAAGATGCTGCAGATTTTCTAGCCGGCCGTAGCGTCTTAAGTTCCCCCGGCCAAGCTTCTCTCCGGCTGCCAATGAAAGTTGGGCCTGCTGGAGTCTGGAGAACCGCCTCTACTTTGCCTGCCCGGGGTCACACACCTGGAAGACCGGTCCTGGAGTGGTTATCCAGTCCCCTCCTCAAGGCTGGGCTCCAGGGAGCGATCGATGAAGTCGTGACAAAACAAGTGCTCTCCAACCGAAAACATCTTATAGTCATTTACGTGTTGATAAGCAGTGGCACGATGCAATATCTATACTTTGTTTGAATTTTTCTTCATTTATACCATATGGGACAACGTGTTCAAAATTTTAAAGAAGTTGGGTCTAAAATACCGAAATAGAAGAATACTTTATAAGAATCAAGTAACTACAATAAAAATAGAGAATCATGAAAGATACGTATCAGTTAAAAAGGGTGTGAGACAAGATTGTTGTCGATCCCCATTGATATTAAATTCTATATAGAAGAAGCAATAAGGGAAGTGAAAGAAAGATTTGAATGTGGCTTAAGTGTTCAAGGAGAAAAAATCAATACGCTACGATTTGCTGATGACATTGTCTTGTCAGCAGGACAGGTTGAGGACATTGAGAATTTACTGAATATCATGAACAAAATACTAAAGGAAGATTTTGGACTAACGATAAACCAAAGCAAGACAAAAGTAATGAAATGTAGGAGAAATAATGCTAATAATGGTAGATTAAGTATAAAAATAGGGTCGGATTCGATAGAAGAAGTTGGTGAATTTTGCTACTTAGGAAGTAAAATTACAACAAATGGCCGAAGCAGGAATGACGTTAAAAGCAGAATAACACTATCTAAAAGAACCTTCATGAAAAAGATAAATCTTTTAGTCTCAAATATCGATATAGGAATTAGAAAGAACTTTTTAAAACTATATGTGTGGTGCAGCACGTTATGGCAGCACAGCATGGACTTTAGAAATACCAGCAAGGTTGGACATATTTTGAAAGATGTAGGATTGGTTAACTTGTTAGTGGAAAGAACAGTCGACGGTAGGAACTGCGGAGGAAGACAGATATTATAACATATGAATCAGATAATTGAGGTCGAAGGTTGTAAGGAGTATGTTGAGATGAAAAGGTTAGATAGGAAGGGAGAATGGAGGATTGCATCAAACGGGTCGAAATAATGATGACATAAAATATATATATATATATATATATATATATATATATATATACTCTACAACTCACAATGTTTTAGATGGCACGTATTGCTCTGTGCTTTGAGTCCTTGACGGCTGACAAGAACGAATACAGAAAGATTTCAATGTTCGAGCTCATTTCCATTTATTTCTTGGGGCTCTATCCATGAACGTACATCTCGAAAAAAAAAAATGGCGTTTCAACTGAGAAAATTTTTATGGTGACGATCAGCTAATTGTAGATAAATAATTGTGGGTGTCAATAAGCTTAATCGCATTCTCATCTGACCGAGTCCATAATGACAAGTAGGAGAAAATAAAAAGAGACGCAATCGAAATTGGTGTTGATCGGCATAAAACAGAACTTGCCGGCACAAAGTGAAAAATCCTTTGTGTTCTCGAAAAACTGCCCTTCTCGAGTTTGCCTGGAGTGAATCATTCAGTGTTCTAAACCTTGTCTCAGTCAAGTGAACGAGGAATTCACGAGTGGCTCGCCAACTATTCCCGTTGCCTCAGTATAACAAACTTCGCCATATTTTACCTGACAAGAAAGTTAGGCTGGTTGCACTCGCAACGTTTTATTTGTCATTGTTTCAGCTCATATTTTTTACATGTTTCACTCCATGTTTCTATAGCTAGTGAAAAAGTTATTTCGTCGTCTGAGGAAAACAAAAAAAAATGAACGTAATCGATTTTTTTACACTCTTAGCGATGGCGGAAATAAATTTTTAATTATTTTCTAATGTCACTTGCTTCCTTTGATGGTTTAAACGAGAAGCTCAACGACAAAATACGAAAACGATAAATTCCATTCAACCTGTTGAAATGTTTCCTGTTTATCGCAAACAGCTTCAGCCAAAAAGATATCAGATAGTCGGCGTCAATTTTAATCATTATTTTCATCCAGGAAGGAAGCTGACGTATGACTAGAAGTCGTATGAAGTGAAAACACGCATTTGTTGATGTAGGCCACTGACTTCTCGGAACGTCACGACGATCGTTCCATCTAGTGGCAAAGGAAGACTGCTCAAAGACGTAGTGTGAAGAATACCAGAACCCTTCACTTCAATAATTGTATGGGATCATTCGATTATTTATTGTACTACCAAATATTTATTATTTTTTTATGGCTTTACGTTTTCTCGACGTCGATGTCATTAGAGGCGGGATGGGACTGGGGACAAGGAACGGGAAGGAATTTGGCCATGGCTTTTTTGAAGGAAGCATACAGGCATTCGGCTGGAGTGATTTCGGGAAACCGTGGAAAGGCCAAATCTGGACACTCGGGTGGACAGACATTATTTGAATTATTATTGGTTGGTATATATCAGTATTTATCACACTTTTAGTTCCGTGTACCCCTATAGCCATTAGCCAGTCCGCCATTACGTAAATATTGTCAAGAACCCCATACGATCAACTGGAGAACTCCTAGGGGTTCACGTACCACACTTTGAGAAACACTGGAAAATATTAAAGCGCTCCACCATTCGCCACCTCAGTACCCGACGAAGACTAATGGTGATTGTGTCCGCCAAAGCACCATTTTTTTTTTAACATTTGCCGAAGTTTCTTTGAAAAGGTACAATCTGCTTTGAAGTTTTATTGTTCAAGTCCACAATTTGCTTAAATTACAATATAGAGAATAAATTGTTAATAACAGTTCTGATATTTCATATTTGTTGTTGTTGTATCAGCTGCGAGAAAATTCACAGTAAATTCTACATGGAAAGACTAGTATTTTCTTAGGAGAGCGAAATAAATGGCTTCCATGAAACATGTATGGAACCGCGTCCTGAAATTAAAAGCAAACGTTTCAGTCGTATTTCTTGGAGATTCTTCTAGGGGGAAACTACACTGCCTTGGTCTACTAAGCACAACTATCTCCTCCCCCCAATCTGGGACACGCAGTGCTCTGGGCTTAGGGGTATCCATAAATTACGTGAGGTGTTTTTTTTCGGATTTCCGGATCCCCTCCCCTTTCTAGTGTGATTTCATAAGATCTGCCCCCCCCCCCCCCCCCCCTAGAAATCGCCTTCACAACTTTTTGAGACCGTTTTTTAGGTCTCATCCTTCCGAAGCCGGTTACGCCCCCACTTTTCGACGAAATACACCCCTAAAATCGACTTTCGCGTCATTTCTAGACTTTTTTCTTTTAGCTCTACAATAATAAAAGAAAAAAATTCAAAAACCTCACGTGAGATTTCCGTTGACCCCCTCCCTCCCCTTTGGTGAGATTTCGTCGGACCCCCCTCCCCCTATTTCACCTCACATAATTTATGGACTTTCCCCTAGTCCAGAGGGGACTTAGCAGAGTGCATCTCAGTGCAGTTTTGCCCTAGAAGAAGGCCGAAGAACACTGTCCGAAACGTCATTATTTAACACTAGGAAGCGAAGACACTTTGACTGTTTAAAAACTATGTTTTACGTGCCGTTTATTTATTTATCGAATGATACTGTGAGGTTATCAAAGTCTATGGTGGAAGGTCAATGATTGATAGTCCTACGATTCGCTTAAAAAAAAAAAATCAAATATATAATAGTTTGAATAGCTAGTTGGTTCAGTGGTTTAGACGTCTGAAAGGGGATCGGTTGGAATCCCGCTCTCGACTGAGATTTTCAGAGGCTCTTAATCCGACCTTCACCTCTGGCACAACTTGCTGTGCAGTAAGAAGCACGCCAGAACTCTTCCGTGATTCGGATTCCGCGTTAAACTGTAGGTTCCCTATACCCGGTAGGACTACCAGGTTATGTTAAGTAGCCATGACAAGAGCCGCATTTCGGAGCTAATCGAAAGCACTTCCAATCGGCGGTCGAACAATACTTCCCCGCCAACAATACCATACGATAAATTGAATTTAATAGTTTGGTTATAATATGGTAGTAAATCCAGGTTTTCCGCGTAGTTTTGTCTCACCTCCCTTGGTCCAGCGCTGTAGAGTGTTGACATCGCGAACCACTCGGTACCAAAACCTTCTTTCAGTCTGGGCTGTAAGTCACAAAGTGCGGCTTTCTTTTCCCAGAGTTGGCGGCAGTGCGATCGTATTTCAGCGCGATACGGCGCGCAGAGTAACTTTCGCTGCTCGTGCGGGCAGAGTTAGAGGCGGGGGAGGAACTTTACGAGCCGTCGGCGTGTATCTGAAAGAAGCGATCGAAACAACATTCAGCTCACGTGTACTGCTTCACACAGCTGTGCTGTACCGTTCCGTAATACTGAAGTCGGAAGTTTTCCTTTTGTAAAAGAATTGCGAATCTTTAAACCGAGCGGTCTGGTGACTCAGTGGCTATGGAGCTGACTGGGAATTGAAAGGTACCTGGATAAAATACCCGACTTTACGGGGATTTTCAAAGGCACTTCACCTCTGGAGCAGCTTGCTGTGAAATGTGAAGTACGCCAGAACGCTTTCGAGGTTCGGATTCCACGTTAAACTGTAGGTACCGCATATCGAAGGTCACCGGGTCGAGTCCGGCCGAGGGCATAAGAAAAACTCACACACAGCTGTAGGTACCATCCATTTACCCGGGAGGATTACAGGTAAGGAACTGGCCGTCTTACCTGTTTTACCAGACTTTCAGACCTTTGGGTAGAGGATGACGCTCTTTATCCTTCAATCGCTACCCAATGGATAAGCCTAAACCTGGTAACAAATATGTAAATGGAGACTTTCCCTGCGTATTGATGCAGTGAATTCTTCACGGGTAGATAGATAGATATGTTCACTTTGATCCCATGTGAAAATAATCTCGGGGATGTGGAACAGTACATACACTTATTAGCCCGAGAAAAATATATCAATATTATATATTGACAAGAAGTTAGTTACGACCCATTAGTATAACCAATATTTGCTGTAATCTACAAATACAATCTCGAGTTAGTTAATACTTATTATGTGGAACAGTGTATAAACTTGTTACCAGCATCAAACAACCAGTTATTTTCTTACCAACCAGTTACCACAACTCATAAGCAGTCAATTACTTAAAAACCTGTTAGTATCATAATTTTTTACTGCAGTTTTTGAGTGCATGCTATCCCATGTTAGTTACAATATATGAGTGAAATTTGGGTGTCAAGCCGGATAGAGTCATAGAATGACAACGTTTCAACAACCTGCTCAGTTGCCTTCATCATGTCTATTTTACATAATGATTTTCGAAATCACAAACTGACTTTGTGATTTCGAGAAGCAATATCTAAAATAGACCTGATGAAGACAACCAAGTAGGTTGTTGAAACGTCGTCATTCTACGGCTCTATCCGGCTGGACACCCATGAAGAATTCACTGCTATACCTGGTATCGTTTGCGAACGAATCTTCACTTTTGGCTACACCGTGTAGTAATATTAATCGTTATCGCATAAAGTGAAACACTTTTTCGTTTTTTTGTTTGTTTATATGTTTTTTGTTTGTTGGTACATTAAGGTCATTTGAACCGGGAGAGAATTTCGGGCAACGAATGGAATATAATTTGACCATGCCCTTTTGAAGGAACTGTCTTGGATTATTTGCCTGGAGTGATTTCGGAAAACCATGGAAAACTGAAAGCAACATAGATTCATCGGCGATCGAATTCGTGTCTAGCGGAAAATCAGGCCTAACAACTAAGCTCGGCAGGAAAAGTCTGTGAGAATCCGAAGATATCAATATACCACTTTCCATGTTGATTGAGGAGTAGTATTGGTAACAATCAATTAATTTCAGTCCTCAGAGCAATAGGCAGAAATAAATAGAAACAAAAATCTTGAAATTTCTGTGACAGTTCATTTTCTGGTGTATAAATTTATTTTGTTACGTAGTTTGTCTGTAAATACCCAGATCTGAGATCTAAGGAAAACTAGTGTATTGTAATATGACAGAAGATTGGTCTGGTTAGTGAGGTTATGCTGAGCATTGCAATCTTGTCGTACACTTTACAAGCTCTTTGTTTCTATTTTGTTCATGCGAGGTACTCTGTAATTCAGAATCCACGTTAATGTTCAGCCATGACGGATGATACATGCAAGTCAAATCGAATCCATATCCCTAGCCGGTTGTTCTAACTTTGGGGATCTCCCAGACAGTTGTGCCACATCATTTGCTTACATACTTTGTGTATCGAGATCTCAGCATAAGCTATTAATCAGCTGTTTTGTTAGTATATAACGATATCATCTGATTATCTTTTTAATACTTCTAAGGAACGTTATACTCAACAGAAATCCTTGAAATTTAAGGAGTCGAATCCTTAGCGTCAAATACAGATTACGATCGTATTTAAGCCAAATCAAGGCACATGATTATGACATTTGAGAAGGTTTTTTTTTTCTAAAAACACATCATTTGCCATTTCTAGAGTATGTGCAATGTATTTTTTGTTTAAATTGACTTTAAAAGGTCCAGCAATGATAAAATTCAAGACACAGATCAGATACGATGACATATGAATCAAGTTTTTGTCACTAAGAGTACCCCTACTTGACTATTACCAAAGTGCCAAGGGTGAGGTTGTGTTTAGTCTATGCATATTCCTCCGAACACCCGAAACAGACCGTCACCTTCCATTTCAAGTGGAACAGGAAGATGTTACCTGTCTTGCTGTGTTGGTATTTGCCATGACAATTGATAGGTCGCAAGTGCATACCCTGTACAAAGTAGGCAACTGGTAACTATTCAACAATACCCAATACCCAAAAAAACTGTCACAAGGGTATGCCTAGTTGATGGTGAGAAAATGGAATGGGTGTGATGTGGCCAGGGTACTATACGGGTGAGGAATTTCATCCTTGGATATCATTTTATCGCTCTGTGAATGATCGATTCAGGTCTTTCAGGTTCAAGTAGAAATTCTTCACCTGGTTGGGATTTGAGCCCTGTCTGCGTGTCTTAATCTAAAATTGTTAACGTATGACGTAAAGATATAGATAACGCGAAATACAAAACATGTGATTCATTTCCACATTTTCTTCAGTGGTAAAGGTCCATTTAAGAACATTTCGTTTCATTTCCTTCTTCATATACTATCGCTGACTTCCGGTCGTTGATGGTTATGATAGAAACTCGTATTTCTGTTGTTGTAAATAACTTTTTACGCCGCATCCAAACACTCCCCCTCCGACGTTTCTGCTAGTGTATGTAACAGACTCATCAGAAAACTTGCCCTCTGAAGTCTTTTTTCGAAACGTCTGGAAAAGGAGGTGTGTTAGGATAAATCTCCGAAGTAATTTACAATATCATGAAACCTTCGATAATGTAAAATCTTTTATAATTGTATGTTTATTACCAGACGAAACAGCTTATGTGTACTTTGAGTTCGATTCCATTAGTTGCTGACATCTGGCCAGATTTTTTCCTAGCTACCAACTCTCCGTTGGCCATTAATTTCCCTTGCAGGACTGTACTATGTGGTATTTAGTTCCTAGCAGCATGCGACAAAAGTGGTTCAATTGATCACAGGAAAAAATTCTTAACTCGTTAAGTCCATATTTTTGATCATTGGATCAGAGATATACGAACTATTGTGCCGGATCCACATTCAGTTGTAGACGTTTCGGTAGTACACATTTCTTAGTACACGTTACGGGGTTCCTATTATTAATTAATTGACTTGTCTCTGTTAAAAATATCTGTTACTAATACTTAACGTCATTGAAAGACGAACCTTTTGAGGTTTCTAACTCGTCACAGTAATCAGTAACAATGTTTGAATGTCTCTGCTGGTCCATTTATAGTAGGTGTCATTACCACTGAATAATTACTCCCGTCGTTTTGTATTTAATAAGTCACCATGAATGATTAGAGGATTTTGATATGAAATCTAATTGTTGCTTGTCAATGATACAGCATAGTATTCCTTCTAACTGAAGACGCACTCGCCAATTCTGTCCACACAGAATGCATACACTCTTTCTAGTACAAAACTTTTTACACATTTCTTTTCAACTTTAATAGCGTTTAACATTTCAAATGCTTCATAGTAGCTTGAACAAAACCACGTGCGCCATAACTGCTATCTTACAGACACTGTTCTCTGCCACCCACACTCAACTTACTCTACTGCCAACAGCTAACACTAAAGTTACTCATTTTAACACAAAATTTACTAGCTATCCCAGACACTAGACATTTTACTAATGCTGTGGAATGTTGTTTTGCTTTACAGGAAATATACATATTGCATTAATTATGTACATATGTTTACAGACTGATGATGGGCACAGTAGTGCTGACGAATAACTGGTATCGAATAGCCAATTTGAGCCTAGTGTTGTCAATAGGGAACATTCATAAATTACGTCACGCGTTAAGAGGGAGGGAGGGGGTCAACCAAGTGAGATATCGTGTGACAAGAGGAGGGGGGAGGACGAGTCGTAAGCTTTGTGACGTCACTTACATGATTTTTATAACTTTTTGTCACGTGGCGGCCACGCGAGTTCAAGCTCGCTGTACTTACGGTGTCGCACTTCGGCCGCCTTTGATATACGCCGAAAGGCCAATACCATCTTTCAGGTTTTGACGAAATATGACTTCCGCATACTTATTTAAGGAATCGTGTGCTATCTGTGGTCCATATCGTTCATCAGCACAAAACAATCACGTAAGAGGCAACAAAAAGTTTTGCCCATCACGATGGTTTGTCCTCAAAGAATTCTAACTAGACATGACAGCGAAATTCTTTGTTTGATAAACAATGGTGATGCTATATGATTGGATGAGGAAGATGTTGACACACTGAATGTTCCTAATATTATCCAAATCGAGAACGACTTTTATGCAAGTCATCATAAATAATATGAATGGGCACAGAGTCCATAAACACAAGAGATTATTTTTTGCCATAATTCTATGTACTGACGTGACTGTATTATTCAGACAAAGGTAGGATGAAAAACACCCTTCAGTAACTAGAATACAAATTTTATTGTATTACACAATGCATTTCGGACCCTGTGGATCCATCTTCAGGTGTCTATGGTATTTACATATGAAGATGGATCCACAGGGTCCGAAATGCATTGTGTAATACAATAAAATTTGTTTTCTAGTTACTGAAGGCTGTTTTTCATTCTACCTTTGATGAGAGATTAAATTTTGTATTGTTTATTTGTTTTTTTTTTGTTTCATCAATTTTCTAAAATGCTTCATTTATTGATGTTTTAATGATTAAAAATATTTTAAACAGAAATATATAAACAATTCTGGAACTGATGTTTTGATTTAGTAATTTATAAATTAAAAATTTCTAAATCTGTGACGTCATACCAGGGAAGGGGGTCACACAAATGTGACTTCGTGTGACGAGGAAAGCGGAGGCTCCAAAAATCATGAAATTCGTGTGACGAAATTAATGGATGGCCCCCTGTGGAAATTACTAATGATCTTGATTCCAAGCAGAGCTAAGCAGCAACCCCCCCAGTCTTTCGCGCACAGTTCCTGGGAAGTGCTGTAGTCGTGATGGCTGAGTCCGTCCACTCTTGACAAGTTGTAACCCCCCCCCACCCCGACGCACAGTAAATCCCCCGCCGCCGCCGCCGCATTAACGCCCTCCCTCCCCCGCGGCGCCGGAAGTGGGCGTCGCGGCGCTGCCGAGTAATCCCCAGCGTCGGGGTTGCTCTCTGATTGCGCCCCCAGCTGCGCGAGGGTGTGGGGGGTGTAACACCAGAACAAAGCAACCAAACCCTTCCAACAGTGGCGCCAACCTACCAGGATATCACCCGTCAAGTGATTGCACTGAAATTCATCTGAGATATACATATCAAGTCACCTGACACAATAAAGAATATTTGTGCAATTATTCGAAATAGAAGGATCCTTACTAGTCAGTGTGGCTCAGAAGCAGTATCGAGTCCTGGTCCCCGCGTATCGGTCGTCCTGATTGTGGCATTTAAGCAATTTTTCCGCAATCATCATTAGGAATCCTGCGTCCCGAACTGCGTCTGACTGCTATCTGGGATTCGATCCCCGACGAAACCAAGGATTTTTCCTCGAGGCTGAACGTCCGGAACGGTCCTCCAGGCCCACTCAGCCTGTCATCCAGTGAGTACCATGGAAACTGACCCCGTCACATCCACTCTGATGCCAACGGTTGTAATGGAAATGCCATGAATCCTACGGGAAGTAGCGGAAGCCGTATAAACCCCGTGACCTTTCCCTACAATTACGAATATCGTTTCCCAAATCACTCCAGGCAAATGCCGGGATGCTTCCTTCAAAAGACCATGGCCGAATTCCTTCCCATTCCTTGCCCCCATCCTTTCCCGTCTCTAAAGACCTCGCTGTTAAGAGACGTAAAGCAATTAAAAAAAACAAACAAACAAAAAACGAATATCGCTACGAACCGCAATCTCCGCGTTATAAACTATACGTTCTTCTTTATCACTATCACCTTTTGGGGTGAGCTGATTTCGATGAATATGAGTCATCATCAGCACGGTAACATTTGGTGCTTTGGTTTTACGGCCAAATGTTCTTTCTCGCGGCAAAAATTTTACATGTGGCGCGTTACGTGAAACTGTGTTCAGCGTGTAATAACTGTATTATTTGTTTGTGAAATGCGTAGTTTAGGGGGCGAATATTGGCGACCATCCTGCATTCGCTTGAAACCGGAGACAGGACGGCGTATTCGTGGGAGGTGGGCGAATACCCGGTCCATTCAGTGGCGTAGCTAGGTCAACAAGGGCCCCGGTGCAAAAAATTTATTTTGGGCCCTTAGGCCAGATGGGCGACCTTTTTTTGCTTTGTGTTGTTGGTAGGAGCCCCCTGAGCTGAGGCTGGGAGCCCCTGAGTTGTGCTTGGGGGCCCTCTGAACAGTGGTTGGGCCCCGCTGCACTGCACCGCCTGGCCCCATAGTAGCTACGCCCCTGGGTCCATTGTGTCTCCCCCACCCAGTGTGTGGTGTCTCAGCACACCGAGCTAGACTGGCAGGTGTCATGAACTACGCGTTACATAGACCAATAATACACTTAGCTCACACAGAACATAGTTACAGGTCTCGCAGACAGATGGCAGTACAACTTTCCTCCCAAACCCGTCGCATCCTGTAAATTTTTTTTTTTTTTTTTTTTTTTTTTTTTTTTTTTTTTTTTTTTGTAACTGCTTTACGTCTTTTTTTAACATCGAGGTCTTTAGAGACGGGAAAGGATGGGGGGCAAGGAATGGGAAGGAATTCGGCCATGGCCTTTTGAAGGAAGCATCCCGGCATTTGCCTGGAGTGATTTGGGGAAACCATGGAAAACCCAAATCTGGATGCCCGGACGGGGATTCGAACCGCCGTCCTCCCGAATGCGAGGCGAGAACGCTAACCGTTACACCGCCCCGCTCGGTATCCTGTAAAAGCCGACCATGCAGTACTGGGATAACTGCAACGAAGAAGAAGATTCAAAGTAGGTGGAACCTTCAGACCGGCTAAAACGTAAATCGCGATCGAACCCTACTGTTGTCTCATTGCTTTTAATAGTTATAGTAGCATTTTGCCGATGCTTTGCTCGCGATTACCTTTTTTCTCGAATGATTTGATGCAATCTTCCATCCCTTCCTATCTAGTCCTAATCTTTTTATCTCAATATACCTCCTACGACCAATGTCCTCAATTATCTGCTTCGTATCATCTCTGTCTTCATCTACAGTTCTTACCTTCGACTGTTACCTCCACTAATAAGTTAACCAATGCTGCATGTCTCAAAATATGTCCTACCATCCTGTCTCTTCTTTCTGTAAGACATCATTTCCAAAATTTTTTCATTTCGTACTTCATCCGTCCACTTAATTTTCAGCATCCTTCTACAGCACCACATTTCAAATGCTTCAATTTTCCTTCTTTCTGGTATTCCTAAAGTCCATGACCCGCTGCCATAGAGTTCTGTGCACCACACATTATGTTTTAAAAACTTATTTCTGAGTCCTAGTTCAGTATTTGAAACTAAAAAATTTCTGTTTTTCATGAAAGCTCTTTTTGCTAATGCTATTCTGCTTTTACCATCATTCCTGCTTCGACCATTGGCTGTAATTTAACTTCCTACGTAGCAAAATTCAGTAACTTCTTCTGTCGCATCCGACTCTATTTTTATATTTAATCTACTATTATCGGTATCATTTTTGCTACATTTCATCACTTGTGTCTTGTCTTGGTTTATATTTAGTCCAAAATCTTCCTTCAGTATTTTGTTCATGAGAGTCAGTAACTTGTCAACATCCTCAGCCTGTTCTGCTAACATGACAATGTCATCAACAAATAGTACCATACTGATTTTTTCTGCTTGAACACTTATACCACATTAAAATGTTTCTTTCACTTCCTTTTTTGAATTCATGATAATGCATCTAATCCTCTTTTTTTTCTAGTAGCATATCATATACTTTTAAATTAAAATTTACAATTTTGTTACGCTTATTGTAGTGTCAATCTTTGACGTAGTGGTTCCATTAACATTTTCGCTGTATTCTAATGTATTATAGTTGAGAAATCTGGTGAAGTAACTAAGCAAAGCTGAGTAGTCAAAATAGATACAGAAAGGCGCATTTCGGATCCACGCCTGAGATTTTTCTTGAAACTGTCGAGATATAATCGTTACAAGTGTTTAGCATTAATATGTAATTTTACTATCAATCTCTTTAATAAAATTGACACATAGAGTAGGATTAGAGTTACAGAATAGATAAATTACAAACTTCTCGCATTTATCAGAGAATCTTTGGTAGCTAAAGTAACACACGTAGGCCCTGTTGTATTTTCGACGTTGTTGAACTTATCGAGTTAGTTTTGCCCTTTACTATTTAGGTTCCCTGGATATGTTTTGAAACGAGCTTTCTTATAATTTGTGTTTCATATAATTCCGAGCATATTACCGACTCATCTGAGACGACATCTTTATTTTTTTCGTCATTTCCAGTTACTTATATTCACAAAGAATAGTTTTACTATCTCACTTTGGCTCCTAGTAGCAGCACCTAGCAAGATCTTTACAATGGCACTTGAATGAACGTCTACAAAAAAAAAAAAAAAAAAAAAAAAAAAAAAAAAAAAAAAAAAAAAAGTTACAGAAAGGGGGAAATTGATTAGTACAGAAATTTCCCCTGTAGTACGCGCTCCACCGCAATTAAATTAGATTAAAATTAATTGTTCTTAACATCATCAAAAATAAATTGAGAATTATTTTAAAAATCGATTTGACAGCATCATTTTCGCTGTCTATTGACGCACAGCTATTGTGTGCCCATATTTTTCACGTAAAAAAAGCGATCCAAACTTCAACTGACTATGGATAAAATTCGCGGCAATATAGACAGTAACAGTCAGAACAATCATCAGAATCACTCTCATTAGTTTTGGATTCTCTCTTGAGCTCCTTGTTTTTTGATTTACTTTCAGGCACATTCCTTTGTTTCTTTATATTGATAACTTTATTCTCTTTCTTCAATAGTTTTATCGTTGCTTTTCTAATTTTTTAAAGTTCTTCCCCTCTTTTTCCTTAATAGTGATGTCTTATTTTTAATTTTTTTTTACGGGCAACATGTTAAACCATCGAACTTTTACCTTCTCAGATTCGTCCTTTTTTCGTGGTTCCTTTATCTTTTGAAATAGGCATCACAATTTCAGGTGGAACATAAAAAGTTAATCCTATTCGTATCTTATTTAACTTTTGGAATAGGCATTAGAATACCTGATGAAGCATAAAACGAAGAAGCCATGTTCAAGAGCACTCCAAGAGCAGGTCAAAATAGGGAAGTTCCCCATTTCGCCCCTCCCGTTCCACCCCAGCGACACGATTTAAGTTTGGGTGGTAAGGTCACTCGAGAAAGATACATAAACTAACATTTAACTACAAGAAACTAAAGACAATTGAAGC
Source organism: Vandiemenella viatica (assembly GCA_031002005.1). Lineage (NCBI taxonomy): Eukaryota > Metazoa > Arthropoda > Insecta > Orthoptera > Morabidae > Vandiemenella > Vandiemenella viatica. The sequence goes on from CM061918.1 coordinate 90,554,319, forward strand.
TAGTGTTAACTTTATTTGTAATGTAAACAAGTATGTACAGTTATCCTCGATTACAAAAACATCAGAAGTTACAGTTCAGGAGAAGAAAATCACACAATGAAAACTTCTCAGACTAAAGCTCGAGAAAACTAGACTAGCATGGCTGCCGTAGATGAGCCGCAGTGGGTTGATCTAGTTCTGCTTATTGCAGCTCTCTGGCAATATCTCCTTGGCATGGAAAAACAATGAACTTCACTACCCCCCTGTACCCCTTTTTACCCCGGATTCCCCTAACTGTATTTATTTATATAGTAATTAAGGCCAATAAGGTTGAAAAACAAATAATTTAAAATTCTTAAAATTTCCCTACTCGAAGCAACAGGGCCGTTAATGCCGATGGCCGTTAAGTAATCATCCCTCGTCCGCTATAAGTTCTGCCCCTTCAGAAAGGGTCGAACAAAAAAGCGCCGATATCCCCTGAAGACTCACTTCCCGTCGCCCCCTCCCTGCCCCTCGGGATTAAATCAACATGGCGCCAGGGCGTCGCCCAGATACGACGCCGTTACTCATCGTTAGAGGGATGGGTGGGGTGCTGTTGGGGGTGGCGGTGGATTAAAACTATCCAGGGGAGAGCCACGCGCCGCGACTGGCCGGGGTTCGATTCCCGCAGCTATAACATAACGCCCAGCATACGTCACAGCACCCCGGGGTAGCGATTGTGTCACCATCCAAGGCAATACCGTAATGGACCCACTCGTGTACGTGGCATCACATGTCCCGTGTGACTCAGCACATATACAGGGTGTTACAAAAAGGTACGGCCAAACTTTCAGGAAACATTCCTCACACACAAACAAAGAAAATATGTTATGTGGACATGTGTCCGGAAACGCTTACTTTCCATGTTAGAGCTCATTTTATTACTTCTCTTCAAATCACATTAAACATGGAATGGAAACACACAGCAACAGAACGTACCAGCGTGACTTCAAACACTTTGTTACAGGAAATGTTCAAAATGTCCTCCGTTAGCGAGGATACATGCATCCACCCTCCGTCGCATGGAATCCCTGATGCGCTGATGCAGCCCTTGAGAATGGCGTATTGTATCACAGCCGTCCACAATACGAGCACGAAGAGTCTCTACATTTGGTACCAGGGTTGCGTAGACAAGGGCTTTCAAATGCCCCCATAAATGGAAGTCAAGAGGGTTGAGGTCAGGAGTACAGTACATACTAACGAAACTAAAATGAGCTCTAACATGGAAAGTAAGAGTTTCCGGACACATGTCCACATAACATATTTTCTTTGTTTGTGTGTGAGGAATGTTTCCTGAAAGTTTGGTCGTACCTTTTTGTAACACCCTGTATATATCAAAGTGAATGACACAGGACGAAGCTTTGTCTCATAACTGCTTAATAATTCCCCGTGGCAATCAATTATTTGCTGCACATTGCTTATACTGGATGGTAATCTCATTTTAAGATCAACATTTTAAACATTTGGTTCCATTAATATATATATATTGTAGGCTACGTAGGTAGCTTTGGTTATTTATTTATTCAGTTTTTTGAACAATAGTAAGTTAGAATACACGGAAAATGTTAATGAAACCACTGCAACATAAAGTGATGAAGTTAATGAGTCTGCAAGTGTTCATGGCATTAGATACATTGTATCTCTTAGCACATGTAAATCAAAATGAGTGACACAAGGCGAAGCCGTAACTGGAAGGCGGGGAATAATTCCCAGTGGCAGACATTTATTTTCTCGTACAATGCCAGTATTGGACGGTACTTTCACTTCCTATCAAATATCTCACATAACACAAATAAACCCTTCAACCTTAGGATTATTTTACTATTGTGTTTTTGACAACGGAAAGTTTGTTATTTATTTCTAGTTTTCTGAAATATAGCAAGTTAGAATACATGGAAAAAAATTAATCATACAACTTCATCAAAGATTAACACACCAATAAGCACAACAAAATAGTGGAATTTAATTTACGGTAAAATTTACAAAGATACTATCAGCTGCAGACAACCATTTGCTACAGATTAGATGGTACTCTCAGTTCCAAAGATGACAAGCTACAATTCAGATAAACACTTCACCCTTTGGATTCTGTTAATCTTGATTTTGACTTCGTAACTTTGCTTATACTGAAATACAGGGCGTTCGCCGGAAAACGCTACCCTCCCAGTCTGTTGCCGTCGGCAACTTGCTCGGTCAGTCCCGCCAGCAGTTTCCGCCACGCGGCACCGTGAATCACCGCACTGTTTAACACCTCCGCTGCCCCAACAGTGCATTGCAGTGACCCTTACATTGTTAAGAACGGTTTCTTTGCATTGTAGATAGTTTGTGACTTCAGTCTCTTATTAATCAGTGTTGTGAATAAACGTTTCTTTGCGGTTTGGCTGGTTTGGGGCTTCATACTCTTATTAATCTGTACCGTGTTTGAGTGTGAGTAAAATTATGGTACGTTACAGTTTGCAACAAAGAATATTTCTCTACGATACATATGTGAAGAAGAAGTCGTTTAAAAAGTGTCGCAGTAAATTTCGTCGCGAATTTCCTGGCGCTTTACTGCCAGCTAAATCAACAATTCTGCGTCTGGTTAAAAAAGTAAGAGAAACGGGTTCATTTTTTAACAAAAAGAGACTGTCGGTCAACCGTATTCTCACAGAGGAGAAAATTAACGATATCGCTTTTCGACTAGAACAGTCACCCAAAAAATCATTAAGTCAGTTAGGGCAGCGTGTGTCTCGAAATATGTTCAGAAGATGTGAAATGTGCATTACACAAGAGGGTCAACACTT
>CM061918.1:90558119-90573570 GCA_031002005.1 Vandiemenella viatica
CCGTTACTACCATTACAGTGTTGTAAATTTATTTATTTATTTATACACATAATACACATAACATTCATCTGTACTACCACTAGCTTTTAAGTCCATAAAAAATGGAACGCTGAACGGAGTATTCTGTCTAGTCATTGCTTCTAAGCTAAATAGAACTATCGTAAAATAACGCTCAGCACAAATTCCTCGTACATTACGCTGTCACAAAAAGTTTCAGTTCTTATCCTTGTCTAGGCTGAATGTCAACCTTCCCACAAACTGTTCTGATATTGCCACTGGTAAATTAAAGCTTCAGTCAGACACGTATACTTACGTAATGTCACATAACATTAGGTTCAATCGTGGTCCAGTCCGATGAAAATTGAACTATTTACATTCATACTAAGTAATGACTTAAATAACATATCGTTATGTAATCAACTTAATTTATATATTTTTTAAAATTCTTCTTCCCTCTACTGTAACGAAGAACGCTAATACTCCGGCTCTAAAATGAAAGATTCCGTCGCAGGCGGATTGAGGAGCGTCCATAAAATACGTGGCTCGGTCTAGGTGGGGGGGGGGAAGAGGGAGAGGTTGACTGAATAGCTACGCTGGGCTACGCGAGGAGGGGGGCAGGTAGCTAGCCATTCATATTGTTTGTCACAGTTAAAATGAGCTACAGAGCACACAACAGCACATGAATATTTATTTCCGTCATATAATTACCTCTGCATGTGATTTACGATAGTCTGACAAGAAAAAACAGTACCAAATGTATTCTGGAATCAGTAGGTGGAAAAAAAGCTATGTGTTACGTTGGGGGAGGGGGGGTAGAGGCAAAAGACACGTTGAAATACGTGGGGGTGCGGGGGTTTACAGGAGGACAAAACGGAGCTACGTGGCTTATTGACGCTCCCAAATACATTCGCTGCATCTAGTAGCGTAGCTATGTCAACAACAGGGCATCCATAAATTAAGTGAGCTGTTTTTGATTTCTGCCCCCCCCCTCCCTCTGGTGAGATTTCGTGAGATCTGGTCCGTGAGACCCCTCCTATGAATCGCCCTCCAAACTTTTTTCGACCTTTTTTTCGACGAAATACCCACTCCTACAATCAGCTTTCGCGTCATTTCTAGACTTTTTTTTTTAGCTCTACAATCCGTTTACCACCCCTCCCTCCCCTCCCTCCCCCTTGGTGAGATTTCGCCGTACCCCACCTCCCCCTATTTCACCTCAAGTAATTTGTGGACGACCCCAAGGGCCTCGGTGGAAAAAATTATTTTGGGCCCTCAGGCTAGATGGGCGGCCTTTGTTTTGCCCTGAAGGCCTATGGGGGGCCCTCTGAGCTGCGCTCGGGGGCACCCTAAGGTGCGCTCGGGGGCCCCATGAGCGTGGGGGCCCCGGTGCGTCTAGCCATATGGTAGCTACGTGCCTGGCTGCATCGCGATATAAACGTAATCCCATAGTTATTAGCTTACTGTAACAGCGATCAGAGAGTATAACGAAAATATCTACATAGAACTAATATAAATAAACAAAAAACAACTAATAATTAATAAGTTGATTTAAACGAAATACTTAGTTTTCATTCAGTATTCTCTTAAACACTTCTTCACAGTTGCTTAGCGAAATTAAATTGTTATTAACTAACTCGTATAACTTCCATTTGGTAGTAACATCTCTGGCCATTGTTAATGCCGCAACGAAGGCCGGGAGCGTGACGTCACGTTATGGACACAATGACCAAGCTTAGCCTTTAATTAGTATTTATTATAAATACGTACGAAGGCTGCGTCTGTCTGTCCATTTGTTCAGGCGTCACACAAATCTACTGAACCAACTTGGATGGGGTTTCTACAGTTTGAAACACCATGATCTAGCTTAAAGTCTGCGTAATACATTATCACTCTACGTAATAGGGGAACGTAATAAGAATTAATAATACATTCTTACAGTGAACAAACAGGGGCCACAAATAACACTGCATCTGAGACGAAAACTGCTGTGCTATAAACCCACCAAAGATCATGTTACGACCAGATAAACTCTCCACCCTTGACTTTGGTTATTTACTTCTTCAGCTTTCTCGAACATACTGTGTTAGAATACAAGTAAAACATTAATCAGACCCCTAGATGAAAGATTAGCTCTTCAATAACGGTAAGGAAATGTGACTTTTAATAGGTAAAAATTACAAATATATTAAAGTACGTACTTGACAACCATATATGCTGTACTGCTGCCCACAGCAAGGACTGTGCGGGCAAGACGTCGGGAAAATGCTACTTCTTATTAATAACTCCGGTAGATCTTTATTGCTATTGCGAATTAGTTAGGCCGAGGTTTGAATCCCCTTCCTGCGATCCAGATTCCGGTTTTCCACGGTTTCCCAATATTATTCGAGTTGAATGTCGGAATGATTCCTACAAAAAGCCATAGCTGAATTTCTTCCCGTTCCTTGCTCACCCCTAATGACTTCGCCGTCGATGAGGCGAAAAGCCATTAGCAAAAGAAAACATTTATTTCTCAAGTGTTTTAAGATTGTTTAAAAATCTATGCAGAGAAACCTGAATTGATAAACACTACTTAAATTAATGCAGGTATGGAACGCGTATTTGTTATGGGTGATTGGTTAACGCTCTTGCCTGGCATTCGGGAGGACGCGGGCTTGAATCCCCGTCCGAGCATCCAAAATTGGGTTTTCCATAGTTTCGCCATATCACTCAAGGTTAACGCCTAGATGGTTCCATCAAAAGGTCATGACCAACTTCCTTCCCGTTTCTTGCCCCCAGTTCTTTCCTGCCTCAAATGACGTCGACGAGGTGCAAAGTCACAAGGAAAAAAAATGTTTTTCTTTTATTCGCGAAACATTATTTCTCGTGCACCAACTGCCAATGAATTCAGTATAATCTTTTATAATCACCAGAAATAGCGTCAAGAGTGTAGTTTGTTGGAATCAATATGGCGTTGTTTCAACCGCTCGATTCAACCGATCGGCATAACGTTCGCCCAGGTATGAGAGTTAATTTTATTCCTATGCCGCTGTGGTTGTAGAATGAAGCAGTTTCGGCGATGACGACAATTCCGTCGACACCTCACATCCATCAGGTCGAGAGGGGAGGAGGGAAGGAGGGCTGGGTGGTTGAGAACCATAACTGTCCGCCCGCCAGTGGCAGTATCGACCTATCGAACAGTTAACACGCCGTCCGTCTCCACCCGGCACATTTCGGCTCGTAAAGGTGGCAGGCCTGCCGCTACCTGCTGTCCCTTCAACCGGTCTCTGATTGGTGGTCGAGAAGTCACCAGTCCAACACCAACAGCTCCTCAAAAAAAACTGCTCTGCTACGTTAAATGATTTTATAAACCATGCGAAAACAACTTTTTTTGTTTATGGCTTTACGCCTCGTCGACGTCGAGACAGGAAACGATTGGGGACTGGGAACGGAAAGGAATTCAGCCATTGGCTTTTCAATGAAGCATCCCGGCATCCTCCTGGAGTGAATACAGCTAGATAGCGGAACCACATATCAAAAACTGCGAACGGCCCATGATCGCGTTTCTCCTAGATATTTCAGTTAGCAAATAAACAATTGTTGCTTCAAATTAAGATAGTTTAGAGGCAAACTACTAAGCTTGGGCGGCGTCGATAAGGAGTAATCGAATTAACACTAGATAGCAATACTACATATCACTAAGATATTTACAAACTGCTTGTGTTCTTTGAGTTGGTAAAAATTTTCAATTTTTTTTTTTATGTTTGTCATCAAAAGGTTACTGATGCTTATATTTTAACTTCAAATATTGTGTGCAAATAGATTTCGAAGTTTAAATATCTTGTAAATTTTTAATGTAAATATTTTGTTATGATAGTTACATGTAAATTTTAACGTAAATTACATTTTTTTGTGTTGTAAATTAATACGAGTTTAAGTCATAAGTATGTGTTACGTAAGACAATGTAAGTGTTTTGCCACATACCTACTCAGTTGACGAATAAATAACTGCTCTAAATGACGAGGTTCTTCTTTCATCAGTCAACAAACCAGCAACCTCGCTATTTATCATATGTCATTAGCGAAATTTTCGCAAGGTGTACCTACTTGTTATTAAATAACGCTCGTATTGAGCAGCAGTATTTGATCGAATAGTGACGTTTCTTGAGTCCAAATTTTGGAAGGGTCTTTGGCCTTGTTCGTTGCGGGCGCCGCTTCCGCGCGGTTCCCCGTGGGCACCCATAAGGGGTGGTGAAAGGCGCCTGACCTCACCACCCCTGCTGTAATGGCAGGTGATTCGGAAGAGCATAATTCCTCGGCGGGGGCGTAGTGAAGTAGTATGATGGTATGGTGTGGTCGGGGTGGCATTTCGAGGGCTGGTCCCAGTTGCTGCGCTAACCTCAACCCCGTCGGTGGACCAAACATTTGTACTCGTGTGTAAACCTTATCTATTTAACCGACAAAACTGTTTTTATTACTAAATCTAGTCCCGAGATGGAATAAAATGTGGGGACGAGTACATTTAGTGGCTCCTAGTGTGGCCCGTGCAAAGTGCGGACGTTGATTTCGCAAGTGCTCCAGCCCAGCCTCACAGCGCATGCACCATTAATAATTCACTGCATGTACGTTCGTACACACGCAGCGCAGCTGTTGAATATGTAACAAGCGGGGCTCGAACACAGGACCCCGAGGCCTGGCAGCTTCGCTAGCGCTAACCTACTGTAGTTAGTAACAAAGATGCGACCAACACTTCGTTCCAATGGGAGCGTCTATAACCTACGTAGTTTCATTTTGACCCTATCTGAATCTCCCCCATGTTGCATGCCATGGATTCTGCCTTGACACCTTTCGGTGTTGAACGTAGTTTTTTCTCCTATTAAATCCAGAAGACATTTTGTGGCGCATTCTCTTACAATACTATTGTTAAAATTATTGAGTACATAATGAACAAGACCTGTATTTTCGTTACATACTTTTTTATAACTATAAATATTTTGAATCTAAATGGTGGAACTAGCCCTGCATTACAGTGATCGATTATCGAGTACCACTTTCTGAGGTACAGTACAATAAGGGTCACTTTTCTTCTTGGTAAAAAAACATTCTTCCTACCTCTATCATTATTGCTTATCATAAATATTATTTACATATGGTGATTTTTGTCACAAGCCATTTTCTCCTTTCATACCTAACCGAAATCTATGAATGAGGTATCATTTAAAAATTTAAGTTCTCCACTTTGATTACATCATATTTTAACGAAGGAATTTTTCCAAATTCTACCCGTGAAGGGAAAAAATATATAACCTTTTATCTCTCTTGATGCCAAACCAAAAACGATAAACGAGTAATCATTTTAAAGACTATTGTCTTTGCTTTAGTCACATAAAATTTCTAGAAAGTAATTTTTCGGAATTCGACCCATAAAGGGCAAAAGTATTAAAAAATTTTACAACGCGTTTTTCTGTCACGAACTATTTATCTCCCTCGATACCTAGCCAAAATCGATTAATGAGGTATCGTTTTGAGGAATAAAGCATCCGATATGGTAACATTGTATTTTAAGAAAGGAATTTTTCGGATTTTGACCGTCAAATGGTAAAAGTATCATTGTTTCCATAACGCTATTTATCTCTCTTGAGACCTAATCGAAATAGAGAAATGAGGTATAATTTTAAAGTCTCCACTTTGGTCACATCTTATTTTAAGAAAGAACTTTTTCAAAATTCGACCCTTAAAGTACTAAAATGTCATCAATACTAAAGCGTGTTTCCCCCGCCCCCCTTTTTTGTAACTTTGCTTAATGCCTGATCAAAAACGGTAAATAAGGTATCATTTTAAAAACCAAGTTGTCCACTGTGATCACATCATATGAAAGGAAATTTGACCCTTAATTGGCAAAACTACCAATATTTCTACAGCGTGTTTTTTTAATTACGAGCCGTTTAACTCCTTCTATACCTAGTGTCCAAATGACGTATTGTTTTAACGGTTAATGGCTCCGATTAGGCGAAATCATAAATTAAGGAAAAAAATCTTTCGGAATTTGACGCTTAAATGGCAAAAGTAATAACTATGGAGGTCACAGGTATAAGACAGTTCAGTCCCTAGATAGCAGTAGCACACATCAAAGAGCTATCGATAAACAATTTGTTTTTTATACTATAAGTAGCTTTTCCCATAGTTTTTCCTGTTGCGGAAACATTTCTGTTCTGCTATACAGTCCCTATGTAAACATTTTATTCGTGAAATTTTCTCACAGGCTATGATCTCAGCAACACATATCACAGAAATATGGATATGCTGCGTGTATTTTATTCAGGTTAGTTGTAAGGTCAGTGACAATTTGTCATACGTACAGTATGTTTTACGATTTTCTAATTGTTTCGTAATTTGTTGTAAGTATTTTGTTACCTACCTATGGAAGAACTGTATTTTTTGTTTTATTTCTACCATTACAAGGGAATAACTCTATGCTCTGCATAAAAGTTTCCATAGCTCACTGTTGCCATTTTGGATATTGAAAATTCGCTGGAAAAACTGTTCCGATGCGCCTTGTAAAGTTTAATTTAATTTAATTTAATTGCAATGGAGCACACGCTCCGGTAGCAATTTCCCTACACACCCAACTTCTCCCTATCCTGCACGCACCTACATTTGCCCTCTACAAATTTTATCTTTAAATTCTTTTAACGTTTTCGGTAAGTTATTCATCATTCCTCTTGGTAACTCATTACAATCCCTGATACCCTTACCTAAAAAAGAGAATCTTCCCACACCCTTGTGCCTGAAATCGAGTGCCAGCTTGTGGTCATGGTCATCTTTTCCCTTCCATGCACTACTTTTCATACCTACTGCAATATCTTTCCATGCCTCATCGCCAGTATATGCCCTGTACACTCCCATGACCCTCCTCATCCTCCTCCTGTCTTGCAATGAGTCCCATTCCATCTCCTTTATCATATCTGTCACTGATTGTATTCTGCAATAATTTTCAGAAACAAATCTAGCAGCCCTTCCTTGTACCTTCTCCAACTCCTGTATTTGATACTCAAAATGTGGGTCCCATACTACACTACCATATTCGAGCAATGGTCTGGCCAAAGTTTTGTAACCCAATTCCTTTACTTCTCTCGTGCATCCCCTCATCACTCTCTCCAACAAGTGCAGGATTTTGAAACCTTTTTCTGCCACCTGTCCAATGTGCCCTGCCCAGTTAATCTTCTTATCAAATATAATGCCAAGATATTTACATTTCAAGTCTTCAGCAAGCAATTCTTTCCCCACCTTATATTCATAATTAACATTTTGTTTTTTATTTGTGTAAGTTTATTGTACAGCGCCATCAAACAACACGTTTTGAACTTGAAATAATACTTCAATGAACACTGAAATTAAAGATGCGCTCATATTCATTTGACAGAACAAAATTAGAATTATAATATCAACAAGCGTTGTGGTGACATGCGGCCTATCCAAACCAATACAGACTTGTTTCAAAACATAATAACAGTACGAACTGTCACTGGTGGCGAAAATCCCGTGCGACATCTGTAAGCGAATTTGAGTCTAAGTATTTCGAGACAAATCTTTTCCGGCGCGTGTCAGCTAGTTGAAATGCATCGACCACGTGCAGCCCGAACACTATGGCCTCAAGTCAGAGCCATGCACTATACTGAGAGTGAATAATGTATCTAAAATATTAAGATAATTAAACTGAATTATGAAAATAAATACCCAGATCTGGTGTGAATTCTGTACCCTCTTTTAAATGTGACAAATAAAACGAATGAGAAGCTATGTAGCTTGGTTCGAACACGTCCCTGCGTTCAACTTACCGTAGCATAGCATTTTACCCAAACCCACACACCTCTTCACAAGACCAAGTACTTTATGGCAGCTCACTATACCGCTAGTGTCCCTCCAACGTCTACTGAACGAAGAATAATTGACGGTATTACACAATTTATTTATTTCGATGGATGATTGGAAGATAGTTAGATTTTTTTTTGTTAGCACTTCGTCGGTACCAAGTTATTTAGATCCAGTAGACGATTGATAGCAGGGTAGGAACGGAAGGAATTTGGCCATGGCCTTTAAAAGATACCATCTGCATTAACGTTCGGAAAAGTTCAGAAAACCGAAATCTGGATGGCCGAACGAGGATTGGAACCCGCGTCCTTCTTAATGTAAGGTCGAGGATTGACCGCTCACTCACAAGGCTCCGTAACAGTCAGTTAATGCACTATAAAACTGTGTATATTGTCTTCAATTCCGTGGTAAACTCCTCCTTAAATACGTTTGGTTAGTAAGAGAAAAAAGCGGGGACTCTACGATAACCGTGGCACCGCAATTTGATGATAGATTCTCCCGTAATTCTACGAGACAAATCGAAAGTGAGGAATAACTTTTTTTAATATCTCGCTTAGTTCTCGAGATTTGCTGTCTCAAAACAGAGATGGTTAAGTCGAAATGTGGCCTGTCCGCGTGCCGAAGGTCGCCGGTTTGAGTCCGGCCGCGGGCATGGGTGTTTAACTGTTGTGTCTGTGAATGTCATGCTCGTCCTGTGGTGTGTCTAAATATCTGGAAAAATTCATCAGGCTGGCTGTGTGGCCCAGGATGCCGAAAGCCATTTAAAAAAAAAAAAAAAATATGTGGCCTGGACCAGAAGAAACATTTCGTCAAAGCCAAATTCGATGATGGATTTTCCTGTAACTTTACGAGACAGATCGAAATTAGAGAATAAATTTTTTAGATATCCTGCTTAATTCACGAGATTTCGAATCTCCAAATTAGGGTAATTTGGTTGAATGCAACCTGTACGAAAAAAATCACCAACGTTACATGGAACTACACGCTGGTCATGCACAACAATTTTTTTTTTAGAGGTTGTGATTAGTCTGGAATATGGGCTGGACCAGAAGAAAAACATCACCAAAGGACAAGAGACTATACCTACAACCGATTTTTGATATACAGCTTTATCTTTTGATTAAGTTTGTCAGCTTTCAGTCACCCACCATGAAACCGAGTACGTAGAATGTTATTCGTTCAAATTGTAACACTGTTTCGTTTCTCCGGTACAGGAAAACTATTATCGAGTATTCGTAATATAATACAGAGCAAAGAAAAATAATAATACTATACGTGTACACATATATAATTATTTATTTATAGCAGCATACACGGAAATTAAATTCTTTACTTGCCGTTTACGGTAGTTGGCTAGGCTGAACTACCATACTTGCATATCCCAGATACTTATATCCAACGATATTTTTGGAACACATTCTTATATCTTGTAATGTTTGAAAATGTACTCCTGAAAAAAATTATTAATGCTTGGAGAAAAAATATATATTTTTTTAAAGACTCTAAAATTTATGAAAAATTGTGCCAAACACAATCACGACAGCATTACGCAGATGTCCCGCTTTGCGGAGTAATAAACGAAGGGAAGTTCATTCGGTGTAACGGGGATCCTATCATTACCGTGGCGCCACAATATGATGATTGATTCTTATAGAACTTGACAAAACAAATCGAAAATAAAGAATAAATTCTTTTGATATCTCGCTTGGTTCTCGAGATATCGTATCTCAAAATTTACGTAGTTAGGTTGAAATACGGCCTGGACCAGAAGAAAAATTTCGCTATAGCCAAATTTGATGATGAATTCTTTCGTAACTCGATGAGACAAATGGAAAATAAAGAATAACGTTTTTTGATATCTCACTTAGTTCTCGAGATATTGTATCTCAAAAGTGATGAGGTTAGGGTGAGATCCGGCCTGGACCAAAAAACTTTTTTCCCACCAAAATCACCATATCTACATGGTGGAAATGCACTATAGGTGTTTTATTTTCTTCCAAGGGATTGTTGTTAGGTTGAAATACGGCCTGGACCAGAAGAAAAAACATCAAAAGCAGAAGGAACTATACCTATGGCTGATATTTAACATGCTATATCTCGAAAACCAAGCGAGATATCAAAACATTTTATTCTTTATTTTCGATTTATTTTGTCGAGTTCTGCAAGAATTCATCATCAGATTTTGGCGCCACGGTAATGATAGAACTGCCGGTGTAACCTACAGAGTATTTTAACGCCAAGCATTTCTTCTCTGTCATTGCAAGGCGATGTGGCACTATAAGAAAAGCAGTACTTACGTTTTTCTCGTCGTAGTGAGGCGGCCAAATGAAAACGCAAGATTTGCGGTCTGGCGTAACCACAGTAATGCGGCTCCAGTTGTTTTACATTCCAGCAGCAAACAATGTAAGACGGCAACACGGCAAAATACATGACAGGCTTTTCTTTGACCGTTATAAGTCTCTTAACTGCAGCCATTAATCTCTTTCTCACCCCACGTTATCAATTATTTGCTTCGTATAGTTAATCTTCGCCTACAATTCTTTCGTTTAACTGTTTCTTCCACTGACGATTTAATACCGAGCGTGTTGGATGAGCGGTAACGTTCTTGCCTCCCATTGAGGGAGACGCGTGTTCGTATCCCCTTCCGGCCATCTAGAATTTCGAACTTTCGTGGTTCCCCGTAATTACTCCATCTGCAATACGAACATAACCCGTATTTCATCCTAAGAGTCCGAACTGCAGAATTTGAAGAATTCCTGTTGTGTCTGAAGGGATTGAACGGAAACAATCTCGGTATAAAGTAGATTACTTACAAATATTTCTGGCCGTGCAAAGAACTATTTCTAATAAGGCTGTTTCTGTCCTGAAGGAGAAATAGGACACGTTGACGTTTTCAATTAACAATAATGTTACTATGAGCACAAATATTGTAGTCAAGACTTAGTAAATTGTTTTGTCGAGATAATATTTAGATTAAAAGATGAACTAAGAAATATGGGTAACTAGGAAATAAAGTTCTCGGGAAAATCCATGAATTTTTTGTTGTTGTTGTTTTAACTGCTTTATTATTATGTCCTCTTCACGATTTGTACTCTCCTTTTTCGGAAAAGTATCCATGAATCAAGCACTGCAGAAACTACACAAAAATTATCGGCAAAGGAATCAAATTAAGCTAAACAGGCTCGTTTTGTCATAGTGGTCGTGGTTAGATTGAAATTCGGCCTGGACCAAGAGTATGAAGATTACGGGAAATTCTTTCTGTGGCATTCATCTCAAAAACAATGCATTTGTTTACAACGAAAGCAATAGATTGTCTCTGACTGCTTGTATCTATTCTAAGATGGCAAGTCTTGTTTTACTGGATCTCCGATAAATATTTTCTATCTCTTAATTTCGTGCGATGTTTTACAACGGAGTCAAACTAAAACGGCAAGAAAATATTACAACAAATCATTTAACCAACATTTCAAAAGATTGTCATTACTTTTACAACGCCATGAATTGATGAAGGTTTTGACAACTCGTCGAGGTCATTAGGAGCGGGAAAGGATTGGTGACAAGGTTTTCGGCCAGGGCCTTTAAAAGGAAGCATCCGATGGCATTCGCCTGTAGTGATTTGGGGAAACCATGGAAAACCCATATCTGGATGCCCGGACGGGGATTCGAACCGGCGACCTCCCGAATGCGATACCAGTGTTAGCGCTCATCAACCATGCTCGGTCAGAAAACGTTTAAGTAGATTGTTTTTGTTGTCATTTGGGCTTTAGTCATCGTTGATCTCGTGGTGATTAGTGCATTTGTAAATATGGAATGCAAGTTCTTTGACGGGAACAAGGGCCAGAAATTCGTAAGTTAAACAAAAACAATTTTTCTCATTTTTTAACACGTACGGTTTTTACACATAAACTTTTCATTCTTCGAAAATAGACATGCCTGATTATTATTATTATTTTTTAATTGTTCGAAATTTCAACTAAGTTTCACGCTATACACTCAGGGGGTGTCCATAAATTACGTGAGGTGAAATTGGGGGGAGGGGGGTTTCGGTGAAAATTTCACTAAGGGCTAAGGGCGGGGGGGTCAACGGAAATGTCTACAAATGGCGGGGAAAGTCGATTTTAGGGGGGTTTTCGGCGAAAAGTGGGGGTGTAACCTGCTTCGAAAATCATTCTGAAAACGACACAGGCGAGGAGGCTGGTTTTAAACAAATGTTTGCAACCCAGCTGGTGGACATTTCTCGCGTCCCATAAAACACTTTGCAGTCCACTAACCATCGCCTCGACAAGAGACGTCTTGCTGTTGTTGTTGCCACTCCGTGTAGCGCGCCGCTATCGACAGTCGATATCTCGACGCGGGCGTGGCGACTGTCGATCCTCGAACCGGTCTACCAACACGGAGCCGCGGGGCAGGAGAGAGAGATAGCGATAAACTGTGGGAGGGGTTCGTTGTTACTTTAATTGAGGTGGAAGGTGTACCGTCCATCACAACGCCCGGCCCTTTATCATTTTAATTGGGCGGAGCGTGTTGGCTGCGGGGAAAACTCGTTTCCCGGGCGGGCAGATCCTTGTTTGATCTTGCTAATTTCGGACCGACTAAAAACGAGACAGTACCTCGCCCGTAATCGAACGCTCATCGTAATTACTGGACGTATAATTTAGTTAATTAGAATCACTTTGAGGTATTTATTTTTTGTGTAGTGATGGCAGTCTGGTGAAATGAGTAAATGTACTTGGCTCGTGTTTAGAGATCGACTTTTCAGGATGTACTTTCTAAGTGCTATTTTAAGTTCAACTACTTGTTACAGATTTTAAGGAAGGGCCTCACGATTGAATCTGAATGATCTGTCCACAACAGTGCTTTTAAAACCATCATACTGAATTTTCTGCACTGAAAGTGCGTATACCGAAACCTTGGGTGGGTGGTTTCGCTCTGGTTTCACATTCGAGAGAACGCTGGTTCGAATTCCTGTCCGACGATCCAGATTTTGGTTTTCAATATATCTCGTAATCACTCCTTGCATACGACGGGATGGTTTCTTCAAAACGGCGATGTTCGAATTTCTTCCCGTTCCCTTATCCTATCCCCTCCCGGCTCTAATTACCTCTATTAACAAGCATTAAGCCCAAGAATTTTCGCTAAATCCAATACTCATAATGGTCCTTCGACGTCAATCAAGGTAATCATGGAGAAATTAAATGCACATCTTTATATCTGCCAGCCTCATCGTATGTGCCTTAGGCAGGCATTACACTGTAAAAGATCTTTGTCAAAGATCTTTTATAAAAAAAATTATGATATTTATTTTATAAAATATATTTTGTCAGGCCCATTGCACTACATAAAATTTTTCATCATAGTTCTCTGCAACTTGTATGCTTGTGCAGCCGCAGTATGTGCAGCTATCACAATATGACTTTTATTGAAGAAAAAGGAAACGCATTTGAGTTAGATGGCGGATTACAAGACTTGATATGAAAGGAATTCATCAAAATTTAGCGAAAGAGCTGCAATGTGAGGACATGACGTATTATAAAAATTATGGTCTATGCTGCAGCTTAGGTCCAATAATTCTTACCACAATTTTTTCAAAAA
Organism: Vandiemenella viatica; assembly: GCA_031002005.1. NCBI lineage: Eukaryota > Metazoa > Arthropoda > Insecta > Orthoptera > Morabidae > Vandiemenella > Vandiemenella viatica. The sequence goes on from CM061918.1 coordinate 90,571,557, forward strand.
TTTTTATATTAGAATTATTACCGCCGAACTTATGAATATACACTGTTGGATGTCTATTTTTACGATGTATGTGCCATGGGTTGTACTGCAATGCAGGTAGCGGATCTACACCATTCTGCCGTATGGCACATGTATAGCTCAGCAATTATTCCAGAAACCTGTCAAGAACTAACTTCTTAATCCATTAATTTTCTTTTCACCTCATTAACAGCACAGCCTTCTTTCATAGAACTGATTAATTTCGTCATCTTTGCGTAAGTGTCCGCCGATTTATTCCTACAGCCTACATATTTCTGATTGTACAACATTTTCTTCTGTTTATACTCAAAAATCAAGATATTCATGGATTTGACAGTCCTAAAAAACTTCGGTAACTTTGCTTGCGCTAATTTCTTTGTTTACATTGAAACCTTTTATAAAATGTATTGCCATTATATTGCATTTTTTAAAGAAATTTTATAAAAGAAATCTTTTATAAACTATGTCCCATTACAATGAAAAATATTGTATAAACTATCTTTTATCAAAGATCGTTGACAAAGATCTTTTCAATTTTAATGCCGGCCTTAGTCATTTGTGGTCAACCCATATTCAATGGTAGATTCTGCAGCTAAGATATTCCCTTAGGGGGCGTCCATTAATGACGTGAGGTGAAATAAAGGGGGGGAGGGGGGTACGGCGAAATCTCATGAAACCTCACCAAGGGGGAGGGGGTGGCGATCAACGGAAATCTCATGTTAGGTTTTGAAATTTTTGTAAGATCGTAGAGCTAAAAAAAAAGTCGTCATTAGGGGGGGGGGGGATTTGGTCCATAAAACGGCCTTAGGGGGGGTATAACCGGCATTGCAAACATGAGACCTTAAAAAAAAGGTCTCAAAAAGTTACGAGGTCGATTCAAAATCTCACGTCATTTTAGAGGGGGGTGGTCTCACCAGATCTCACGAAATCTAACCGGGGAGGGAGAGGGGGTTCCGGAGTTTCGGAAAAATACCTCACGTAGTTAATGTACGCCCCCTTACAGGACCCCCCCGCTGTCTCAGTTGGCTTCGGTGCCGTGACGGTGTCCGGCGCTGACACGGGGTTAGCTGGTTCCAGTCCTGGTGGTAGAGAAAATCTTAACCATCAAGACTTGGCCGGCATGGTAGGAGCAGTTGTGACGCTCATTTCCTAATCACCAGATTGTGCAAAATGTCCTAGAATAAGTGCCGAGCCTCTCCGCAGCGCGTATGGAGTGAGGCTATTGATGATGATTCATCTATTGGATGGGGACGTTAAGCCTGCGACCACTCAGAAGTTTTTGGAAATGGGGCATCCATAAATTACGTGAGGTGAAATAGGGGGGGGGGGTCCGGCGAAATCTCACCAGATCTCACCAAGGGGGAGGGGGGGGAGTCTACGGAAATCTCACGTGAGATTTTGCGAAAAATTTGGGGACAGTAGAGCAAAAAACAGGTCTACAATTTGCGGCAAAGTCGATAAAGTCGATTTTAGGAGGGTATTTCGTCAAAAAAGTTAGGGTGTGACCTAAAAAAAAGGTCTACAAAAGTTTCCAGATCTCACCAGATAGGGGGGGGGGGGGGGTCCGGCCAGATCTCACGAAATCTCACCAGGGGGGAGGGGGGTCCAGAAATCCAGAAAAACACCTCACGTAATTTGTGGATGCCCCCAAAGAGCCGGCCAGCTCCGGGTTTCATCCTCTCCTTTCTTTCATCTCTTATCCGAAACACAAACAACACTCTAAATATTATACGCACACTTATCCACACTTGTAACAACACTTATGAATACTGTCACAATGGGGAAAACAACAGGAAACTATCCCAGTTCCTCTTTTCAGATGTCGTCAAGAAGGGGTAAATATTTCCTATGATAATCGTCTACGCTCGGAAACGGGCAAAGGAAAAGACGAAGAATTCCATAATCATTTACTAAATCTTGAAACATAAAAGATATTTTTTGAAGAGATGCAAAACTTTAACTAGACCGACAGAAATGTTTTCCATCACTATACCCA
>CM061918.1:90574570-90709334 GCA_031002005.1 Vandiemenella viatica
AGACATTGGGTGGAGCTTACCAATACTATTATTCTTACTCTCGATATAAAGAATAAATGGGCCATTGTCCCACTGCATATAAAAACGATGAGGTCTACTGTTATTGTTATCAGATAGTGCCTGATTACTACTATGCCTTACACTCTGCTGCTGTTGTTCCGGAACTAGCCTCATGTTATTTCTTGTTGAGGCGGATTCATAACTGAGGTCCGAACTGACAATTTTCCTCTTGTCTGCTACAAGTTCTACACTTGGTTCTATCGGCCGCTTTCTAACATTAGTGCCTTCCTTTTCGGGCATTTTCCAAATTATATTCCATGCTTTCGCTCTCCACATCACTTGCACTAACAGTACTTACTGCTTGTACCACTGCCGCTCCGACTGCAGCTACTCCAGTTGACACGTCTGCAGTCGTCGGGGGCGGAGTCGCTCCACCGTCTTCCCCATACTGGCCGCCAATCATTTCCACGCCGTAGGGAGGGTGCCCTCCGGTGGGTGATGAGGATGCACTGTATGGGCTGCCCTGTCTTCAAGCTGGTTTCTTTTCACTGGTTACGCAAAAACTTTCCACACCAAATTCACTCTAAACAGGAAACACAAGACACGTTCACTGAGCCAACGAGGAAGTGATCGCTTCGGCGACTCGCTACGAACTGGGATTGAAAGAATTTAAGGTTGAAATTTCTAGAGGGCAAAAGTAGATGGGTAGCAGCAACGCCATTAACTGCCCATTTCCTCCTTGGGCAGAGTAGGGTGGAGTGTTTGTCTTGCGACATTTACTCCTAGTCTTATAGATGGATACTTGCTTCAGGTTAGATTTGTCTTAACGTTTGGCGTAGCTAATTTTCAGATGATTTGGGGATTTATTGTACAAGTGAGATAGGTCCTATGTGTGGACCTATTCCTACCGGATAATTTCCCAGATTCTTGATTAGTGGGTTGTTGGATTTATGGGCTGTATTATAAAATTTGGTGGCAAGATCCTTGAAACGTTGTTTTAAAGTTGGTAGCCCTGTGGCTTCATGAAGGGCAATTGTGGGAAATCTGCAGTCGAGATGAAGTGCTCTCTTCAACGCTCGATTTTGAATAATTTGAAGTCGGTCAAGATTTGTTTTTGCTGTGTATCCCCACACAGGACAGGCATATTCAAGTATTGGTCTTACTAAGGTGCAGTAGATCCGTACTCCTAAGGGTGCGGAGAGCTTACTGTCCCTGTTTAGCACTGGGTACAACGCTTGAAGTCTCGCGCTAGCTCTTCTGCGGAGGTCGTTTATGTGGGCCCTCCAGGTCAACCTGGAGTCAAGCAGGACTCCAAGGTAGCGAACAGTGTTTGACCATGGGATTAAGTTGTTATGAATTGTGAGTTGTTGATCCAATTGAGGTCTCTGTCGAGGTCCTGTCCTTTTAGTTATTAAGATGGCTTGGGTCTTCGTTGGGTTGATTCCGATACGCCACCTCCTCGCCCAGGCCTCAGTCTTCTGCAGTATCTCCTGCAGACGACGGGTGACGATAGCTTTACTGCGGCAGCGAGTGAAGTAAGCTGTATCATCAGCATATGTGGCGGTGTGAATTCCGTTTTGAGAAGGTACATTGGCTGTATATAGGGAGTATAGCAGAGGTCCTAGGGTCGAGCCTTGTGGTACTCCTGCCTGAATGCTACGCCTTGTGGAATAGGCGTTACCAATTTTGACTTTGAAAGAGCGGTTTTCCAGGTATGATTTTATCAATTTGACAAGCTGTCCCGGGAGTCCCAATTCGTAGAGTCGTAGTAGCAGTCCGGAGTGCCATACCGAGTCAAATGCCCGGGAGATATCTAGTAGCACAAGTCCACAGTATTCTTTATGGTTGAAGGCCGTCGTGGCGGTCTCAACCACCCTCATCAGTTGCTGGGGTTGAGTGTCCCTGACGGAACCCAAATTGATGGTCTGGGAGAATACTCTGTCGCTCGATATACAGGTTTAGGCGTTTGAGGAGCAGACGCTCAAACACCTTGCTGATAGATGGTAACAGACTTATGGGCCGGTAGTTTTGAGGTAGAGAGGGTTTTTCCCACTCTTATGGATAGCTACGACTACGGCCTGTTTCCACCGGGTGGGAAAGTTCTTCGTGTCTACAATATGTATTGAACAGCATAGTGAGGTGGTTAATTGCCGCTGGAGGCAGGTTTCTCAAACAGATGTTACTGATTCTGTCGTGGCCTGGGGCTTTTCTTGGGTTTAGGCTGGTCACACAGGTGAAAACTTCTTGAGGGGTAAAGTGCTCGATGTTGTGTTCGTCTTCGTCATCAGCTTCAAGGAAAACCCTCAGTCGATTGTTGACTTCGTCGATAAGATCGGGGTCGCCGGGTGCTGGTTGAAAGTTTTGTTCGAAGCTTTAGCTAGAGCGTTGGCTTTATCTTCAGGGCGATATGTATCCCTGATCTCCAAGTAGAGGTGGAATTCGACTTTTCTTTTTAGTAAACCATCTGGTCTGTGACCACAGCGAGCCGTCGTCCATTCGCAGCATTGAAAGTCTGGCCTCCCATTCACGATTTCGATGTTCAGTTAAAGACACTTTCAATTCTCTTTGAAGACGATTGAGTAATTTCCTGGTATTGGGGTTCCTAGTGATCCTCCACTCCTTTGCGACTCGATTTTTATGTCGGATCGCTGCTATCAGGTGAGGTGGGAGCTGGAGCGATTTGTCGTTTTTCTTGTGCTTCAAAGTGGAGGCTGTGATGGCGTTTAAGACTGCACTTTCAAAAGCCTCCAGCGCTGTTTCCGGATTGTTGTCTGCAGGGTGGTCCGCTAGTGCTTCAGTTATAAGATTCTTATACATCCTCCAGTTGGTGAACTTGTGATCAATTATGGGATTTAGCCTATCATCTGGTTGCCACTGGCCTATACTGACTTGAAATATAACTGGTAAGTGGTCTGATGATAGTTCATCCACAGTGGATGCTGAGATGAACCCGTTGAAGTTCTTAGTAATGAGCACGTCAAGGATGTCAGGCCGACCACCGTTGTAAGGATAGTGCGTGGGCTCGTCGGGAGCCCATACACACATGTTATGTCGATTTATGATTCTTCTGATGACAAGTCCCGCCTGGTTAGTGTTATGACAGAGCCAGTCAGTATGTTTAGCGTTAAAGTCTCCTCCTAGGAGTAGTTTGCCTCGCAATGCTGCCAGTGCTTCTAAGTCTGCATCCAGAGGCATTCGTCTGGGAGGTCGGTAGGCAGAGATGACATTGAAGGTCTGATTGTTAAGGTTTAATTCTATGGCGACTGCTTCTATGTTTTGCAGCGCCGGAAGAGGAGTTTCGTGGTGAGGTAGGCCCTTTTTTATGTAGATTGCAACGCCGCCTCCGGCAGTGAGTCGGTCTGTTCTATAGCAGTCATAGTTAGCAATCGACGCACGTAGTCCTGGTTTAAGGTGGGTCTCACAGACGAGGCATAAGTCAATATTGTGCTCTGCAATGAATTGTCTAAATTCTGTAAGTTGAGGATAAAGCCCGTTTGCATTCCATACGCATAAGGAGACGCAGTGTATGTGATGCCTTTCTATCCATTGTTAGGTAGGTTAGCACTTGAGGTGATAGCTGAGGCTGACGTAACTGCTGCCTGGATTTCTGCAGGCAGGTCGGTTCATCTTTTCGATGAGGCACATTAGGGTATTGAGGATTTTGTCAATGCTATTGTAGAGCCTGTCGAGACCAGCATATTGCGTATGTTCACAGGGGCCTGCGTTCTGTGCGTGTTCGCCAGGGGGACGGTTGCGGCGGCGAGTGCGCTTCCTAGGTGCTGCTGGACATAGTGCCGGAGCTGAAGAGTTTTCAGTTGCGACTGGAGGTGCAGGGGTGGCTGCGCTTGCAGATTCCTCTGTTGGTTTGGTGGTAGTATGTTGGGAGGAGTTGCTTTTTCCAGCTCCTCTGGTGGCAGTTGTTGAATTTGCCTCAAGCAAGTTCTTTTTCTTGTCGGCTTTATCCATCATTTTCTCTTTGCTGTGTAGCAGTTGCTGTTGATTTGATTTAGAGGGTGAATAGTCCTGTAAGTGTACAAGGCGTATATTGATGATGAGGCGTGGAAAGATATTGGTGTGATAATTAATCTAATGCATGGAAGGAAAAAGATGACCATGACCACAAACTGTCACTCGATTTCAGGCACTAAAGTGTTGGAAGATTTTCTTTCTTAGGAAAGGGGGTCGGGGATTGGAATATGTTACCAAGAGAAATGATGAATAATTTACCAAAAACATTGAAAGAATTAAGGTTGAAATTTGTAGAGGGCAAAAGTAGATGGGTAGCAGCAACGCCATTAACTGCCCATTTCCTCCTTGGGCAGAGTAGGGTGGAGTGTTTGTCTTGCGACATTTACTCCTAGTCTTATAGATGGATACTTGCTTCAGGTTAGATTTGTCTTAACGTTTGGCGTAGCTAATTTTCAGATGATTTGGGGATGTATTGTATAAGTGAGATAGGTCCTATGTGTGGACCTATTCCTACCGGATAATTTCCCAGATTCTTGATTAGTGGATTGTTAGATTTATGGGCTGTATTATAAAATTTGGTGGCAAAACATTGAAAGAATTTAAGGTTGGAAATTTGTAGAGGGCAAAAGTAGATGGGTATAAGAAAGGGGGAAAGATGGGTGTGTACGGAAATTGCCACAGGAGCGTGCGTTCCATTGCAATCAAATTAAATTAAAATAAAAAAATTTTTTTTTAGGAAGTATCATATCCGCAATCCGCCTCTGTCGAAGCCATCTAATATATAAAGATCAGTCCGGGATTCGAATAGAAGTTCCGTCGTACCTTAACCAACCGAGTCAGCCAACTGCAAACCTCTGGAATATGACTGGACTGGAAATATTTCGTGTATACCTTGAATACTTTTTTAATGGGAAATTGCACTATATCATAAGGGATTTAAACAATAATTTCAAGTTCTCCTTGATCCTATACGTCACAACCGATCATTTCTTTCTATAGTTCCTACATGTTTATAACTTAGACCTAATTATACAGGATTTTGTCAACATAATCTAACACAAGTTACCTTAAAGCCAGCGCTGCCAGTACAGCCAACTTATATTATACCGCTGTCTCTTTGAAATTATACAGAATGAAACCCAGTTATACAAAGGGGTCATCCGTTGATTAGATATGTGAGTGAAAGTGCTGGGAGCAAAAAAAGTCCACGAAAAGTAAACAATGTATACATTGATAAATTTTGAATAACAAAAAGGAAATAGATATGCAGGAAGGGTTGCCAACTCAATGAAACAAAGGGCAAATACTTTCAAAAAGGTGCTGGAATGTACTTTACTTTTAAATGCTCATTTTTGTATCCAATTGTTCAAGGCAATCTGTTATACAAACAGGATACAAGAGGTAACCAAATTATACAAGTTTTGTATCCAATTATACAATGTGGCAGGCCTGCTTTAAACGCAAAAATCGAAATTACACTAACCACAATTTGCAATCGTAACAAAATTATTTGAAAACCTCTTTGTTTATTTCAGCTGCGAGAGAATTGTTGCATCTTAGAGCTCTAAAAATTAATACGAATTAATAATCATCATTTCCAGTTCGTGATGGTTCTCTTCAGGATACTCAAAATTAAGTAGCAGATAAAGTTCGAAATAAACGTGTATTTTCAATGATGGAAGAGGAAAGAACTTTGTGGAAGAGTCTCCCAGAAAGATGAGAGGGATGATGGGTCACATTAAAAACATGCTTGATTGGTTAATTTGTTAGTCGAGGAAACAGTTGAAGGAAAGAACTTTATTGATAGACAAATATAAGAATATACGGTATCTTATATCGTAACCTGGTAGTAATTCCCAGCGGCAGACAATTATTTTCTGTACATCGCCTCCGTTTGTTTAATAAGGCAGTGCAAGGGAAAGAAGATGGAAACACAGCATCAGTAACAATATCACTGAAACCTCACCGGCTCGGTGTGTTGAGAACACTCTGAAGTGCTGTGCTCACCGGCACTAGCATTTCCTAGGTTACAACATTAAGGACTCCACCCTCAATGATTCTATGCGAATGATAACTGTGTTTTAAGACCAACACCCATGTATGAGGTTAGTGTTTTGGTTGTTATATAACACCCAAATATTGGACGCAGAGTGGTTGGAGCAATGGGAAAAAGGTATATGACTGATCCCAGGCTTCCAGTGTACAAGTACACAATAAGAAAAACTCAGCTCACATCTAAGAATCCTTCGGGAAACGGTACTACTGGACATCGAGCCAGAGTTAATCGAACATCATCAAGGACGTAAGAACCGAGCGGGGCGGTGTAACGGTTAGCGTTCTCGCCTCGCATTCGGGAGGACGGCGGTTCGAATCCGCGTCCGGGCATCCAGATTTGGGTTTTCCATGGTTTCCCCAAATCACTCCAGGCAAATGCCGGGATGCTTCCATCAAAAGGCCATGGCCGAATTCCTTCCCATTCCTTCCCCCATCCTTGCCCCCCATCCTTTCCCATCTCTAAAGACCTCGATGTTAAAAAGAGACGTAAAGCAGTTACAAAAAAAAAAAAAAAAAAAAAAAAAAGGACGTAAGAGTCACAGGTTTCCGGCTTATCGCTGCAAGAGGAGGAATATGATGGCCATCAGCTACCCTAAAGGACAAATGTCTCAAGTGATTTGACCTTGGCCAGCATTAGGAAGGTGCGAAATACCGACCACGGAGAATTTCCTGCACTGTATTAATATTGAAATTTTCTGTAAGCAGGAACGTTTAAATCCCCTATCAGTAATCAAGTTTTCGGGTTTGTATGGTTTCCCTAAATCACTCCATTCGAATACCGGGATGGTTCCTTCCAAAGGCCACGGCCGAATTCGTCCCCGTTCCTTGCCACAAGGAACTACGCGCTGGACATACACAGTAAGAGTTTTGTTTTGTTTTCTTCCCAGCGCTTGTGGTTAGATTGAATGCAACCTGGACCACAAGAAAAACTTCACCAAAGACGCAATTATACCTGTAACAGTCGATATCTCGTTAACTAAGCGATATATATATATATATGTGTGTATATATATATATAAATACTCTTCACTTTTAATTTGTCTCGTCGAGTTACATAAAAACTAATCATTAAACTGTGGCACAACGGTTATGGTATTTTTTTTTTAACTGCTTAACGTCTCTTAACAACGAGGTCTTTAGAGACGGGAAAGGATGGGTGGCAAGGAATATTAAGGAATTCAGCCACGGCCTTTTGAAGGAAGCATCCCGGCATTTGCCAGGAGTGATTTGGGAAACCATGGAAAACCCAAATCTGGATGCCCGGACGGGGATTCGAACCCCCCGTCTCCCGTATCGGAGGCCAGAACGGTAACCGTTACACCACCACTCTCGGTGGTTATGATAGATCTGCCTTTTTAAGATATGTCCGTTATACAGGGTTACAACTTTGGAATGATATAGAAATTTGTTTGGATACCTTACAGAATCGGTAGACGTGTCATTTTGTAGCAAACGACAGCACGTTTGATGCATGTAGTGCATCAGTACACCATTCCGCCACCAGAAGTTTTCCACGATAATCGCTTCCCAGGTCGGCGGGTTGGCCGTGAAGGTCCAATCAAATGGCCACCTCGCTCCCCAGACTTCACACCACTGAATTTCTTTCTCTGAGGTTGCATTAAAGATCGTGTGTATGATCCTCCCCTACCAAACAATTTGGCCGATCTGAAAAATCGAATCTACGCTGCCGATGCATAAGTTACGTCCGATTTGCTGCAACGAAGAAATTAACTAGCGGTAGGATATTTGTAGCATGACAAATAGTAGTTACATCGAACCAAAATGACACACGTCAGTTTTATGTGAAACTTGAGGTTGTTTGCTACAAAATAACACATCTATCGATTCAGTAAGTTATCATACATATTATTTCTATAAGGTATTTTTTTGTCACAAGCCTGTATCTTCCTTCATACTTAACCGAAATCAATGAATGAGGTGTCATTTTAAACCTTATGGTCTCTACTTTGGTCACATCATATTTTAAGAAATGACGTTTTCCGAATTCGACCCTTAAAGGGCTAAAATGTCAATTTTTCTAAAATGCTGTTTTCTGTGTTTCAAATCATTTATCTCCTTGGATACCTATCTCAAATCGTTTAATGAAGTATCAACTTAAAGATTAAGATCTCCGCTTTAGTGAAGGGATATATTAAAACAGAAATTTTTCGGAATTCGAACCTTAAAGGGCAAAAGGATCAATATTTTTGCAATTCGTTTTTGTGTCACGGGCGATTGATCTTCCTTAATATCTAACCGATATAGATAAATGAGGTAGCATATTAATGTCTCCGCCGTGGTAACATTATATTTTAAGAAAGGAATTTTTCGTAATTCGACCCTTAAAGGGCAAAAAAGATAATTTTTCTAAAATGCATTTTTTTGTGTCTCGAGCCATTTATCTCCCTGGATCTCTAACCAAAATCGATAAATGAAGTATAATTATATGGAGTAATGTCTCAGATTTATGAAATCATATTTTAGGAAAGAATGTTTTTGGAATTCAGCCCTTAAAGGGAAAAAGTATAAATTTTTCTAAAACGCATTTTTGTGTCACGAGCGATTTATCTCCCTTAATATCTAACCGATATAGATAAATGAGGTATCATATTAAAGAATAAGGTCTCCGCCATGGTAACATTATATTTTAAGAAAGGAGTTTTTCGTAATTCGACCCTTAAACAGTAAAAATATCAATATTTCTAAAGTACGTTTTATGTCTTTCGAGCCTTTTATCTCCCTGGACAAAATCGATAAATGAAGTAGGAGTATGAAGAGCAACGACTCAGCTTTGGTGACATCATATTCAACCTCAATTTTCATCACATTTTTTCGCGAAATTTTCGCACGGGTCGTCTAGTCTCAGTAAATTTCTATATCATTCCAAAGTTGTAAAGTCGTTTTTGACTCACCCTATAGATTGTTACCAACGTGTTCATTATTCTCACTTTCCTATTATAGGATCTCGTCCGTTGGAAAGTTAGTTCAGCAAATTCCGCCCCAAAATTCCGCTTCGCGAGTCCTTTCCCAGGAGCAGTATATCTGACAAGCACTGCGATGGCGTCATGACGAGAGAATCACGGACGAGGGAGGGAAGCGACAAATATTGGGACATAGGTCACTGCGAGGAGGGAAACAGCCAGCACTCTCGCTCAATGAGCCGTTAATGTGGAGACGGCTAACAGCATTAAGAGCACTCAGCCAACAGGAAACGGCTCCAATAGCTGTCGGCCCGTTAAATATAACAAGCCGGCGCATTGAATCATCACCTCAATCGACGAAGACGAGCTAAGCCTACATGCAGCAGCAAGTGGGACAAATATACCAACTTTGTGTAACAGTTAATTAATACAGGCTGTTGTTTCATGATCGTTACGTTTTTGCTTAAGATTCTTAACCTTTATTCCGTTCTGTTCCTGATTCGTTTTGTATAGAATACTAGCTAGTACCCGCGACTTCGTACGCGTGGATTAAGAATTTTTTTTGCCAGAATTAAATATAGAAAGTTGTTGGTAACGAAGGATTGGTCCCAAACAATATCGATTCGGAATAATATGACAGGAAAGCTATAACTATATCATTGTACCGTCGAACCTTTCTCTTGAAGAGAATCAATTTCCAACATATTTCTGTCACCATTCGATAAGGTCTCAAATTTCGTGACTACAACTGTTAATCATACTGGGAAAAATATACTGCACCATTCATACAGATTTCCTTATAAAATTCCATCACAACGATATCGCCATTTAGTCGTCAAAACGTAACAAAAAGACAGAGACTTACTTCCGTATTTATAATAATATTACTGTGCTTCACACTCACACACTGACTGCGAACAACACCTGAGGGATCATTATAACGTAAAAAATTGTACACCTACAACATTGCAAGACTACCTACGATTTGCCTCGCATTGCACCCCTAACTTTCTAATATCTACAATTTAACATTCAATCCGAATAACCTACGGCCCAGGCCTGACTCTTACGATGAAAAACAATTTTTAAAAATCTAAGCCTCCACGGAGATTCGAACCGGAAACCACGACGTTCATAAGAAAGCGCTTTAACCACTTTTTTTTTATTCTAAAAAGATGGCTTTAATTTTTTTTCCATCTTAGACATCTTTAAGTTTATCGTTGTTTATTCGAATTTTTTCTGTACTATATTATCGTTTTCTCATTGCGGACAACACAGGACGGACACAACACCCATGCCCTCGGCCGGATTCGAACCGGCGACCCTGGCAACACGAGGCAAGCCCGCTAGCCGCTACGCTACCAGGGCTGGCAACCACTGAGCTGCCAGTCCACTACACGGATCACGGTACGGAGACGTCCACGTGTCTGTCTATCATCGTATTTCGAAGTTATGAGACAACATGTTTTATTTATACAGATAATTTTTCAACCAAATGTAGACAGTATTTTCCTCCGTGTTTCAAAGAATAAGTGTGCAAAGTTTCATCGAGATCGGATGAAAACTGTGGATTTGTATGAATAACAAACAAACAAACATACATTCATCTTTATATATAAATATTCGTTACGTTTTTCTTCACTGCTCTTTCCCAACGATTTAGGATTGAGTGGCTTAGATGAGTTTTACTCATTGTTGGCGTGGTCAAACCGAGCGTGATGGGCGAGTGGTTGGCCTCGCATTCGGGAGGACACGAGTTCGAATCCCCATCCGGGAATCCAGATTGGGTTTTCCATGGTTTCCCCAAATCACTCCAGGTGAATGCCGGGATGATTCCTTCAAAATGGCCAACGCCGAATTCCTTCCCGTTCCTTGTCTCCAGTCCCATCCCGCCTCTAATGACCTTAGCCGTCGACGAGGCGTAAAGCAATAAGTAAAAAAAAAGGCGTGGCCAAATTTGGAGCTTTGGTTTTATGGTCGTACTATATAATAATGGGGGGAGAGTGTGAAGTGTTGCCTATTTTTTTTACTTATTGCTTTACGTCTCGTCGACGTCGAAATCATTAGAGGCGGGATGGGATTGGGGGTAAGGTACGGGAAGAAATTTGGCCATGGCATTTTTTGATGGAAGTATCCCTGCATTTGCCTGGAGTAATTTGTGGAAACCCAAATCTGCATGCCCAGACGGGGAATCGAACCCGCTTCCTTCCGAACGCGAGGCCGGAGTGCTATCCACTCACCCACCACGCTCGGTACAGTATTGCCATCTGTCTGCGAAATGTATAACTATGTTTAGCATAAGTGTGATTTTTGTTTGTGATAGATGAAGTTTATGAGCGAGATATTGAGGACCGTCTAGTCATTCATTTTGATGCCTGTGAAAACCTCGAAGAAGACCCTGTATGAAGGAACCTAGGCTCATGCCCGTTTCGTTGTACCTCCAGATACAGTGTGTGGGGCCACACTGGCGGGTAGCAATAATATTACACGGCACAGGAATGTATGATTGTGATTATTACTAAACAGTATGTTTATTCGCATGATTATCTCGTTTCGGAACATTGATTTGAATCGAAATTGATGGACTAAAGCAGGGGTGGCCAACCCGCGGCCCTTCAACATTTTTCCGTCCCACGAGATTCATCTCACTTTTATAAAATATTTTTTATATTTCATTTTTAGTGTTACATATTTCTTTACAATGTGCGTTTTGTTTCATTATTAATACATTATCTATGTTTACATGTAAGAATAAAAGTAAACACAATAATAACTCATGTTTCAATTTTTCACTCCAAAAAATGTCTCTAGTGGGGATATATAATTTTATATGCGGCCCGCGGAGTTATGATGCACTACCAAAGTTGCCCGCAAGATCATTTGAGTTGGCCACCCTAGACTAAACCGTTGATGGTGGCGATGTTGTAATTTTTTTTATCTGCTTAACGTATCTCTAACAGTGAGGTCTTTAGAGACGGGAAGGGATGGGGGGCAAGGAATGGGAAGGAATTTGGCCATGGCCTTTTGAAGGAAGCATCCCGGCATTTGCCTGGAGTGATTTGGGAAACCATGGAAAACCCAAATCTGGATACCCAATAGGGGATTCGAACCGCTGTCCTCCCTAATGCGAAGCTAGAACGCTAGCTGCTACACCACCAGTCTCGGTGTTGTAAATATTCAGGAACGAGATCATTGGGTGATGGATGTAACCAAACAATGCGCAGGTTGATTTTTTTTACAGGAAGCGTAAAGGATAGCTATAACCAAGATCAACTTTTTTCTTGATGAGTCTGTAGCCATTGGCAGGGTGTCTCTCGTTACCAGCGAAAATGTTAAAGTTCGAGTAATAAATGGGGGGGAAAAAATGCTTCACGAACACAGCAATAGTAGAACTACTTCCTTATGTAATTATACCTCGAGGCCGATATCGCTATGGAATTTTGACGGTTTATGGTTGAATTTTCGGTGGTAAGGAAACTTTTTCTGCTTAGGGTATTACGTCTCATTGACTTAGATGAAATTTGAGGTAGGAAAAGATTTAGAACCAGTAACAGAAATGAATTCATCCATGGCCCATCACATGAACCAGCCTGGTTTTCGGCTGATGTGATTTTAATTTAATTTAATTTAATTGCAATGGAGCACAGGCTCCGGTGGCAATTTCCCTACACACCCAACTTCCCGCTATCCTTCACTCACCTACATTTGCCCTCTACAAATTTTAACTTTAAATTCTTTTAACGTTTTCGGTAGGTTATTCATCATTCCCCTTGGTAACTCATTCCAATCCCTGACACCCTTACCTAAAAAAGAAAATCTCCCCACACCCTTGTGCCTGAAATCGAGTGCCAGCTTGTGGTCATGGTCATCTTTTCTCTTCCATGAACTACTTTTCATACCTACTGCAATATCTTTCCATGCCTCATCGCCAGTATACGCCCTGTATTCTCATGACCCTCCTCATCCTTCTCCTGTCTTGCAATGAATCCCATTCCAGCTCCTATATCATATCTGTCACTGATTGCATTCTGCGATAATTTCCACAAACAAATCTAGCAGCCCTTCTTTGCACCTTCTCCAACTCCTGTATTTGATACTCAAAATGTGGGTCCCATACTACACCTACCATATTCGAGCAATGTTTTGTAACCCAATTCCTTTACTTCTCTCGTGCATCCCCTCGTCACTCTCTCCAACAAGTGCAGAACTTTGAAACCTTTTCCTACCAACTGTCCTATGTGTCCTGCCCAGTTAAGCTTGTTATCAAATGTAATGCAAAGATATTTACATTTCAAGTCTTCAGCAAGCAATTCTTCCCCCACCTTATATTCATAATTAACCTTTTGTTTTTTATTTGTGTATGTAATTAGCTGACTCTTCTTTGCATTTATCTTCATCCCATGTTTACCAACCCAACTAGATATCCTGTCCAGATCACCCTGCAACTGTTTACAGTCCTCTATCGTTTTGATCCTTTTATACAGCATTATGTCATCTGCAAACAATCTAATTTCAGATAGTAAACAATCAACACAATTATTCATTAGAATAATGAATAGCAATGGTACCAATACGCTACCCTGCGGCACTCCCATTTTTACTTCCACTTCCTTTGATATCGCATTTCCTACCCTAACTTTCTGTTTTCTACCTTTTAAAAATTCTTCTACCCTGCAAATCACTTTCTCATCCACTCCAATAGTTTTTAGCTTATTTACTACCATTTTGTGGCTTACTCTGCAAACGCCTTTGAAAGATCTAGTGCTACACTATCAATTTGGCCTCCTTTGTCCATTTCATCTGAAATATCTTGCATATATCCCACCAACTGAGATTCGCATGAATATCCTTGCCTGAACCCATGTTGCCTACTTGAAAACCACTTACGTTCCTCACATATTTTTCTGATGTGTTTGCATATCAATCTTTCCATTAATTTACCTGCCACTGAAGTCAAACTGATTGGCCTGTAATTTTCGACTCTATTTCTCACCCCTCTTTTTTGTACCGGTACTACTATCGCACTTTTCCAGTCTTGTGGTAAGCAGCAAGTATCCAGACTCAATTTAAATAATATTTCAAGATAAGGTACAATGTCACACCCGGCTATCTTTAAGATATCTGTAGTAATATTATCTGCACCAGCCCCCTTATGTATTTTCAGCTTCCTTATTTCCTTCATGATTTCTTCAGGATGAATTTCAAATTATTTAGTATCTTCAATTCTAATCGTATTGTTAAGCTCGTTCTGCGAATTAGACCTTCCCGTTTCTGAGTCATTGTCCCTAATGCTCTCACTAAACCAGTTACTTAAAATCTCTGCCTTTTTCAAATCCTCAGTAACTACTTCTGCATCCTTATCTATGAGCATCTCTACACCCTCCCTTCCCCTCAGTTTCCTGATATAGCCATAGAAATTTCTAGATGCATGAGTCAGTGGTCCTCCTGCACTGACAATACTCTTCATAAACCCATCTTTAGCCACTTTCTTTGCTGTTAGTTTAGTTGTTTTAAATATTCCCTACTACCCTGCTGTCTCTTAACTCTGTTATGTTCTTTTCTTACCAACCTCTTTAACCTCCTCACTTCCCTATTATAGTACATAGGTTCTCTGCGTCTCTTTATTTTCTGCTTTGGAATGAATTTTTCTTCCCCATTTCTTATTATCTCCTTGAAATCTTCCCACCTTGACTCTACTGTACTTGTGCCTTCCTTCCATTTGCTGAAACTTTCTCTGAAATATCTCTTCAAATTTGAAATCTGTGCCTTTTTATAATTGTACCTGTTTCCCCCTTCCGATTTGGCTGCTGGTTCACTGAATCCTCTAATATCCATCAGAACTGCGTCATGATCACTTATTCCTTCCGTTACTTGACACCCCACGAGGTTATCATCCGGCTTTATTAGGAATATATCCAAAATATTTTGCCCCCTAGTGTTTTGCTCTACCACTTGTGTAAATCCTCTTTCCCTTATTAAGGTATTTGCAAATCTTTGTTCCCGGGTGTTGAAACCATGGAATACCGAAACCTGGATGGCCGGACGGGTACTCAAACCCGCTTCCTTTAGAATTCCAGTTATTAGTATTACCACTCACCCACCACGCTCGGTAAGATAAATGAGCAATCTTGGCAAACATCGTGCCGAAACTTTACATCTGTATAAACGTTGATCTATGATACTCGATATGAGTAACAAAAATTACAGTGAAGTCGCTTTCATTGATACTCTTCTCTCTTTCAGCATCATGTTCTGACCTTCCTCCGTGATACTGACAACATCCTTCCTTATGGGTATCAGCAGTTGCATCCGAGCTGATTTCACCTGCATAACATCGCATAGGATGGTAAAATTTCCAACAGTGCTTTCATATGTTGTTGGAGTGCACATGAACTCTCTCAGAGCCGAATTATGCTAAATGGCGTCAACGAAGACTTCGGAATGTGATTGCTCTGATCCAGGAGCATACTGAGATTCTGGAAAAACCGAGGCTGAAATTTAGGGTAGTGACTCTTTGATCATCAGCGATTGACTGAAAATCATCTCATCATACTAACGCGAACACATGGAAAAACTATCACAAAAACTGATCGGAAATAATCGCTCTTTGAAGGAGGTATGGAAGATATTTGGCTGGTTACCAAATAGTTTAATCTACGCTGATATTAGAATTGCGAAAGAAACTCTGTCTTCCTGTATGTTACCTTTTTATTACTAATTGGAGCTTGATGAAATTTAACAATGAAATAATATGTATAATTGGGATAGCATAGGATTTATTTTTCGAGATAAATAACATAATTTTTTCACGAAATTTTAAAAATAACCAAACGGTGACAGACAGAAGGATAGCGTGTGTAAGTCTATGTAATAATATCGGTCTCTCAGGCTTTTTTTCAGTCGCAGTCAGATTGTGGGATGCCTCATAAGTAACCTAAGCTCTCTATATCCAATACTAGCAATAAAACTCTACATTCAGGTGTACAAAGTTGCGGGTAACAGCCAGTAATAAGTAGTTCACGAACAGAACTTATGTTATGAGGTAATTTGGAAATATTTTCCTTAACCGGACCTGAATCCTGCAGACAATCACTTCTTTTGAGCTCACATCTTATCCAGTACTACCAACATCATGTCACCAATTCTGATAGGCCTCACTACCAGAAGCAGGTTGAACCAGGATCCGGTCACCTCAGTGTTTATCCCGTCGAACGCTGTATGCGACCTGCGTCTGGGGCGTCCATCTCCGGAACGACGTCGTGCGTCTCCCAGATGTGACCGCAATGCGAGCCGAAAGGACTCTTCAAGACGGCGGCGAAGACAAAGCACCGGCAGGACTTGCGCTTTATGGTACGAGCGCGTCTCGACGGGGCGGGAATAACAACAACAAGTAATACGGGACCCAGCATGCGGCCGTGAGGAAGCTATCAGCGTTACGCTTATAAGGAGCTGCTGTAACGACTTGCATCAGCACATACGTGAATAGTATAATCCACACAGATGTATTTACATTTCCAGATATATCAAAAAAGTTTTCATCCGCAGGGAGGGATAAAAACGTGTATAGCCAAGATCAGTGTATGGTAAATTCAATTAGTTATATTTTTTTTTCTTTCTGCTACAGCCGCCTCTGGTCTACTGTTACACAACTTCATTTCCTGTTCCGAGTTTCCTTCCTCCGTAACCAGTATTCCCTGGTTCTCTGGCTCACTATTGTTTCTTTTTCTTCTGCGAACACCCTCGTTTTACTGATTGGTTTTTGTTCAGACACATCCTTTAAATACACAATTTTTCTTCTGAACACTTCTCTCCCTTCGATGGTTTCCACCTTGATTCCGAGCCTTTTCAGATTCTGATGGATTTCGTCGCGAAAGGAAGTTGAGTCTTCCAAGTTCTCTAATTTATAAAGAATCAGTAAATTACTCTCCAATGTTGCACAGTGCGTTAATGGGGCCACACACTGGATCGGCATATCAACCGTTTTGATTGTAGTTTTTAGGTGGTTTACTGCAGTCCATGTAGGCGAGTGGTGCAACGGTCACCAATCTCCTTCTCACTACACATTTCACAAACAAAAATTACATATCAGGACACAAAACATTACAAGATTCTGAGACAGATAGCGAAACAGACTTTCCTTCTATGAATTAAGTACACCGGGTAATTCAAAGGCCTTCACACTACTCATGATTCACACTGGACACCTGTGTAAAACAGGGGACCGGTGACATGTGATCCCTAGAATCCAGGATCGAGAATGACATGAAGGGATTTGTATATAATATCTATGTATACGGAGTTATGAATCATTTCGGCTATTGATTAGGTTTATGCAGGAGTGATTGACGTCAAGTCTTTGGTCAGGTTTGTTCTAGTGCCGCAAAGAGTAGCCACGGTACATGTTTTAATTTTCTTCCAACAAGAATCAATAGCAGCGAGAAGTATACAAAGGGTATTTAGTTTCGAACGAACTACGGGTATACCCGTGTCATGTTTTATGTATGGTCACTGTCCACAATATTTCTCAGATGGCAGAAAGCGTCATGGAGGTAGATACCTACTTTGTCCATGATGTGAGATTTTAGGATCACACATCGTGACCGCGTGAGCTGATCTGATCTGCTTCGTGAATTTAATGATTGTCGGCCCCCTTATGATTGATTTAAACATATAATAATAATAATAATAATAAAATCAGAGGACAGAGTCTAAAATTAAGAAAAAATAAAATTTCAGCGCCACAGTGTAACAGCCCTCATACCTGAACTTAGAGTAGAATTGTATTTAATGAAGTATTTGTAGTGAGCTAAAGTTTGCTTGAATATGATCTGATATGTTTGTTTTGCAATTTCTTGTAAATCAGTGTATATAGACTTTATTTTATGAAAGGAAATTATTTAAAGGCCATTTAATATGTTTAAGAACAGAATTGTGCAAGAGAAATTGCTTAAATGTGTGTAATTCCAAGTATTAATGCAAGTTACAATGTCTACAGGACTATTTTCTACAGTTTAAAATGATTTCTGTAAATAATTTCGTGTTTAAATATCTTTAATTTCCATTTCTCACTGTTTTGTAATGATGTTAAATGATTAAGTACTATTTCTGATTGTTTCTAATATGTTTAATTGTTTGAGTAATTGTTAATGTTCGAGAAATATCTCGCGGAAGTCTTTGAAGAATTCCAGAAATTTCGATAGAGCCTATATAAAAAAATCAGCAGAAGGACAGAGTTTAGTTTACAGTAGCTTATACAGATTCACTTTGCAACCGCCAAAGATTGTGTTAGTATCTCTGGATTGTATCTATGCATGTGAAAAATATCGCTGACGGTGTTTTTGGAAATAAACAAAATCTTAAACAGAACCTTATGGTGGACTATTTAATCAATTACTACTGTAATAAAACCACCAAAGACCCTTATATCAGGTCATTACGCTTGATATTGCTGTATCTTTTACGGTCGATTTAAATTAGAAATATATTCCACAAAGTATCGACGTGATTAAAAAAAATGAGTTTTTAGAGCAAAAGAAATAGTTTTGTGGTTGAAGGCCATAACCGCATGACGTTATCAGGCTCCAATACCACTTGACTTGTACTTGACACCAAGGGTTTGGTAAAGGTCATGGGGTTCCAGACACTTCCCATATGATTCACGGAGGTAGAGCTACGCATTCCCATTACAATCTTCGGTTCTAGAATGGACGTGACAGGGTCAGCTCCACGCTCCAGACGTTCTTTTTCTTCCCTCATAGTTTCCTCCCCGGTACTCATTGGATAACACGCTGAGTAGGCCTGGGAAGCCGTTCCGGACGCTCAGCTTCGAGGAAAAAGCCTCCGCTTCGCCGGGAATCGAACCTCGGTCGACTGGGCCTCAGTTAGACGCTCTACCGCCTGGGCTACGCGGCCGCCTTAGCTGAAGATTTGCTGAATAATTTCTGCTTGCTCATGAAGGAACTCAGAAGTATTAAAAATGGTTAGCCAATCTCGTTATCTATATTAATAAAACACTGAGCTTGATCATTTTGTCACGGTCTAGCCGTGTCCGAAACAGGTGCCTGGCTTCCGATACCGCGCTAATTGCGGCCATATTTGTTACTGCAAAACTCAGGTTATGGACATCATTTAATAAAAATTTTATTTAGTTAAGCAACCGTATACAAATGAAATCACAGAACACAGAAATATAGTATGTATTGCGTTGGTATTAACCTATTGATTGCTAGTTGCTTTTTGTGTATCTCTGTTTACTTGATATAGATGTTTTCTTCTCTACTCTGTCGATAGAAATCGCAGTTACAGCAAGCCATATTGCATAATTTTTAGCGTTATGAGCTCTAATTAATAATAATTTCAGCAAAGCAACTGCAAGGAAACGAAGTCCAGAATAGTGAGTACAACCTGAAATTTTTTACGGATTTTTTTTTCTGTGGCCAGTCTTTCGACTGGTTTAATGCAATCCTCCATCCCTTCCTATCTTCTGCTAACCTCTTCATTTCTACATACCCCTTGCAACCCAGGTCCTGAATTATCTGCGTCATATATTCTAATCTCTGTCTTCCTCTACAGTTCTTACCTTCAACTATTCCCTCCACCACAAATTAACCAATCCAGAATGTCTCAAAATATGACCTACCAGCCTGTCTCTTCTTTCCGTAAACATCTTCCACAAACTTACATTCTTCACCCATCATTTCCAAAACTCGATCATTTCTTACTTTGTCTGTTACTTAATTTTCAGAATTTTTCTGTAGCACTGCATTTCAAATGCCTCAATTTTCTTTCTTTCAGGTATTCCTAAAGTCCATGTTTCACTACCATAAAGTGCAGTGCTCTATACATAGATTTTTAAAAAGTTCTTTCTAATTCCTACATCAATATTTGAAACTAAAAGATTTCTCTTTCTCATGAAGGCTCTTTTTCCTAGTGCTATTCTGCTTTTTACATCATTCTTGCTTCGGCCATCGGTTGTAATTTACTTCCCAAGTAACAGAATTCACTTACTTCTGCTATTGCATCCGATTCTATTTTGATATTTAATCTACTAGTATTGGTATCATTTCTGCTACATTTCATCACTTTTGTCTTGGTTTGATTTATATTCAGTCAAATCTTCCTTCAGTATTTTGTTCATGCCATTCAGTAACCTCTCAATATCCTCAACCCTTTCTGCTAACAAGACAATGTCATTAGCAAATCGTAGCATACTGATTTTTTCTCTCTGAACATGTAAATTTTTCTTTTGTTTTCTTTAATGCTTTTTCACAACACACAAGTTGAATATTAACGGGGACAGACTAAAACCTTGTCTCACACCCTTTTCAAATGATGCATGACTCTCGTGATTCTCTACTTTCATTATAGCCACTTGATTCTTATATAGTTTATAAAGTATTCTTCTATCTCGATACTTTAGACCTGACTTCTTTAAAATTTTGAACATCTTGTCTAACCTAACATTATCAATAGCATTTTCTTAATCAACAAACGTCATAAAATTATCTTTTTTTTCATTCTTTGATCCGCCCTTCAAGTATTAATTAAAGCCAGAATTGCTTCCCTTGTACCGTAATTTTTCCTAAACCCAAACTGATCTTCACCTACTATGTCTTCTACTACCCTTTCCATCCTTCTGTGTATTATTGTGGTTAGTAATTTTGAAGCATGTGGTGTTAGAAAAATGGTGTGATAATTCTCTTGTACTTTCTTCGGAAGTGTGAAGATGATATTTCTATTACAATCCTTTCTCCTGTTTCATAACTTTTTGATATCAGGTTGAATAATCTTTCGATTCCTACTTCTCCTAGGGATTTGAGAATTTCTGCATTGATCTCATTCATTCCATCTGCCTTCTTTCCTTTCAAATCATTCAGAGTTTTATTAAATTCCGTCCTCAAAACAGAATCTCCTAAGTCATCAATGTCGACATAGCCTTCCTTTTCCATTACGCTATTTTTTTAAGTCGTCCCCGTCATACAGTTTCTCAATGTATTCCTTCCATCGGTTAACTCTATTATCTGAGCTTGAAAGTGGTTTCCTATTGGGAGTTTTAATGTTCACATCTCTTTTTTTCATTTCTCCAAAACTCTGATTGATCTTCCTATATACATCTACTTTACCTAAGACCATTTCCTTTTCTACTTCTTCATTTTTATCTTGCAGCCATTTTTCTGTTGCTTTTTTGTATCTCCTGTTCATTTGATTTCTAAATTCCTGTATTACTCTCTTGCTACTTCATCCTGAGGATTTTTGTAACTTCTCCTGTGATCCATCAGTTCCAAAATTTCTTCTGTGATCCAAGGTTTTCAGGCTGCTTGTTCCCTAAAGCCTAATGATTCTTTACTAGCTTTCATTATTTCAGTCTTTAAAGCATTCCATTCGTCCTCCGCTGAGCTCCTTTCAGAGTTACTTTTTCTACAATTCCTGCAAATTTTTCTCTCGTGCTAGATCGTTTAAGTTTATTCACTTCCAGTCTGTTCTGCTTATGCTGCTTCCTTAGTCGCTTGAATTTCAGCCTGCACTTCATTACTATCAAATTATGTTCGGAGTCAATATTTGCTACTGGATACGCTTTACAGTCTAGAACTTGATTCCTGAATCTCTGTTTAACCATAATATAATCTAGCTGAAATTTGCCTGTATCGCCAGGACGTTTCCAGGTGTATATCCTTCTTATATGGTTCTTAAACAGTACGTTTCCCACATCTAGCTAATATCTTTCACATAATTCTAGCAACCTGCTTCCTCGCTCATTTCATTCTCCTAGACCAAAACTTCCTACAGTATTCCCCTCTTTTTCTTCTCCAACTATCGCATTTCAATCACCCATGATTATAAAATTTTCCTCCCCCTTCACATTTTTGATTAATTCTTCAATTTCAGCGCATATTATCTCTATTTCTTCGTTATCTTCCTATGACGTTGGAATATACACTTGTACTAATATTGTTAGGGCGGGCTTAGTTTCTAACCTCATCAAAATAATCCTTTCACTAAACTGTTCATAATAACTCTGTTTCCCTACTCTCTTATTCATTACAAATCCTACATCAGTCACTCCGTTGACAGCTTGTGTGCTAATTAATCCTGTGTTCCCATAAGACCAGAAATACTGTGCGTCCTTCCATTTAATCTCACTAATCCCAACAACATGTAACTTAAGTTGTTCCATCTCCCTTTTTAAGTTTTTTAACCTACATGGCCTATTCAGACTTCTATCATTCCACGCTCTCTGGGAGGCATTCTCTGCCTGTTCTTCTTCCGGTAGTGTACTGTTGAGTCTTTGTCTTGCGACATTTACTCCATCTTCAGTGGATGAGGTATTGCTTCGTTTTGGTATGTCTTCACTTTTGGCTTGGTTTCTTGAAATTCGCCGAGTTGTCAATGGGAAGCTTCACTGTAGTTTCCGGCGACTACTTAGCAGGCGCCGGGCTCGAAGACCTTTTAGTAGTACATGCTAATAGCTGCACTAGCAGATTGATGATGTGTGTCATCTGTGCGCCCCACTGCTGGTCCATCTTGTCGTGGTTGCAGCATCGATGAACGATGTGGCCAGGTGTGCGGCTGGGTGGTGCACTTGTCGTCTGTCTCGTTGCACGACGAGCCTGGACGACGTTCCCTTCGCTGAACGTGGCAGCGAGCTTGGAAGTCTGACGACTAGTTTTGCTTTCTGTTTCGGCGCGTCGTCTCGTTCTCCACTGCAGGCGTATGCGGGCTGGACAGCCACGGTAGGACGCCGCGTGCCGTCCTCCGCAGTTGCAGCAGGTGGGTTCTCCCTCGGTCGTTGTCATTCAGCCAGAGAGTGCTCCTCCCCACAGCGAACACACCTAATCTTGCTGGTACATTGCCTGGCACTGGAAGCATTGAACAATGCCAGGGGAGTTTCTCTTCTTGGCCGACGTAGTGCACTGCGTGCTCACTGATGTGGTCTTTGGCTTGCTGACAGGAGGCTTGCTGGCAGATGATCCAGCCGATTCTCCTGCTGACGACGATTCTTCAGTCTTGGCGGATAGTTTCTTCTTGAAGAGCTCAAAATCTTCAGGAGAGAGGTGCTTTGCATTTGCAAATTCCAAAATTTGCTTGGTGATGATTAGTCAAACAGGCTGCAGGCCAGGATTTGCAGCCCTTCCTTTTCTGGCCATGCAAATACCGGAAGAGCTGTGTGGTGCTGCAGCTCTCGTTGGAAGATGCTAATGTTGGCACTGAAGATAACGTGGATGGGTTGAACAGGACCTATGTGAGGTCCCTCCTCAACTGGTGCATCCGTCTCCATCTCAACTTACTGTGGTGTCTCGATTCTAGCGAGGCTACCGTCGTCTAATGCGGCTTTTTTTTTTTTTCGCTGCCTCTGCGGCTGTGATTGAAGTCCCACTACCTTCGGTAGTATAACTTCTAGGTGTTAGGATAGGGTGTTTATTTTTGGGACAATTTTTATTTCACTTTCAGGGGAAAAACCAGGGCTATGACCATCTAGGATGGTCTTAATGTTAAAAAAGACCCCTGCGGAGTTCACGTACTGTGCTGCTCTATGATGGCTGGTATAGAATACTGAGGGGAACTTTATACTTATGCCAACGTCTCGGCATTACCGTTCCAATCGACTCAGTTCTTTCATCTCTGGCGTCGTTCAATTTCTTGTGGAATATTTTTGTTTGATTAAATATTTCGGTATGAATTAAGCGAATATGTGTCTCGTGATGTAGAGTTTCTATTGGTGTATATCTGGGTGCGTTTAGGATCATCCTTAGACATCTGTTCTGGAGTAGCTGGATTTGTTGTAGATTGGTTTGGCTTGCCAGCCCCCATATCAGGCATCCGTACATTAAAAATGGGAGAATAACCGATTTGTATATCCTTATTTTTGTATTAAACTGTAGGTTGCTGCTTCGTAATACTGGTGAAAGGTTGGAAATGGCTCTTTCGTCCCATCATGCGATGTCACCGTTACCGGCCTGAAACGGACACGTCCATGTACCAATCCCGACTTGCAGGAAGATCCTGAACATTCCACGCTCCGACTCGTAGAATGTTTCTACCCATTCTAATGACTCCTTCCTCCCGGAGATCCGATTGGGGAACTATTTTACCTCCGGAATATTTTACCCAGGAAGAAGCCATCATGACATATGTAATTACGTCAGCTATAGATATTTTCTGTACCGTGTATTCAAAACTACTGTTATAATCACCTATAATAAAGTAAGTTACAGTGTTGTGTTACCACCTGAAGATTATAATCAGGAATTCATGAGGATAGTTTGGTCATGTTATTTATACCTTGCTAATTAAGTTCTGACTGCGAGAAACATCTTAGCGAAATACTACCAGAATCAAATCACAGAAATCTTACTCATATTATGAAACATATCAATAAATATGCAATAAAAGTGTTATTTCTGGTGATTCTGGTTGTAAGTAAAAGATGACAATTAATCATTATTCATTCTTCAAATTATATTGTTAGAAAATTTTCCGTAACATTAAAAAAAATATGTTTTCAACTTAACTGTTTCATTTTCCTACTCACCTTTAACCTCTAATGTTCCTCCTTCCTCCCCTTAGTACGAAGCCCTACCCACACCTATAAAATTATGTCTAACGACTGATCTGTAACAAAAAAATGCCTCCTACCTTCACTGAATGTAATCACGCATGTATCCACCATTTCTGACTGGGTTTAAACTAGTGTACTGATAATAATAAAAACGTTGATGAATAAACTTGCAAGTGTGTCTATTTCCTGCTATATCTGTGGTGACTACGTGTATTTACTGACATTCTTGATTAGAAAAGTATGGGAAACTTTTTACCAAGCCACCTGACCACGTAAAACATCGACCTCGTATTCCGGAATTTAATCGAACTGCACAAAATAAATGCATAGCCGCGTAGCCTTAATCCCAAATCGGGCTTTTTCATTAACTTTTCTGTAATTGGAAACAGGATAAATGGGTTTACAAATTTACGTTTCTGCACTCTTTGCTGCTGGAAAAAAATTAGTTCAGCCAGGCACAGAAATGAACCGTGAGGGAGGAAAAAAAAACGATTTTAATAATAACAATAAGTGGGATTTATCGTTTCTAGGCATGGCGGAAGTGGTCCCGAACATGACTGCAGTCCATAAACCGTAGTTTGTAACAAGATTTTTTTTTTTTCGTTGTACCTGTAACTTGCTGGCTCGATAACGCATGATTTAAGCGTGACTGAGATTATTAAAGTCGTTTACAATAGGGAGTGATTGTGAAACGTTCGACATCGGCGTGGGAGGAACAGTATATGGGTGAGAACATGTGGGAATTTACAGTGCTACATACACTCAGAGAGGGAACTAATTTATCGTCGGGAGAATCGACAGCGAACGAAATGAATCTGGCCCCCTATTAGATTTTGATTTCTGGTTAATTGGCTAGCGCCCCCGTTCAACGTGCTTCCAATTTCGGAACGCTGACGTTAATTAAATAATAAATTAGACGTACACCGTTCGGGCGAGGTGGGAATTTAAATTCCGATCTTCCTTGTTGTAATAACGAACGCGCTGACATAGTTATGGGTTGGGTTGGTCCCTGGAGTTGACAAGGGGCCTACCGGGAATGGCGCTACCAGCTCTGGATGCCATTAATGACGTCAGTGGCAAAGCCAAGTAGAAAGTGGAAGACCCACCGATAGCAAAATACGATATATGTCATGCTATAAATAATCTTAAATAAAACGATTGGGGGAAAAAGCGTATAGTATCACTAAGATATTTTTTAACAAAAATTGCTTACTTAAAAATCTTAAAATAAGGCATTACAACTCAGTCGCGAAACTGGACTGTCTTTAAGCCAGTGAATGCCTAGGGTTGAATTATTGGTTAGAAAAAAATTGGAAATTCTACAAAGAACTACTTGCAATAAGAATTATGAGATAAATCTTGAGTCCAAATAAAACAGTAGAAATATTGAAATCAAGAAGAAATAAAAAATATGCAAGAATATAGAAATATAGGAGAAACAATACGAAATTAAAAGATTTCTGTTTTTATATATATATCTGTAAAATGGATTATAGAAGATTAACTAAAAGTATACTCAATTACCTTTCTCAATAAAAAGTGACAAAAACCTGGATTTAAGAAGAGAAGGAATATTTGGAAAGAAAAATTATGAGAGAAAATGAAACGGTGGAAAGGGAGATCTTTAAAAAGTAGTCATTAAGTTCGGAGGGATTCAGACCCAGAAGAGAAAATAAATCCAGTCCGGAGTGATATGAGGAGAGACGAAAGAAACGTAGTGAAACGGTGATGGAATTTTCGATTAAACGAAAAAAAAAAAAAAAAAAAAACAACCACAAAGGATGAAGAATTGAAATTGGGACTTAGTCCTAGCAGGCCTCATCGGAAATAAGAAGAAGAAAAGACAAGCCAGTGTTATTAGTAGTTCTAGGAATAGAACAAGTGTAACTTTCAGCTATATTTCTAGGAATTTGTAATCAAAATGTCAAAAACGAAATCATGATTTTGTAACGTCCGTCCGTCAGTCTGTCCACATGTAAGATCCTTGTAATTATTCCGATTATAGAGAAATTTTACAGGAAGAATTATTATTTTGACCGTAAAGCAGGTTCGTAGAAAAATGCTCAAACCAATTTACGTAACCCCCACACCAAAAAGTAGGGACATAAAAAAGATTTATTTTTGCCTACTACATCGAGTGTATCATAAATAGAAATATTTGTTTTTTAACTTTTTTATATAGTTGTGCCCTCTTACTTAAAATTTTTCCAACCGTTTCACTAAAAAATCTAATATGATTCAAGATATAGGCACTTACGACGCTATATGATTTTTGGAGTCCCTCTCTCCCTTTTCCTTGTCACATGTGGTCCCCTACCCTAATGTGTATTTTGCATTTTTAAATTTAGAAATTAGTAAATTAAAACAGCATTATACATTTCTGTTTAAAACATTTTTTATAAAATAAAATCAACAATCAATCAAACATTTTCGAAAACTGACAAAACAGAAAGAGTCAAATGAATGATAAAAAATTTAATCTTGTGTCAATTGACTTTGAGCCCATTATTTTATAACTATTATTAATGATTGGTATAACGGTCATTTCGCTCTTGATTTGGATAATGTTGGGAACACTGTATGTGCTAACATCTTCTTCAGCAAACCATATAGCATCGTCATCGTTTATAAAACAAAGAACTACCCTCTAGCTGCAATTCTTTGAGCACGAATATTCGTGATGGGCAAAACCTCTTGTTGCCTCTTATGTGATTGTTTGTGTTGGTTAGTGACTTCGTATGATGAAAGATGTAGACGACAGATGGCACACGATCTTTAAATAAGTATGCAGAAGTGATTTTTTGTCAAAACCTCAGAGATGGAATTGGACGCAATAGGTACAGTGGGCGTGAACTCACTCGGCCGCTATGAGCCAAAAACTAATTATACCTGTGATGTCATGAAGCTTGTGACTCTGTTCCCCACCCCGCCCCCTTGTTACATGACGTCATACTTTGTTGGCCTCCTCCCTTTTAACGTGTGACCCAATATGTTGATGGCCCCTAGTAAGGATTTCCAGAGAAAAGTGTTATTGATAAGATATGCTGACAAGTTTTTTTTAACAAAATCTTCTCGGGTGTCCCGCCGGATGGTGGTGTAAAAACACGACGTTTCGACAGCTGACTCTGCTGTCATCATCAGGTATCTGGCAGTTCTCAGCTGACTGTCTCTGCCTCGACCAGAGCTGAGAACGACTACAAGATACCTGATGATGATAGCAGAGTCAGCTGTCGAAACGTCATGTTTTTACACCACCATCCGGCGGGACACCCGAGAAGATTTTGTTGCATCGATACGTCGCGAAAGTCTCCACTCACTTTTTAGGTTTCCATACTATTATAATGGCAACAAACATAATGGTTTGGTAATAAAAAAAAGACCCTAAGCGTAATTAATTTAGATTAAATAGTGTCTGTTAAGAGGAGTCTTAAGTTTTACGAAAATGAGAAAAGTGATTCTGGTTATATTTTCATAAGAATTTTGTACGTCATACACCTTAATGACTCGCTCCGTTGGCTGCTTATGAAATTGCCGGACTTAAAAATTTTTGTGGGAAAATTTCTGTTTAAACAGTTTGCGAAGGTTTCGCATGAAACTCGTGTTTCTTTAGTTTCCAATTTTTGGGCATACTATCGACGCAGGGTTGTAGTAAGTATTTCTGAGGAGGCTCAAAATTACCATCATCATATCGAGCAGCTACCAACCGAGGGCCGGATCTGTTTGGAACAAAAGTCTCTCCAACGTTTCCTATCCATCCACTATCTCTCTTCTTCTACTGTTGTAAGCCAATTTCCTCCTCTTTATCAATACAAGTTTTAACACCTTTCACCCATTTGTCCTCCTCTTTGCCTCTTATCTGTGAAATCCATGTCTAACATCTTCCTTGATATCTTCTCATCTCTCCCACTACCTTCGCATGACCACATCACTTTGCCCTTGATTTCTCCATTCTTCCTTGATCATCTCCCTGATTTTGTCATTACTTATTCTGTCACTTCTCGTTACCTCTATTCTACTCCTCTGAAATTTCATTTCCATAGCTTTTACTCTCCTTTTGTCCCTCTCCTTCATCAGGCATCTTTCCGACCCATATGTCGAAATTGGCACAAAGTAGGTTTTATGGACTGCTTCCTTACTGTTCTATAAAACCTACTTTAGTTCATACATTTGTTAAATTTTGAAATTCAATTGACAGAAATTTCTACATTGTTAATATATGCAGCCTTTACAGAAGAAACAATAGTAACCCACCATACTGTCCTGTAAGTTGCCAACAGTAGCTTTAAGTTCAGCTCATAGTTTTGCTGCCCGATACATCACACACGGAGACTGCTCTTCGTGTTGTTTTCCCGGGTCAGCCCGCCCGCGATATCACGCGTAACGTGAGGCGGCCCACGCGTGGAGTGGGCCCCCGTGATTTAGGACGGACGCAGGACAGCTGGAGTTACCGCCGGACGTGACCCCCGCGTAAAACACTCCGACGGTGACCAGTGGGGAGTGTCCGAAACGTCTTGGGTTACGCTATCTCGCCTCGCAGTGGGCCTCGCTCTGTGACGCAACATAACGCAGGTGTAGGCACAGGGTTTCATCTTCTGGGAATAGGATAAAATACTTTTTATTTGAAGAAATTCCTGTTTTGAATAAACAGGATACCTACATAACCATACGTCGAGACATTTTTCATTTGAAAGTTTGATTTTTTTATTCAAAATTTTTAATTGGAATTTTACCGAAAATCCCAATTTCCTGTTGATTTATTCTTGGGGCTATTAGGTCACAAATTTTTTATGAT
Organism: Vandiemenella viatica; assembly: GCA_031002005.1. Lineage (NCBI taxonomy): Eukaryota > Metazoa > Arthropoda > Insecta > Orthoptera > Morabidae > Vandiemenella > Vandiemenella viatica. Next base: position 90,603,864 of record CM061918.1, read on the forward strand.
GTTTGGCTACCCCTACTTGTCAAGCCATATCAAAGTTTGTGCAACACCTGCTTACCATGTGACGTAAATGGATAGCCCAACAGTACTGTAGTCGTAAATTTCTCGAGAAGGTTATGATTTTTTCAAATGTATTGGTGTCGACTAAAACGTATTTTGGTACTGTTGTGTACTGGAGTTACCCGGAAACAATTGTAGAAGGTTGAGTGTCATTTCCGCTTCCGTCATCACGGTGAATTGTAAAATAATATTATAGGTTAAAGGAAGACTATATGAAGCGTTCATTGACAGCATGATCTTAACTTCTGTTGTTTGTATCTAACAGGAAATGAACAAAGAGGAAAAGAAATTTCGTTATTCACACACACACACACACACACACACACACACAAAAAAGTCAGTACGTTCCGAACAATTCAAAAACACTAGTTAATTTGATTGAAAGGTGGATATATATATAAAGATAGACATGTGTGTCCCTATATTTCACTCTGCAGCCTCCACTACCTTGCGCAGACCACTGGTGTTTGTGTGTTGTAGTAGGGTTACGTCTTCCATCATGCACTTTGGTGGTTGCAGGTCGGTAGCTATCAATCAAAAGTCTTTACAAAACAAGAACGAAGGGCACCAGCTAGTACATGCTGTTATAAACCTGTAAGTGGGATTCATGTGACTGTCCTGCAACACACAAAAACTACATAGAAAATTTCGTTGGAGGTTTCATAGTTTAAAAGCTACAGATCTAACATAAATCTGACGACTCTAAATGTTCGTGGATCGGAGTAACAAATGATAATTCGTTCGCACCGAAAACAAAGAGGCACCAAAGATCTCACTGCGTCTCACATATTAATACGAGATACCCACCAAAGATCACGCGAAGACAAAGAAAAACACTCCAACCTTTGTAATCTGTTAATAATGTTTTATGTGTACGTAGGGCATTTATTATTTCAGTTTTCTGAGATGTAGTACCTTATAATACAAGGAAACCGTTAATGAAACCACTAAACCAATGATTGACACACCGATAAGCATACAGAAATTGCGGCATCTAATTTACCTTAAAGATTACAAAGATATGACGCTACAAACCTTTATGCTTTGGTACTAGGGGAAAAAAAGACAAAGAAATGCCCAGACGGATGAAACAATGGGAAAAAGCTCACTCATTTAAATGACACAAACATAAAAAAATTATTTTAAGGTCGAATTTTTGTCTATTTGTAAGTTTGGACCTCAAGTCAGTAGTTACACGTGGTCAAACACCACGCGGTAAGATAGAATTATTTCCATCCTTATTGGTCTTCTTAGTGATGTTTAATGCTTCAGACTAGGGATAACATTCACTGGAGCTTCCTTATTCAATATTATGCCATTGAAATATAATTTCCGAAAACCGGACAGCTTTATATCCAAACTGAAAGAGTTTTTGCCTCACAGCCCATTTTAGATAGCGAATGATTTTTTTCTTCGACTGTGTTAACTGAACATTGTTGATAAAATGCTATATGTTTTATGGATTGTGAAAGCGGACGGTGCCGAGATTATTCACTACCACAAAAATAATGTGTAATTAAAAAGAAATATTACTACTAGCTGGTGCCTACGAATTCGTTTGCGTTTGTCAGACATTTTGCTTTGGCTTTATTTACTTATTATCAGCAATTGAGGAAAACGATACACAACGTCCAGATATGAGTTTGATTGTACTAATGGAATGCAAAGTAAGTAAAGGTAATCAGTGATTAGAAATATGTTTGTTGAGAAATGTTATAAATATGTTTGTTAAGATTATATGCATTGTTTCAATCCCCGAAACTGTTCTCACATGGCATCAAAGCTAACATGTCTAATCTACTCTGTCTGCTTAAACGTAAGTATGATATCTGGGTGGAACCTCTAAAACAACAATCAGTGTCTGTCATTATAACTAATAAAAGCAAAGCTTGGTCATCGCATCTCTAACGGTTTGACGTCAAGCTATCTGTTCATATACAAAACTGTTGCAGCAACCTCAGAATGAAGGTTACATTTTTATTATTATTATTTTAGTTCCGCAATGATTAAAAACTAATATTGCAAACGAGCTGAAAAACACTTTATACACCATTTTGTTCATATAAATGTTTTGATCTACAGCTTCTTTACCATTTTCGGATGATTTCGTACTGTTCTCAGTCCACATATGGCATTGTTATAGCAAGAAGATATTGATGGTTAGCTGTTTATGTATGTGCAGTGGTTTTTTGCTTTTTTTTCCCTTTAAATTACAATTCGATACCAACCATAAAGAGTGAAATATATTAATTAAAATCTACATGTTAATTATGAAGTGTATCGTGCAATGTAACGAGGTGTCCAAACTGTCATTTTTTTGGTTTAGAAGCTACTTATATTCGATGTAGATGCTTTTTATTATTATTATAGTTTCATACCTCGTTTTATCAAGGTTCTTAGAGGCGGGAAAGGACTGGAGCAAGGAACGGAAAGGAATTCGACCTTGACCTTTCGAATGAACCATCCTGGCTTTTTTTCTGTAGAGATCTTGGGAAACCATGGGAAATCCAAATGTGTATGCCAAGACGGATATTCGAACACGCGTCCTCCGGAATGCGAGGCAGAAGCGTTACCACTCACCCACCTCGCTCGGTAGAGATATTTTCATAATACTCTCTCTGTCGCCGTTACAATAAAGTTATGAAATATGTACAAAAGTACAAAATCAGGGTTATTGAGTTGCGTAATAGTTATATTTAGCTATGTAGCTATCAATAAATAAATTGCCAGAATACTGAATTCAAACCGTCATTTTTGACGGACTCAGAATCTGTTTCACGCGATCCTTCCGAACTTCGTTCCCCTCTCCAGTTGTTCGACGCCCAAGCCGATTAGCGTCTCGACGCGCCGCATACATATTCAACAGCAGGGCGGCCATTACCGACGCTGCCCCGTCACGTGATTAACGTCGATCCCGTGATTGGTCGCCTGGGCCGACGCCCGGCGCATTGATTTGCGAGCGCTTAGCTCAGGCCCCAATGAGACTTTAAGCGACCGCTTAACCAAGTAGTCCAGACCCTACGCCTTACTGACCAACAGGCTTAGGTTCTCACTTACTGATAATATGCATCTCATAGGTGCAACCAAGGCACAGACGGAACGCGCGGCAAGTTGGAACTCTGCTAACAGATCATAAGCCCACATGTATTTATTATTAAATAACATAAAGTGGCTGTGGTAACGGTACAAACGCTAATCCTCTGGTCAGTTAAAATTGTTTGTTTCCTCTGTTTTCTCAGGTTCTTGATGGTTTAATTAATACAGTAATTAAATAAATAGTCCACCATAAGGTTCAGTTTAAGATTTTGTTTATTTCCAAAACAACGTCAACGATGTTGTTCACATGCATAGATATAATCCAGAGATACTACTGACACAATCTTTGGCAGTTGCAAGTGAATCTGTAGAAAACTTCTGTGAACTCAACTCTGTCCTTCTGCTGATTTCTTAATATAGGCTCTATCGAAATTTCTGGAATTCTTCAAAAGCTTCAGCGAGATATTTATTGAACATTAACAATTACTCAAACAATTAAACATATTAAAAACAATCAGAAATAGTACTTAATCATTTAACATCATTACAAAACTGTCAGAAATGGAAATTAAAGATATTTAAACACAAAATTATTTACAGAAATCATTTTAAATTGTAGAAAATTGTCCTGTAGACATCGTAACTTGCATTAATACTTGGAATTACAAACATTTAAGCAATTCTCTTGCACAATTCGGTTCTTAAACATATTAAATGACCTATAAACAATTTCTTCTCATAAAAGAAAGTCTATATACACTGATTTATAAGAAATTGCAAAACAACCATACCAGATCATATTCAAGCAAACTTTAGCTCACTACAAATACTTAATTAAATACAATTCTACTTAAAGTTCAGGTATGAGGGCTGTTACAGTGACCATACAAGTTCATTATAACATTATAGCAACCGTCACACATTGACTGCACCCAATTTCACTGTCCACAGTTCTTACTTATTCCTGTATTATATTGCCGACACCACCACCAAAGCAGTTGGCACGCTTTCTTAAGTTCATTTTAGCCAACAAACTGTTCACTATTTCAAGACTCATACAATAAACACGCGCGATCACACTCCATAATCCCTCGCCATCTTACTTTTCTGCTAAGATATTCCGCTAAGCGGCGAGTATCGATATATCGATTGCATCGTTACACTGTGTTAATAACGAAATCTTTACAGGTTGATCACTTCATACGCAAGAGCAAACACTGGCCACTTAGAGGTTTTCAAAGTATTATTAATTAAAAAATAGTAAAACTGATTGTTTTGATGCCAACAGTAGACTACTTATTATGGTTACAAGGAGCCTATCAACGTTTTATCAAATAAGGGTGTTGATGTTAATGATAGGGATACTAATAATTTGACACTATTGCACTATGCAGCACACAATTGTTATTTACAGCTTACTAATTTTATACTAAATATGTAGAAGCTCTCTGTTGTAACGAAGTTTGATCCAGATGACCAGTCCGATGGAAAAATTATGTCATATCTACGTCAGATAAATATTTCGAATGTGATCAGAAACCTACCTTTAAACGGATATTTATTACTAGCTGGTACCAACGACTTCGTTCGTGTTTGTAAAGAATTTGGAGTGACAGCTACCGACATTTAACCACCATAGTGCACGATGGGAGACTCGATGCTATTAGTACACACAAACGCCAGTCATCTGCGCTATGTAGTTCATGCAGCAAAGTAAAATATACGGACACACATGTCTTTGGTCGAAATACGAAAATATCCTTGACCGACCAATTTCAACAACCATATCACCCAAACTACCACAGTTACCGAAATTCGGCCAAAGTTGTGATCGACGGGTGACTCTGTGCTACTACTACACACAAACACCAGTGATCTGTGCCACATAGTTTTTGCTGAAAAGTGATGCACCATGACACATACGTTTTCGGTAGAAATATGAAAGTACCACAGGTCGACCACTTTCGACCACCATATCTCCAACACCCCCATAGCTAATAACATCTAACTACCACAGTACACGATAGGAGACACGATACCACTACCACACACAAACACCATTGCTCTATGCTATGTAGTTGTGGCAGCAGAGTGACATATACGCAGACACATGTCTTTAGACGAAATACGAAAATATCCTTGATCGGCCACTTTTAACTATCATATCTCCCACATCCACACAGCTATAGACATTCGGTCAACGTTGTGATCGACAGGAAACTTCATGCTACTTTCAAACAAAAAGACCAGTGATCTGTGCTTGGTAGTGGTGACTGAAAAGTGAAATAGTGGAAAACACACGTCTATATATATATGATTGAACATTTTCGTCTAGATTTCTCCGATGTCACATCGTAATGATACATACCCATTTTGCTCCTTAGACCAGTGATTCCCAATTAATAGCACGCGTAAACCCAGGGGTACGTGAGGCTGCTTCAAGGGGAACGCTTGGTAATCTCTTGGCTATGGTAACCAATAAGATACTTAATAGAATCACAAAAACATTACTATCGCCAAATATATTTTGGACATTTTTAGACTTTCTGTGTCGTAAGTTATTGGATTAATTTAATAAATCGTGAAAAAAAGGTTTAAATTTTATTTATCACTAGCTGGTTCCCACGAGTTTGTCAGGAATTTTAAAGGTTTTTATGTTTTTGCACTGGACCTTAAATTTTTCCAGCATAATAAATAGCCTATGTCACTCCCTACCAAATCAGCAACCCACCAGTGAAAGTCCCGTCAAAATCCGTTCCACACTAAATATGTTGCATATAAATCATTTATATCTGTTAACAGCTTCAAAAGCTGAAAAATGTGTTACATTCTACAACATTATTCAAGAGCACTCTATAACACATTAGTACATTCAACAACATTTTGTCTGATACGTTATACAAGGTTCAAGATATTTTTTAGAACACCTTGGTAGAAATGTGAAAATTCCCTTGGTCGACCACTATCAACCACCATACATACCTCTCACACCCTTCACAGCTACCGACATGAAACCACCATAGCGCACGGTGGGACTACAAAGTGAAATATAGACACACATACATCTATTTTTATATATATTTCAGATGTAAGGGCTACGCGAGATTCAGTTCTTTCTTGGAGGAGTACCCGGGAAAAACTAATTGGAATCCATTGCCTTAGGCCATGGGCTGTGCTCTGTTCAAACCCATTACCTATCGAACCAGCAGTTTTTTTGGTGAATTGTGTTCAATGAAAAAAAAAAGATACTTTTTTTCTCTACTTATCAGTTTCCCAATGGTATACAGTTTATTCTTGAAACTCTGGGCTCCAAAACGATTCAAACTCTGTGAAAATCCAGCGAGTTGTTTTTGCGTGATTCGCAGTCAAAGAAATAGAATTTAATTCTCGCAGCCAGTATGTTAAAAGTCAACTATATATTAAAGAGGTGAGGTAGTGTAGTGTCGGTAATATTACGGATGTAGACTTTTCTCGGACAAAATTTACCAATCAAATGTTTTGTTTCATCATTCTAGGAATTAAAAATATTTTCGAGCATAGCGTAGTGAATCTCAGATCTCGCGAGACGGCAGGGGTGATTAGCATATTCAACGACATCAGAAATGAAAAATTCCTTCACAATAACTCTTTAGGGTCCCATATACACAGAAACTAGTTGGCCAACTTCGTTGTGTTGTAGTTGAAGTTGGAGTGTGTATGGGTAGGTTGCCGGACCAAATCACAAGTTGGACAACCAAGTTGGCGGTTTTCAAACTCTTTTGATATTTTTGCGCAGGACATAATGTTGTACCAACGTGTTGGAGAGTATATGGGAAAGTTGTTCATTCTGACTGCCAACATCAATCTGTTCCGGTTTGACAAATTATGTTTAATATTTTCTGTACATCATCGGTTACCCGGCAATCAGCTAACCGAACTCTAAGGAAAAAATGTTAAATGGGTATTGACAATAATTTTTATTGCAAATTCGATAAATAATGTGTATTACTGTTCGAACGTCAATTGCAATTTAAAACTTCAAAAAAAATGTTTATAACGTTAAAACAAATACTATATAATTAAGAGGAAAGTTTGTCATTCCAGAAAACCTTCGTGGTGTACTATAAAACATAGTTTTCTCCTTTTATCACTCAATTCTTCGATTTTCGGCACCTATATTTACTGTTTTTTCCTATTATTATTTCGTAAAATTTATTGCAATTTTATATTTGAATCTTCCATAAAAAATTTTCCAACTCTAAAAGTTATTAAAATGTTATTCATCTTATTGTTTTAAAATATGTAGATGCCGAGCGTTTACATAAAAATTTTGATGTACGTGTACATTTGTACACAAAGTGAACAATCAGTTCACACATTTCGGTTAGTGAATTTTTTATCCTCCGAAAATGTTTGTAATCTTTCGGTACATTTACTTTGAGCTCCGATTGCAAATTTGTGTGTGAAAATTTCGGGGTGTCTTTGGAGCCATTTTTTTATTTTTACTATTCTCCTTTTACTTTTATTTTCCTTGAACACAGCTGATATAGTACATAAAGCAATTTCTTCAACTTCCAACATGACTGGTATAAGTAAATACCCTGTTTTCTGTATGCTGGTTCTCTGTCTACTGATTTTGGGCAACATTGTTGTCCAACCAGTTTGGAGACATGGTTGGACAACACGTTGCTGTGTGTATGGGCCTTTTACAACCCATATACCTGAGAGGACTGCCAATTTACGCTTATGCACCAACATTTCAAATAAAATCCCATCTGAATAACTTCATAAATTCCAAAAATACAGATTGCTGGGCAGAACTGTAAATTTTTACCTGTATGGTGAGCATGTAAACCAGAATCCGAAATTCCTGTCTAGATTTTAGCAGCACAGATACTAGGGTAGACTTGTAGTTTTATTCATGTGTTGTGCCATGTGTAACAACATTAGAAATGAAATAATTTTCTTGATTCCAACAACACAGACGACAAGTAGGACTGAAAATGTGTACCAACATTAGAACTGAAATCCCATATTAATAACTTGCTAGTTTCGAGCTCTACAGATACACAGTAGGACAAGCAATCTTTGCATGTGTGCCAACATAAGAAATGAAATTCCTCCCGAAAAAACTTCCTGGTTCCAATAGCACAAATACCCAGTTCGTCCGCAAATTTATGCATGTATACCAATATTACAAAAGAAATTTCAAATCAATAACTTCCTGCTTTCCATCAATGTGGATTCCCTTTTCCACTCCAATTTTATATATGCGTCGTGGGCATGTGTTCAAACATTACAAATGTAATCCCACCTCCTGGTTTCCAACAAAACAGATACCCGGTAGGACTGCAAATTTATACACATGTTGAGAGCATGTGCATCAATATTATGTCCCATCTGCATAATTTTCTATGTTTCAAAAACACAGATACTCGGTAGGACTGCAAATTAATGTGTGTAGTGCGAGCATGTCCACCAACATTTGAAATGAAATCCCACCTGAATAACTTCGTATATTCCAGCAACACAGGTACCCGGTAGTACTGCAAATATAAGCATGTGTCGTGAGCTTGTGTGTACCAACATTAAAAACATTAAATCCCCTGTCAATAGCTTCCTGGATTCCAACAACACAGACTTCCAGTAGGACTGCCAATTTATGCCTTTCTACTTGGCATGTCTACCAACATTAGAAATATTAAATACCGTGTAAATAGCTTCCTGGTTTCCAAGAACACACACTTCCAGTAGGACTGCCAATTTATGCCTTTCTACTTCGCATGTCTACCAACATTAGAAATATTAAATGCCGTGTCAATAGCTTCCTGGTTTCCAAGAACACACACTTCCAGTAGGACTGCCAATTTATGCCTTTCTACTTCGCATGTCTACCAGCATTAGAAATATTAAATACCATGTTTAATAGCTTTCTAGGTTCCAACTACACAGATTCCCAGTACGATTGCAAATTTATGCCTGTGTAGTGGGCGTGTGTACCAACATTAGAAATATTAAATCCCATGTCAATAGCTTCCTGGGTTCCAACAATTCACACTTCCAGTAGGACTGCCAATTTAGAATTTTCGACTTGGCGTGTGTACCAAAATTAGAAATATTAAATCCCATCTCAGTGTCTTCCTGGGTTCCAACAATTCACACTTCCAGTAGGACTGGCAATTTAGAACTTTCGACTTGGCATGTCTACCAACATTAGAAAAATTAAATCCCATGTCAATAGCTTCCTGGTTTCCAAGAACACACACTTCCAGTAGGACTGCCAATTTATGCCTTTCTACTTCGCATGTCTACCAACATTAGAAATATTAAATCCCATGTTAATAGCTTCCTGGGTTCCAAAAACACACATTTCCAGTAGGTCTGCCAATTTATGCCTTTCTACATGGCATGTGTACCAACATTAGAAATATTAAAACCCATGTTAATAGCTTTCTAGTTTCCAATAACACAGGTTCCCAGTACGATTGCAAATTTATGCCTGTTTAGTGGGCGTGTGTACCAACATTAGAAATATTAAATCCCGTGTCAATAGCTTTCTGGGTTCCAACAATACATATTCCCAGTACGATTGCAAATTTATGCCTGTTTAGTGGGTATGTGTATACTAACATTAGAAATGATATTCCATCTGAATAATTTTCTGGGTTTCATCAACACACATTAACAGTAGGACTGTAAAAAACGTCTTCAATTTGATAAGTATTACGCACAAAAATTAACATTTTTGCGAGCTTTTAAAACAAACAGTCTCCACAGAATTTTCAATATTTTTATTAACGCATGACGTCGACAAAGAGATTTTTCACACTTTACAGGAACTTGCAGAGTATACGTGTTGGGAGGCGATATGCAGGAGAAAGCAGAGAGAGAGAGAAAGGGAAGGAGGACAAGGCGGTGCGCGGCGGGTTGCGGGAAAGCAGGAGTAATGCGGACTTGTACCGCCGTGACGGACGGCGTCCATTTTAAAAGCTTTATTCGCGCGGCGCAGATTGGATTGGCCGTCGGATTTACTGCAAACGGCTTCTTCGTTCCTTTCTTTCTTTCCTTCTCTCGTCTGGCTCGCGGCGCAGCGCGTATGGAGATTACTAACGGCAGACAAGCAATGTCTGCCGGTACTGACGGCTTTATTTTTCCGAGTGCCCTGCGGCGTTGGCGTCGCGTCGCTACTTTTTGTTCTCTTCAGTTCTTCCCGCCGAGATTGGATTGGGCTTCAGCGGAGGTGACTCAAGTCTTATACATTGCTACCATTACTTACCTATACGCGGCTTATATAAGATACTAGCCCGTACCCGCGACTTCATACGCGTGGATTAAGATTTTTTTTTTTTTTTTTTTTTTTTTTTTTTTTGCCAGAATTTAATATAGAAAGTTGCTAACGAAGGATTGGTACCAAACAATATCGATTAGGAATAATATGACAGGAAAGCTATCATTATATCACTCTACCGTCGAACCTGTCTCTTGAAGAGATTCAATTTCCAACATATTTCTGTCACCATTCGATAAGGTCTCAAAATTTCGTGACTGCAACTGTTAATCATACTGGAAAAAATATCCTGTGCCCTTCATACATATTTCCTTATAAATTCCATCACAACGATATAGCCATTTAGTCGTCAAAACGTAACAAAAAGACAGAGACTTACTTCCGTATTTATAATAATATTACTGTGGTTCACACTCACACACTGACTGCGAACAACACCTGAGGGATCATTATAACGTAAAAAAGTGTACACCTACAACATTGCAAGAATACCTACGATTTGCCTCGCATTGCACCCCTAACTTTCTAATATCTACAGTTCAACATTCAATCCGAATAACCTGCTGCCCAGGCCTGACTCTTACGATGAAAAACAATTTTTAAAAATCTTAGTCTCCACGGAGATTTGAATCGGAGACCACGACGTTCGTAAGCAAGCGCTTTAACCACTAAGCTACCAGTCCACTATACAGAAATACGGTACGGAGACGAGCATATCAAACGTGTCTGTCTATCGCCGTTTTTCGAAGTTTTGAGACAACATGTGCTATTTATACAGATAATTTTTCAACCAAATGTAGACATTATTTTTCTCCTTGTTTCAAACGATAAGTGTGCAAAGTTTCATCAAGATCGGATGAAAACTGTGGATTTGTATGAAGAACAAACAAACAAACAAAGAAACAAACAAACAAACCAACAAACAAACAAACAAACATAAATTCAACTTTATATATAAAGATTACAGTTTTGCCTGTACTTCGACAAAAATGTTTGATTCCGTTTACGGATATACGTTCACGTCTGGTGGATGGAAATGGTGTACGGAATCAAATTTTTATCCGTCTGGTAGTACACAAACGGCACGTCATTAAACCAGTTGATGTTAAAATTCGAGATAATGTGTACGGAGAAACATTTCCATCAGCTTGATTCTCATAATGGCTTGTAATTAAGAATTTTTCCAATGTAATTGGAACATAGGTTACTATTTTCCGTAGCAAAGGGGGAGGGGATGGTAGCTTAGGGGTTGCCATTTGTCTGCGATTCGAGTAACAATATTTCAATGATATATGTGTTTTATTTGGGAAATTTATGGTTTATGAGGTAGAGATTGGTAATAATCCCAGAATTTACCTATGCGACTGCAGAAAACCGAGAGTGGGGAGTGAGCGGTTAACGCTCTGGCCTCGCATTCGGGAGGACGGTGGTTTCAATCCCCATCCGGGCATCCAGATTTGGGTTTTCCATGGTTTCCCCAAATCACTCCAGGCGAATGCCGGTATGTTTCCTTCAGAAGGCGATGGTCAAATTCCTTCCAGTTCCTCCTTCCCAGACCCATTCCGCCCCCAATGACCTCGACGAGGCATAAAGGCATAAGTAAAAAAAAAAGATTCAGGGTGCCCCTTGATGCACGCAGTTATACAGGCGGGTTGATTTAGCATTTAATTACCAAAATAATGTTAGTTTAGAACGCGCATTATGCAATTAATCAACAGAAATAAAAAGCTAGCTATCACGCCATAACGTCACCAGGTCGTTTTCGATGGTGGTCTAGCAGTGATCAGAGATATTATGACTCTCTGTCCATGCAGGTCGCTGTTATAGAAAGCTGAGAATTTAGTTTACCTGTTTATGTTTCTGTATGGTTAGTACGTTTTATATTGAAAACCAATTACAAACAAAAGTATGCATTTCGTTTAAACCAACATATTGATTACTGCGTGTTTTTTGTTTATATATGCCTATATTCGTTCCATGTAGAAAGAAATACGTGCTACGTTACTAAAAAATGGAGTCTATGAGTGTATTTTGACAACAATTGTATTTAGTTAAGTAACTGCGAAAAAACAAATTGCCAGAACACTGAAGGAAAAGTATGTATTTCGTTTAAATCCACGCATTAATGAAAATTTCACGGGTGTCCAGCCGAATGGTGTCATAAAACGACGACGTTTCGACAACCTACTCGGTTGTCTTCATCAGGTCTATTTAGATGTTGCTTGTCGAAATGGTGTCATAAAACGACGACGTTTCGACAACTGTGCTCGGTTGTCTTCATCAGGTCTATTTAAATGTTGCTTCTCGAAATCACAAACAGACATCATCCGACTGGACACCCGTGAAACTTTCATTGAATCAATACGCCGGGAAAGTCTCCATTTGCATATAATAATTAACTGCTTTTTAAGTACACATCTCAAATTTGATTACGCAAAAAAAAAGGATTATTTTTTCACTGTACATCATATGATCCACAAAAATCATACATATTATTTCTAAAAGGTGTTTTTCTCTGTTACGGGATATTTACGCACATCCCTTTTTACCTAACCGGAATCGATAAATGAGGTATCATTTTAATAATTAAGATCTCCGATTTGGTGACATCATAAATTAAAAAATAACTTTTCTTAAGGGACCTCAATAAAACTATGAAGGCCACGCGTTTTACACAGCTCATTATCAAACAACTAGGCATCACTGGTTTCGATAAAGATTGATTGCGTTACTACTTGTTAGCACCAGCAGATATCACAAAGGTATGGGTAAACTGTGTGTGTTTCCTACAGTAAGTAGCTTTTCGGATTTTTATTTTTTTTATTTTTTTTTTCTTTCCCGCCTTAAGAAAAAATTTCAATTTTGCTCAACAATTCCTACGTAAAAATGTTTACTCGCAAAATTTTCTGACTTTCTATGATCGCATTGCCACTGGATAACAGTAATACATTTGACAGATAATTCGTTATTCTTTGTGTGTTTTGATCAGCTTAGTTGTATTCTGGTGGTATTTGTGACAGCAGACTTCCGAGAAGGGATAGTTTACGTCAAACTAAAGGGATACAAAATAAAGGGAAAGAAATTGTTACAACTGTGCCGGTTCGTTTCTCAACATCCTACAAACCGGATTCACCATATTTCATTAACGTAATTTTCGCACGCGTCTTCAAGTATTTAATAAAGCACATCTACGAGAGGAGATTATGGTTTGATCGAGCCCCTGATGCCATCGTCTACATTAACCTCCCCCCCCTCTAACCCCCCCTCCCCACAGATACCACGGCCAAAAGTTTTTCTACAAAGAACTTAAATGAAACAGTTTTTTTGAAATATTCCTTACACAAAATTCTTAATTGACCTTCAATTATTAAAAAAAAATTTTACAATAAAACTATTCATTTGCGTAATTGGATTAATAACACTCCTCCTTACCCGAGGTGCCTAACATTCAAACAATTGCTAGACACTGAATGTCGTATTGACATATTCCAGCGCCTCTACTAGCAAATACGGATAGTGTGTGAGCGATTACGCTCTGGCCTCGCATTCGGGAGGACGCGAGTTCGAATCCTGATTCAGCCACCCAAATTTGTGTTTTCCGTAATTTACCCAAATCACTACAAGTAAATACCTTCAAATGGTCATGGATGATCTCCTACCCGTTCCTTGCCACGCACTACAATGATCTAGAAGTCGACAAAGCATAAAGCCAGAAAAAAAAGGTACAATGTTGGAATATTTTTTTAGCACCTGGAAACTTGCCGTATGCAGTGAAGAAATGTTGCGTACTACCAGTTGGTAGTAGCAAATGAATGGGTTAAATCCGCATTCTCTCTACATTGAGTTAGCAGAGGGGAGTTAGACACTGTTGATGTAGATAACTGACTATCAAATGGACCTCAAACTTGGCGGGAGTATCCTCTGCTCACATAAGAATACTTTGTTTTGCTATTGGCCACTGGGGAAGTGATGTAGCACCATTACGGTTTTAAATTAAAATAATCTGAAATATATATAATTAATGGCAACTCGCTAAGCCACAGATGACGGAACTATATCTTTGTTATGTGTGTATGGGCCCAGATGGATCACCCAGTGATTTTATAATTCTTCTCCTGAGCTTCCAAACAGGTTTCAATCTCTCTCCATGAGCTCTCTTTCTTTCCTCAGTCTTCTTGGTTCCTGATCTCGCTGGAACTTCATTACTTGGTTGCATTACCCATCTGACCTGTAAAAGTTTACGTGAAAAACTTCCGAATATTTGAAACCTGTATAAATCCTTTTGTATCCACTATACGGTATACTCTTCAGGTTTCCGGTGTATATGATATCTGAACTTTTCTATAGAACTTTAATCTTCGTTTCCTGATGTCTGCTGCAAGGTTAAACACTTTTTCTGTTGCTTTTCGGGATTGTTGTCTGTTCACATCTTGTGTTTTCTTTGCGCCAAGAATTTTCCTTATGATCTTTCGTTCTTCCTTCAGAATGGTTTCTAGGTCGCCTTTTCTGTTGAGTATCAATGTTTCTCTTGCGTAAAGAGCTACTGGTTTGATCATTGTTTAGTAGTGTCGGATCTTTGTAGGTATTGACATGCATTTTTTGTTAGATGTCGCGTGTTCTTCCGTATGCTCTCTAGAGTTTCTGTAGTCGAACTGTTTCTGCTTCTTTTTCTATCCCTGTTGGTTCCTGAATTGTGGAACACGTTGTATTTGCATATATTTCGTGTTTATTTCCAAGTGTTGAATCCAGTGCAGTTGATCTTAGTTTTATCGAATTAATTTAGTAAGCCAACTTTTTCAATGCAT
This sequence comes from Vandiemenella viatica, assembly GCA_031002005.1. NCBI lineage: Eukaryota > Metazoa > Arthropoda > Insecta > Orthoptera > Morabidae > Vandiemenella > Vandiemenella viatica. Next base: position 90,619,029 of record CM061918.1, read on the forward strand.
TACTTAAGAATAGAATTATATTGCTTTAAGATTAAAAAAAAAAAATTACATTGGATACCTTTTTCGTATCAGTTGACAACTTCCTATTCTTAACTTTATTGTTATGATATTTGTATCGCTGTGTACTATTACGGAAAAGCAACAAGAATCAGTATTTCTTTTTTAGAAGCCAGACAAGTACTGATGGTGGAAATTTCTTAAATAGGCCATACACATTACGACGGTCGCATGGACAAATCCGATCGCGAATGGATTGATCGTAATGCAGTTCATGTCACAGGTCCGTTGAAATTGTCATCGACCCTTGCGACACGACATGTGAGTGTTGATGTCTGAGACCAAGCTAGGTCAAATATTGGAATTTTTATTTTTTAAGTGAAAACTAGCCTACAAACTTTCCTGATTATAATGATATACAGTTTATTGGGTATAATACATTTCTACATTTCTTCTGGTTGTTATTGATGACTTTCATTAACCATACACTCAGACGCCACACGTACATTCCTAACTTGATTTTTCTCAATACACGAAAATTTCTATGTGACGTACTACCTTTTTCTCAGGAATGGAATGTTAAATAGACTTGAAATTTTGCACAGTTACAGAAGCTTATAAATTAAGATCTGTAAAGCAAAATGAAAATAATCGAAGCAAAAGCTAGTGAGTTGTATTATAATATGTATATGAAATATTAACTAAAAATAGTTACACAATATGAAATTTATAAAATCTAAACCAATTTCTTACCAACAATAAGTTTTATTCACAAGTTGTAGAAGGGGTGATCAAATGAAAAGGTACGAAACAACGTAAAAACGTAACAGTTAAATATTTTCATATTCCGCCATGGGAGAACGTAGCGAGACATCTCGGGATGCGATTGGAGTCTCTGACTGGGATCGGAGTATGCGCGGGCGCCCGCATGCGCAGTATGGAGCAGAGGCTCTTATCAGAAGCGGCGTCCAAATGATGCGGCAGTCCGTATGAGGACAGGATGGCGTACAGTTGGGGGATGTGTACTGTGAGGCACTCCGACGCCTACGCAGGTCCATCAAGAACAAAAGACCGGGGCTGCTCACGGAGGGTGTGGTTCTGCTTCACGATAACGCGCGTCCACACGTCTCCAGAGTCACACACATGGAACTGGACCATCCACCCTACAGTCCGGACATGTCGCCCTGCAATTTACATGTGTTTAGTCCATTGAAGAAACACCTGAAAGGGAAGCGCTTCAACTCGGACGACGTACTCAAGGACGCTGTGAAGGACTGGGTCTCGTCACGGCCACAGGAATTCAGGGAACAAGGAATCCTGCTGCTTGCTCATCAGTGGGATCGTTGTGCTCAGGCCTATGATGTATATTTTGAATAAAGTCTACATTTGAACCCACCGTGTCGTTTCGTACCTTTTCATTTGATCATCCCTTGTAACATTAACATTAGATTAAACATTGAAAATAGTATCAAATTATCCACAGTAACATCAGAAGAAAGATACATAACTAGGAGTATGTTTTTAAATTATTATTATTATTATTTTTTTTTTTTTTTGGCTTGCTCACTTGAGGATAGGAATGAAAAAATACTACATATTTCAATGATATTATACAGACACACAGAGAAAGATGTTACTAATAACTTCTTTTCTTTTTACTCATAATATTTTCATTGTGAGGTATCAAATTAAGAGCACTCCACTTCGCACTAAAGACATCCGACGACTGTGGTGAAGTTTTGTAGAACCATCTATAGGTCGAGTCGCAATGTATGTGTGGGAGTAAGATTGTAGTTGCGATGGTTCAATTGACAATATTTGCGGCCGTGGTAACGGGGCAGGTTTAGTTTAGGATCATTAAATGTTTCGATTTTGATATAAATAAGAAAAAAGTTTAAAAGTTTAATTAAAACGAAGAACAACTTGGAAGAATCGACTAAGTAAACTACAAATAACAAGGTAGCCACGCCATTTACTGCCAGTTAATCACAGGCAGAGTATTTTGAAGTGTGTTGTCTTTCGACATTTACTTCAACATAATCTAGAAGGAGCAACACCTTGCTTTTGGTATGGCTGATCGTTGGCGTTCTTAGTTTAGAATAGCGAGTGGTCTTTTATGACGGTCAATACCTGTAACGTATTGCCCGAGCGAGTTGACTTCTGGGTTCCTGGTCTTCTGGGCGCGCTCGTAGAACGTCGCGGACAGCTGTCTGAAGCGATCCGTCAGCAGCGGGATGTTAGTAGTCTCGTGCAGAACTGCAGTCGGGAATCTGCTCGGTAAGTGGAGGGCCCGTTTTAGTGCCCTGTTCTGTATCACCTGAAGGCGCCGAAGGTGCGAAGCAGCCGCATAGCCCCATACGGGACAAGCGTATTCCATAATTGGTCTTACCAGGGTGATATAGATGTTTACTCCCGTGGCGGGCTTCAAAAGGCTATTCCTGTTCAGCACAGGGTATAGAGCGTGTAATCTAGCACTTGCCTTTCTCCTGATATCTTGAATATGGGATCGCCAAGTCAGTCGCCAGTCAAGAGTGACTCCTAGGTACTTGACTTCGTTTTCCCACGGGGTCGTCTTGTTTGTGAAGTCGAAGGGGTGGAAGGTTTTGAGTGCGTCTCTTACTGATTATGATGGCTTGAGTTTTTGTGGCGTTGATGGTTATCCTCCACCGTTTCGCCCAGTCCTCAGTTGATCGAAGGACTTCTTGCAGACGCCCTAGTTGCTAGGGCTACAGCTTCTGCTTGCCGTACAGTATGCCGTGTCATCGGCATAGGTGGCAGTAAGAACTCTGGGAGCGGTAGGCACGTCAGCGGTGAAAAGTGCATAGAGCACTGGTCCCAGTACAGAGCCCTGCGGTACCCCAGCAAGGATTCGCCTCACAGTTGAAGTGGCCTCGCCTACACGAACGCAAAGGTGCGGCCAGTGAGATATGACATAAGTAGCTTTACTAGTCTGCCTGAGAAGCCTTGTTCGTATAATTTGAGTAGCAGACCTGTATGCCACACAGAGTCGAATGCTCTGGCGATATCCAGAAGTACCAGGCCACAGTATTGTTTTTTCGTTGAATGCCCTAGTCGCTGCTTCAACCACCCTCATGAGCTGTTGCGTGGTGGAGTGATTGCGGCGAAAGCCGAGCTGGTGATGGGGAATAATCTCGTTCCGTTCGATGTAATGATTTAGCCTCTTGAGCAATAATCGCTCAAAGACTTTGCTTATAGACGGCAAGAGGCTTATTGGCCGGTAACTTTGAGGTAGGTGCGGGTCCTTCCCGCTTTTGTGTATTGCCACAACTTCAGCATGTTTCCAGCACTGGGGGAATTGCTGAGTGCGAAGAATGTTGTTAAATATTCCTGCCAAGTAAGTTGACGCTTGCGGTGGTAGATTCTTGAGACAGCTATTGAAGACACGATCATGACCAGGTGCTTTATCTGGGTTAAGTGTGGCTAGGCAGCTCGCTACCTCTTCCGGAGTGATGGTGTCAATTTCTTCCTCGTCGTTCCCCTACCTCAGCCTGCAGATAGGTGTTTAGGCAGCGATGTACCTCTTCTACTTGCAAACTGGTCTTCCACTTCCGATGGCAGAAAGTTCCTCTCGAAGGAATCTGCTAGGGCGTTTGCCTTGTCGGTTGGTCGATAGACTGGGCCCCGCTCGCCGTGTAGGGGCGGGAGTCGAGATCGCTGCCTAGTTAATTTCTTCGTCTGTGCCCACAGCGTCCCATCACCTGGGTTCAGCATCGAAACACGAGCCTCCCATTCTCTGCTCCGGTGCTCTGCCAGCGACACCTTCAATTCTCTCTGGACTCGGTTTAGCAGTCTTCGCGTGTCGGCGTTCCTGGTCAACTTCCACTCCTTAGCTATTCGGTTTTGTGCCGAATAGCCGCTAGGAGGTGGGGCGGGAGCTGGCGTGAAGTGTTCTTGGTGAGGCACCTCTTCGGAGTCGTCGCTGCTGATGCCTCCTTGACAGTGTGCTCGAAGAAGGACAGAGCATAGTCTATATCCTCTGCCGGGCGTTCCGGTAGTGCTGCTGAGACTATCTGACGGTATCTGCCCCAATCGGTTTTCTGAATTCCGGCTTTTGTTGTGCATTTAGGATTAGGTCGGACTCTAGCTCCACGATGACTGGGCAATGGTCAGAGGACAGCCTGTTAAGCGTGGTTGCCGCGACGAATCCGGTGATCCCTTTAGTGACTGCCACGTCGAGAACATCCGGACGTCCGTGGTGAGCTGGGTAGTAGGTGGGTTCTTCGGGTCCCCACACACATATTGTGTCTGTTGGCGACTCTCCGTAGTATGTTACCTGAAGGGTTGTTAACTCTGCTGTTCCAGTCTGTGTGTTTGGCGTTGAGATCACCTCCGATGAACAGCTTGCCTCTGATGTTTGCCAAGGTATTAAAATCAGCCTCTGCTGTTTCCCTTCTAGGAGGCCGATAGGCAGAAACTACGGTCAGTGGGCCTCTTGTCGTGGCCACTTCAATGCCGACAGCTTCAATGTACTGCAGGGGCGGAATGTAGATCTCATGATGTGGAATGCTTCTCTTGACATAGATAGCCACGCCACCTTTTGCAGTTGGACGATCATATCTATAACAGCAGTAGTTCGCTACTGAGGCTTTCAGTCCCGGTTTTAGGTGGGTTTCGGTGACAAGACATAGATCAACGTCTTGTTCCCTAATGAACTGCCGGAATTCCACGGTCTGTCCATGAATGCCATTGGCATTCCATATGCAGAAAGAGAGGCTATTGAATTGGGGTCGTCTATCCATAATGAAGATTACAACTGCATTTGGGAGTAGCTAGAGCTGTCTTCACTGCAGCGCAGATGTCCGTGGTCATCTGGTCTAGCCGCTTGGTTAGACTGACCAACATATTTAGAACAGTCTCCAATATTTTACTCAGTCCTTCAGATTCCGCCGGAACTGGAGCAGCTGAGGGAGGCCAATGTCGTGGTTGGTTGTTTAACAGATCTTCTGTGCAGGAGCTCTGCGGGTTTTTATGTTCTTGTTGGTCGACCAGATTGGAGTCAGAAGTTGCAGCAGTGGTCGACTGTGGACCCGCAACTTCCGAAAAGAGGCGACCGTCAGTCTCACTCGATTTTCTGTGTTTCTGGTACTTTGGATGCTTCCTAGTCATCCTAGTGGGCTTCGTCTGTTCTTTGCCAGTCGGCGGAGAGGAAGTATTTGTTTGTTGATGCTGGATAGCGGAGACGCTCTGTAAATTTTCTACCGGTGGCTGTAGATCCTTCTTGCGATGTTGTTTGGCGGTATCACTATTGGCTGGTAGGCCTCTCTGGCGATCTCGTGCCTTCTTGTACACTGGACAGCCTCTATAGGACGCAACATGGCCGCCCCCACAGTTCAAGCACTTAGCTGCGTCGTGTCCTTTTCTCAACGTGCACTGTTTTGTTTCATGTGGGCCGGCACACTTTACACAAGCGGGAGGCATTTTACAGTGCTTGGCCACATGACCAAAACGTTGACAATTAAAACACTGAGCGGGTCCAGCTGTAGCTCTCAGTTTTTCCGTTTGAATCTTTAGGTGGCAGATGCTCTCCACCTTAAAGATGGGCCTATTCTCAGGGATGTCAGGAAGAACGACAAGGAAAGAGGCATGACCTCATTGCTTCCTGGGCGGCGCAGCTGAACCACTGTCTGGACATTGAAGCCCATATCTTTTAGCTCGAGTTTGATGTCGTCAGTGGCCATAGTCCGGGGAATCCCACGGAGTACCACCTTCAGAAGTGGCACTGCTCCAATCGGAAAGGTATAGTAAGGAATGTTGCTAGCTTGCAACATCTCAGTGGCTGCTGTGAAGTCTTCAACGGTTGTAAATGTGAATTTTATTTTGTCCCCTCCAGCCGATTTGGCTGAGAAAGGGTTTTTCGCGACGTCACCCACTTTGTCGTGCAGAGTTTTATAATTCTCTTCAAACTGCACAACAATTGGCGGGATATGCGCACTTCTGGTAATCTCTGATGAATCGTCCTGAATTGGTTCGAAAGGATTGGTTGTTTCCATCCTTTCCGGGTCAAGCGTTGGTGGTGGCCTCGCTGTACGGCGAGGGAAGACAAAGCCCTCGTCACCTGGTTCCACACTTTTCTGGTAAGTGTGGTTATCCTCATTGCTCTTGGGACCCTGGGAACGACGCCCTCTTACTCCATTCCGCCCGGAGACCGAGGCTGTAGTATTGTCGGTGGCTTCCATGGTCTTCTTATTTTGTGCCTTAGCTTTCTTTGGTTTCTTGGCTGTACCTAGTTTCGACACTGCTAGACTGACTCCACTAGATTTGCTCACCTCATTGTTTCTGTAGTTGACGGCACGTGGCTGTTTATTGTATGTCCTCTCTGGTGGAGTAGTGGGACGCTTTCTTGGTGTTAATTCTTTACTCACCGAGTACACATCACCGTGTATACGCTGAATGTTAAACACAGCGGCTGGTGTAGCGTCTTCATCCATTGCCATATCCTTATCCGTTGTCGCACTTGTCACAACGACCGCCGGCATTGAGACGCTCGACGCGCGCGGCGCGGAAGTGCAAGGCAGCCTTTCCTCGTCACCCATCTGTGCGGCTCCTCTGGTCACGTACTGATGGGTGGCCGAGCTTAGTTCTATCGAGTTATTCAACTTCGACACGACACGTAATTTCTTGTCACTTTCGAAAACAATAACTATCTATAACAATCACACGTCCAGTCAAAATGCACACACGTAATAATCACCAATTGTCACATACGATAATAATTCTCACATACTTCTAATAACTACTTCTCTACAATTCCCTACAACACACTCATGACTAGTATTGTTACTGATCACAATTACCATTCAAATAACAAGGTAGGCCTGGCTTTAAGTTTTAATAAATATGGTTAATCTATCACCTGCAAGACAGTTCATGCTACTAACAAACTGATGAGTCAGGTTCCAAGGAGACGAAGTGAAATTACTGAAACGGCCCTTTTCCGTGAAACGGATACTATTGGCTGTTGCCGAGCTGCCTGAACGTCCGTGACTGGCCTCTAACTTCTAAACAGAATAAGTTCAAGATTTCAAATCTGCACAGGTTACGTATTGCGTTGATCCCAAATGGAACAGAGTTCCTATATATATATATATTTTCTAAAAAAAAATCTGTGTCCCATTCAAATATTGTGAATGAATTCCTCTATTCATATTCTAATTCTAGAAGTACAGTTGTTTAGAAGTGGTAAATTTGATGACTTAGGTAATTGTTGAATTATTTTTAATAGAAAGGTCATACGTGAGTTATCAATAATATTTTTTGGAGCGAGCGTTTATTGCTTTTGTTTTTTCGCTTTGTCAACGTCGAATTCATTAAAGGTAGGATAGCAGTGGAAGCAAGGAACGTGAGGGAATTCGACCATGGCATTAGTAAGGAACCATTCCGTCGTTCACATGGAGTGATTCGGGGAAAACATGAGAAATCGAAATCTGAGTGGCCATTCAGTTTTAGAGTATTTCGTAACAAGGTGCGCATTCAAAAATGATATTACGTTGGAAATTAAAATGTGTCGTCTATATCTCGTATTTAAACGACATAAACTAAAAATCATTTTACTTTGAGATTACTTTCCAATATATCAATAATAGGAGGTTTATTATATATATATATATATATATATATATATATATATATATATATATATATATATATAAGGTTCGTTTCTTAATGAGAAAAAAAGCTTTTAAATATCATCAAAATATTTTTATTTCCATTTTCAACAAACTTTTCTTCATAATTTACAATCATATTCAAACATCTGTCATACCATTCACCAAGGTTTTGAATTCAAACGTCAAAGAAATCTGTCGCCTGTGAAGAGACCCAATCCACAACTGCAGTTGTCACTTCTTTGTCGTCGTTGAATCGTTGACCACCAAAGAACTCCTTTAAGTGTGAATTGATAACTGTGAATCGTCGGTGCTCGTGAATTTTGCTGTCCACATCACGATCCAAATCTCCAGAAACCAGAGTAGGTCAGCCTGGGCGTTTCTAATTATATACATTAATCTGCCCGTCATTAGACATTCTCACGTACTTTCGAGCATTACCGACATACACAAATCTATTTGAATTTATGCAGCTGAAAAGTTCTTTTTTTTTCACTCAAGGAACGAATTACAGACCTTATCCCACAGTCGGCGGATGAATCAATTTGCTTAAGCATTGTAAACTTCCACAGCTCAGCAGCCAGACAGACAGTATTGCAGCAAATTGCGTGTTAACGCTCGCAAAGCCTGCTGGGATCAGACGCGCATGCTCACTACGGCGATCACGCAAAATCCTCACTTTCATAGACAAACGGGCCTTATGTAAGAATTATCTCTCGTATTTTATTGAAAGCGTCCTCTATTTTTGCTGCTTTTTATCCTGATGGATGGGATAGTTACTATTCATCATAAATCTGATCGGAGCTGATTGACTGAACTAGCACCCGGAGCAACAACACAGTGCGGCGTTGGAAGGGGAACATGTGGAGTCCAATGTCAAACTTGATGATATAATATTTTTGTTTGATTATAGCTCAACACCTCATCGACGTCATCAGAGGAGAGGAAGGGATTGGGGGTGGGGCAAGGTACAGGGAGGAATTCGGCTATTGCCTTTTGAGGAAACGTCCCGGCATTCGCGTGGAGTGATTTAGGGAAACAATGGAAAACACAAATCTGGATGCTCGGACGGTGACTCCAACCCGCGTTCTCCGAATGTGTATAATATATCAAGCTGTGATTTTTTGCCCCAGGCGACTGTTGTATGATCTACAAGAACCAAATCTCTGATGGTCAATTGAGTATGGAACACTGATTGCGCACCGAGTGTGGTGGGTGAGCGGTTAACGCACTGGCCTCGCATTCGGGAGGACACTGGTTTGAATCCCCGTCCGGGCATCCCGATTTGGATTTTCTGGTTTTCTCTGATCACTCCAGGAGAATGCCGGGATCCTTCCTTCAAAATACCATGGCCAAATTTCTCCCTGTTTCTTTTCCCTAGTCATCCGCCTCTAATGACCTAAGTAAATATAAAAGACTGCATTTTAAACCCGTCAGATGTAACGGGGTCATCGAAAGTGTCAATATCTCTGTGTCAACTTTGTAACTTGTATTCTGAGTTCAAGCGTTAATTATTATTATTATTATTTTTGGATTGTTGTTTTATGCCTCGTCAACTTTGAGATCATTGCAGTCGGGAAAGCTGGAGATAAGACACTGGAAGCAATCCTGGGGCGGTCTTTTTGAAGGAACTATCCCGGAATTCACTTGTAGTGATTTTTGGAAACCTTGAAAAACAAAAATCTGAATGGCCGGATGGGGATTCTAACCCGCGTTCTCCTGAATGCGAGGCCAACGCATTACAGCTAACTCATCAAGTTCGGTAACGATTCCGTGGGAATTGTGAGGCAGATCTTGAGTGTTGTCTAACAATTATCCTAGTTGACTACAAGAAACAGCCTAATAACTGTAATGCAGATAAGTACGTCGTGCCTGACCTTTGAATCTGCGCCCTATGAACAGTACAGCGTGCCATACGTCTATCAAATTCTGGCCCTTCAGTTAAATATAAAGTAAGTGAGCACGATATCGAGGCAGCTATAATGAAATAGGTGTTTTGTGCTGATGTCAGCCATGGCTCAGCAAGCTGAGTCACCGTCATGGTGTCCGGTTCTGACATGAGGTCCTGGCGGTGGATGAAATATCCCTCAACACATTAGGAGACGTGGTGTTGTACAGTTCCTACTTACCAGACTGTGCACCAAAGACCTGGATTAACCTCAAACCTCTCCGCAGTGCGTAACAAGTTAAGGCACACGACACTGTTGGTAATGGGGACATTAAGCCTGGCAACCCCCTGAGTTTTGCAGCCTCAAATGATCTGCACCGGGTTTCACCCTCTCCTTTCGACATCTCTCATTTCATACAACATAAACAACACTCTTATCCATTGGTGGCCAACTTTTCAGCAGGCTGACAAAATTAAAATTAAATTAAATTTCAATGGAGTATTATGCTCCTGTGGCAATTTCCCTAAACGCCCATCTTCTCATTTTCTCCACCCACCTACATTTACCCTTTACAAATTTTAACTTTAAATTCTTTCAACGGTTTTTGGAAAATTATTATCACTTCTCTTGGTAACTTATTCCAGTCCCTGACACCCTTACCTAAAACAGAATCTCTCTACACCCTTATACCTGAAATCGAGTTCCAGCTTGTGGTCATGGTCATCTTTTCCCTTCTTACACCAATATCTTTCCATGACTCATCACCAATATACGCCTTGTACACTCCCATGACCCTCTTCACCCCTCCTTCTGTCTTCCAATGAATCCCATTCCAGCTGTTTTACCATATCTGTTACTGATTGAGTTCTGCAATAATCTCAGAAACAAAACTGGCAGCCCTTCTTTGCACCCTCTCCAACTCCTGTATTTGATATTCAAAATGTGGGTCCCATACTACACTACCATATTCAAGCAATGGACTGATCAAAGTTTTGTAACCCAATTCCTTTACTTCTCTCTTACATCCCCTCATCACCCTCTCCAACAAATGCAGAATTTTGAAACCTTTTCCTCCTACCTGTCCCAAGTGATCTGCCCAGTTAAGTTTGTTATCAAATGAAATGCCAAGAAATTTACATTTCAAGTCTTCAATGCCAAATTCTTTCCCCGTCTTATAATCATATTAAACCTTAAGCTTTTTATTTGTTTATCTAATTAGCTGACTCTTCTTTACATTTATCTTCATTCCATGTTTACCAACCCAACTACATATCCTGATTTTAGAAACAGAATATTCCAACGCGCAGGTCGTTCAACTTTCTTGGAAAAAATATTTATATGAAGGAAAAAACACTATAAATGAAACATAAATATTTAACGAAGTATTAAAAATTTAATTATTTTAATGCAAAACTGTTTGGGAGAACTAATTCCAGCAATTTTGATGTCGAAAGGAGTGGCGGCTATTCCCAAAATGTTCTTCGCTAGATCGGGCGAGTGACAAAATTTAAATCAGCTTAACTTGGTGTTTTAGTGTTTGATATCACTGTTGAAGGTTAATAATGACCTAGCTCCGCGAGCCGCATGCTGTCACATGGCAGGCTGCAAGAGGCCCGCTTTATGGCATCCCTGTTCTACTCTGAACATATATACAATCACAAACATCTACAATAATGCATACAAAAATACACTAGGGAAGGGGAGGATAATACCCGTCCATCTTCCAACGAGAGTTCTCATGAAGGGGTTACGTCCTCCAGGGTAACCGAATACACACACAGCGTTTTATGCTCATTTCATTGAAAGCAACTTGAATTGAAGGTTTGGTCTTAGACATTTAGTCCAGGCATTATAAATGGGATGTCTTTATTTGTGTTATGGCATTGTTGTTGCTCTGTCTGCTATTAGTCACTTGTCTGGATAGACAGGGCATCTTTTTTTCGTATCATATGTGTTATAGTATATAATGAAACGCTGTCGCCACATTCTAATGTGCATTTTTTATTATATAAATCATAATGTTAGAGTAATTTTCATAAATCTTGGGCGACTACCTAGATAGTTTTTTGTTAGTAATATCCTTAAGTACGCAAGATTCCAAGTGAGGACTGTAATTCAATGGTGAACATTCAGTGTATCTTGTTGCAACGAATATTAAAGAATCATTGAGATGTGTAGGCTTGAAGCTAATAGTGGCCTTTCCGAACCACGGTGACAGGAAGTCGGTGATAAAGGGTTTTGCCGGACAACACTGGTTTTCACCTTGGGGTGGGCAGTCAACAACAGGCCACTGCCTGGGTGCGAAAAACCCGCCATCCGAATACGCTCTCACCCCGCGATCTTAGCCGAATATTTCCGACCTCTGTGATATACACGTGAAGCGAATAAGATATCGGGGATATCACGTGACATTAGGTGCCAACCTGAAGACCCAATCCAAATGAGCACATAACTTAAAATCTTGGGAATTTCCTGTTAAATATGATCTTCGAGACTGCAAGGGGCTGAGCCAGAGGTTTACTCGCAGATCGAAGAGCGACGAGCTTCTTTCTATTCTAGTCTGTGGCGGACTCCGAAAGTTGGCTGTTCTCGCAAACTGCTCCAGTCCGACTCCTGGTGTCGGAAAACTGTTGGCAGGCTGGAGCAGTTTACGCACGGCGACACAGCCAGTAATGCGATGATGCGCATTACCAGTACTGATGTGCCTGTAGTCGCCTTGTGAGACAAGTCTCACATACCGTGGATCATCTCCGAACACCGCAGACAACAGACGCAGAACTACAATGGTAAATTATTACGACCAAGCCATCTTATTGTGCATTCCACGAAACTGAACCCTTAAGCGACTTTGAGCGGATAGATCCATGTTCTAACTTTGTAACTGAAAACCCCCTGAGCCAGCTGCATAATTTGCAGGACTAGCTATTTTCGAATGGCATATTTTTCATTCATGGCGCCCGGATTTATTGAAATGTAAAGTCACAGTATTATGATAACCATGTCTGAAGTCATCATAACCTGTATTATACATTGCTTCCAAATATTATTCTTCCTTTCATATTAATTCTGTTGTTTGCCTGCTCATGACGGCTAATTGTACCTCTGAGCGTAACTTTTATGATTTGCCAATTTGTGTTAACGTTAAAGGTAAATTCGCTCAGACTTGTAATCGCCAATGATAACAAATTAAATGTCATATTGTGACAGTTTTCCTGTATTCCAAATAACGTCGAGATTCTTGCAAGGATCCATATTGGACTGTAGGAAACCGAATAGACACGTGAAGTGCTCGTCGAAGCGCGCGATTCTGCATTGTTTTCAGATAACCCAGGCCAGTTTTGACGGCGTAACCTCAGACGGGATGCGCGTTGATCAGACCATGATAGGTCTGTTGAGAACTGGGTACAACTCCCTTATCCTAGCTGTGACTTTTAGTCTTATATCCCCAATTTGGCGCCTCCAAGTTAACCTCGAGTTCACGCCGAGGCATGTGACAGTGTTTTCACCGTTTAGCTATAGATTTGGTGTGAGGTCCTGCTGCCGGTTTCGCTATAGTGGCGCGTTCGACGATGTGTAGAACTTGTTGAGTGGCTCAGTGGCCCTTCTGGAAACTGAACATAAAGTCCGGGATGATGTTTACCCTCGAGATCTGAGCTTCCAATCGTTTTAGAAGGAGTCTTTCAAAAACTTTTCTCAAAGAAGGAAACAGTCTGAAAGGTCTATAGATTATGAAATGCTAATTGTCTATTAGTAATCCTACTCCTCCTTCGTCGGCCTCGGTAGCGTAGGGGATAGAGTCCGGCTGAGGGCATGGGTGTTAAAGTGTTGTATGTGAGTGTGCTTGTCAAGTCCATACTATGGTGTGTCTAGAATTACTTGAAAGATATATATACATGTGGAGAAAATGAAGACTCTGGATAAACCGTTCCACCAGTGGAAGCAACCAAGCGAGGAAAGGAGGTGACCCGAAATGAAAGCCTCCCTTCATCCCCGGAACCCAAGCAGTCAACGCAATCGAAGATCGAGGCTGTTGAGCCCGCCAATATCCAAGTCCAGAAACAAGATGGCCGGAACACCAAGAAGAATCTCCGCAGGAAGGACTCATCATTGTCAACAGTCGACCAATGCTTCAGGTGCCAGGGATTCTGGCATCGTTCGAAGAATTGTCGGAACCAATTTCGGTGCGTTCGCTGCGGGAAAACCACAGCGTGCTGGTGTGCACACGACCGTGTGATGCGACACCAACTTGCGCTAACTGCGCCGCGGACCACGTGACCAGTTACGGGGGCTGCCCGAAGGAGGAAGCTGCAAGCGGCCGTCAACAGGAGCCGCTCCCACACCAGCACAGCGAAGATCAAGACGCCACCAGCATCAAGAAAGGATAAGACCACCCACGACCACCTGAGGAATCATAACCACCTTACCCGACACGATGAGCATCAATACAACAACATCCACCGATGTCACTGCCAACCACAGGAAAACTAACTAGGGATGGTCATACAACTGCTCACGCAGTTGTTACCAAAGCTCATCCCCACAATACGATAAAAATAATCAAGGGTTTCCCTCAAAGTTCATTATATAATGGCCAAAGCTGGGGTATTCCCAAATCCAACTTAAGTGATTCAGTATATAAAGCTACAGACAATAGGGGGGCTACATAACGCCGTTGAGGCAGCGAATAAATAAATAAATCTCTGGATGATCTAGAACTCATACTCGAGCTGGCTATATGGCCTAAGGAAGCCAAATTCCATTAAAAAATACTCCTCTTTCTTCTAGGTTCTTAGGGTTCTCATCGTTGCTGGCACGTGGATGCTAGGTTGACAGATTCGAGCCAAAATGCTGGAACAAATTTTCAGCATCCGGTAGCAGGCATTATGGGGACAACAGGTGGTGAAACACTGTTCCAATTAGACCATGTTAATGAGGATTAGTGCGTCTCGTGCGGACCTTAGACCTGTCACGGAATTCCCTATGCTCACAATATTTTTTATGGTTTTTATCTCGCTACACTCGTAATGAATGGTAACACGTTGAGCTCGCGTTCAATTAAATTATATTGAGTCGTTATTTTAATCATTCATGCTATTTATAAAAGGTGTTTCCACGCGACGAGCCATTTTTCTCCTTTCACAATTAAACAAAATCAATAAAGGAGGTATCATTTTAAATATTACTTTGTCCGTTTTGGTACTATCATTAAGTAAGAGAGAATTGTTTTGAAATTCAACCCGTAAATAGAAAAATTGTAACCAATCAAGGTCAATGGTATGCAATGGTTGAGAGTCAAGCTGATAAGCACCGCAGGCGACGATAGGGATAACGGTAGACATTAGCATGGCATATCATAGACAAATGGACCAACGATGTGTGTTTTCTTTAATAAGGAACTTTTTCTTGAAACAGCTCATCATTTCTAACTGTTTCCTAAGACGTTGTAAGTGTTTTGCTGCGTATCTCTCTCAGCTGACAAATAAATAATTGCTACAAATGTGCCGTTATTCTTTCATACTACTACAAACTAGGACTGATGATAATATAGCGATATATAGATATTATTTTCTGAAAATATCGATATTCATGAGTGATATGTTAGGACGATATATCGATATTTCGATACTGAAATCTGGATATCAGCTTCGATATTTTTAAAAATATGTTGTTATTTTTCGTTTGCTCTGAATGACACTATGTCCCTCAGATTTCTGGTACACATAGAGATCAGCAAGCTTAAGTAAATCTTACTACGTTACTATAATTAATTTGGAAGTTATAGGTACCAAGTTTACTCAGATGATGACAACAGTGAAGGCAAGACATCGCTCTTCCAGCACGAATCGTACGCTAGCCCATTGTTTGCAATGAGCGTGCGCATTGTCCAGGGAACTCCAGGGTGTTTGCAGGAATAGTGGGAAGTATAAATAACAAAAAATAGTTGCTAACTATAGAACAAGAAAAGTAAGACAACTCAGAATAAGCTATCAACATAAAAACTAAAGAACATACCACAAAAAAATTCTTTTTGAAAAAAAGATATGTAACTTGGCCATAATGCATTCTATGATAGCTAAACTTCTACCTAAACAAATGCCTCAACTGTTTTGTTTATCATTCTTAAAAACACACAAAATAAGATTTGCATCAAACCACATTCGAGTTTTATTAATTTTTATGAAAATTTTATTATGGTCGATTTAAAAAAAATTAATGAAAAATCATCACCAAGAGAAACCATTCGAAAGGGAAAATCTGAATAAGAACAAAATCACACGTCTATTTATCAGTGGAAACGCTAATTTTTACAAAGTTTGATTTTACGAAATAGCATTTCTAAAAGTATCGATACATCGATACTTTTTTTCCGATATATCAACAGCCGATATTAATACTTTTTAAAATATCGATATAAGTTATCGAAAATCCGATACTTGTATAAATATCAACAGCCCTACTACAAACCATCAACCTAGCTGTTCATCGTATACCTTGGCGTCATGTTTCACAGGTCTCGTAGTGTATTTAAAAAATTTGATATTGCACTAATGTTACTTGAGAACTTCCTATTCTCTCTCTCTTTTTTTCCCCCGTAGTATTCGTATCGCTATTTGTTATTAACAAGATACATTAGTTTTTCTTGATTTCTTGTAGGCGTCCGAGTCGTGAAGACATAAATCTCTTTCAACGTTAAGACTCCAACCAGATTTCCACGTATATCATCTCCACGCCGCAATTTCAAAATCCAACGGGACAGGTAATAATTTCGTGGCAAATTGTTATTAAAAATAAAATCAACTAACACAAAGGTTTAATGAATGTTCTAAATATTATAGGACCGTTATGGACACTCATTAACTATAATACTAAAATATAAAGCAATCAACTTCTGAACTTTTAATTTAAAGACAGAAACTAATGTATTAGCTGCGAGAAACTTTATGCTATTAACAAACTGGAGGTATCCTTTCCATGGAGACAAGAAATATTACTCAAACGGCCCTTTTCAGGAAAACGGAGAATATTGCCGAGACCTGCTGCCTGCCAGTACACAACAGCCCAATAACTTGGAAAAAATAAAATAAATAAAAGTTCCAAATTTATAATTTGGACTGGTTAGCTTTTCCGTTGTTCCTAAATGGAATATTATTCCTAATTTTCTTTTAAATTTTGTACTTCCGTTGTCCCATTCGAATATAATAAGTCAGTTTCTCTATTTATATCCTTGCGTTAGAGGAATAGTTCTTTTGATATAGTTAATTTGATGACTAAGGCATTTATTTATTTATTTTTACTAGAAAGTACATAAGTGAGCGACCATTAAAAAGATGAATTTTACTTTCTATTTCTTGTTTTGTTTTTGGTAGTGGGAGGTTGTTTTGCATCGGCGACGTCGAATTCATTATAGGCGGGAAAGTATTGGGAACAAGGGCCGTGATGGAATTCGGCCGTGATATTTCTGTGGAACCATCCCGCCGTTCAGCTGTAGTGATTTCGGAATAAATGAAAAACCGAAATCTTGGTGGCCGTTCAGTTTGAAAGTATTTTCGTACAAGTTGTCTATCAAAAAATATATTTTCTAGAAAATTTTGGGTTTGTATCACTGGTATGGATTAATTCTCAGGTCATCAGTTTGGTATCACACAATGCAGTTATAAAAATAACTTTTATAGAATATAGGTCATTACTGAGTGACCTATACTAGCTGAAATGGGAACTTGATATTTTTCCCCTCTAGGGGTTCATTGCGTAAATTTTAAAGAATTTCTCTTGAGTCTGAGAAAAAAAAAATATATCAGGACAGAGACAATTTTCCTAAGTAATAATTTTCCGTTGTGGTTGAACTGTAACGCTCTACCCTCGCATTCGGAAAGAATTCGGTTCCAATCCCTGTCTAGTAATGCAGATATGGGTATTCCATGGTTTTTCCAAATCACTCCAGGCGGATTGTGGGATGGTTCCTTCAGAAAGGCCATGAATTCTTCCTGTTCTTTTTCCCAGCGTAAAGCCATAAGCAAATAATAATAATAACAATAATAATAAAAGTTTGATTAACGTTTTCCGTGTATTCTGACGTAATTTTTTCAGAAATCTGTACAAATAAATATCATACATTCCGTGGTTCGGATTCCACGTTAAACTGTATATCAAATTAAGTCTAGTTGTAACATGGAATGTGTGTATATCCAAAGCAAATTCAAGCCAAAACGGGGCTTAACGTGGTCATAATTGGCCAAAACGAACATACATACAAACAAAGTTATTTAGTTGAAAAGGGGGGGGGGAGTGTTAGTCTGTGTTGTAGCGTGATCTTTGGTGAGTGTTAATTTGAGTTGCAGTGTATTCTGTGGTCCGTAATTGTTCTCGGTGAGAGTGAATTATCACATTTTACGCACAATCATAAAATATACCTAAAATTTTAAGCTAGTCCGCAAGCTTGGAAAGTATGTAAACCCCAAGCAAATTTGTTGGGAAGTTTTTGCGTAATGCCTTGACAAACGTACGGGCATATGTAGCCCTCTTACAGATCAAAAATAGTACAGAAGGGGATCAATTGGCAGAATAAATCTTATATAGATTTTTTTAAAGTAATGCTTAGAGAATTTAAAATATTTGAAATCGATATCCGTCTTTCAATATAAAGCACTAGCTCGTACCCACGACTTCGTAAGCGTGGATTAAGAATTTTTTCCCCAGAATTAAACACAGAAAGTTGTTTGTAACGAAGGATTGGTCCCAAACAATATCGAGTACGAATAATATGACAGGAAAGCTATCACTATATCATTCTACCGTCGAGCCTGTCTCTTGAAGAGAATCAATTTCCAACACGTTTCTGTCACGATTCGATAAGGTCTCAAAATTTCGTGACTACGACTGTTAATCATACTGGAAAAAATATCCTGTGTCCTTAATACAGATTTCCTTATAAAATTCCATCAATATCGATATAGCCATTTAGTAGTCAAAACGTAACAAAAAGACAGAGACTTACTTCCGTATTTATGACAATATTACTGTGGTTCACACACACACTGACTGCGAACAACACCTGAGGGATCATTATAATGTAAAAAAGTGTACACCTACGAAATTGCAAGACTACCTACGATTTGCCTCGCATTGCATCCCTAACTTTCTAATATCTACAGTTTAACATTCAATCCGAATAACCTACGGCCCAGGCCTGAATCTTGCGATGAAAAACAATTTTTAAAAATCTTAGCCTCCACGGAGATTTTAACCGGAGACCACGACGTTCGTAAGCAAGCGCTTTAACCACTTAGCTGCCTGTCCACTACACGGAAACACGGTACGGAGACGTCCATATCCAACGTGTCTGTCTATAGCCATATTTCGAAGTTATGAGACAACATGTGTTATTTATACAGATAATTTTTCAACCAAATGTAGACAGTATTTTTCTCCTTGTTTCAAAGGATAAGTGTGCAAAGTTTCATCGAGATCGGATGAAAACTGTGGATTTGTATGAAGAACAAACAAACAAACAAACATACATTCATCTTTATATATAAAGATTATAGCCCTGAAACAATTTAATATCTGCCGTTCTGCCTTTCTAAGCAAGTGCAAAAGTTTCCTAGACCATACAGCATTAATTCCGCTTTTCATCTTTTCCTCCACGAAACGTCACATGCGATATAGATACATCTACTTCGACTGCAAAGAGGATCGATAAATCGAAAGTGCGCCGATCGAGTGAGACGTCAGCGGTCGACCACTAATGCGAGTTCCCTGAAGTATGGAACAGGTCGAAGGTTTTACGCCCGAGAATCGCGCGATAAATATAACGGCGCATTCCGACGACACTGTCCTCTTTACGACGTTCTGCAGAGCTGTTTATCCCGCCTGAATGGTTTTAAGTTGCCTTGTCGCGGTATTTCGATCGTGACCTGACCACTTAACTCAATGTGGGTGTGGATTTAAAATATCCCGTCTGTGAAAAAAGTTGTTACGAAATGGAACTAACGAAAACAAAATTTCTGCCCTCTTAATATTATGATGCACTCTGCACGCCATTTCTGTCGTCTGAATTCACTAGAGACGCACGAAATTACGTCATACTTACTTGCACAATCTAAGACCATGATGATGACTTTGTTTCGTCGAGGAATATTTCCGTAAAATATCCAAGATGGGCTAACTGGGCTATTTCCCCTCTCCCCCCCCCCCCTCCACCAAGGGTGTATTAGAGATTGGAGGAGATGGACCATAAAGAAAGGAAATGATTCACTTGATTCACTTGAAGCGAAATAGGGAAAGCTCGCTTCGTTGGCTCCCTAAGGCTGCGGCACCGTGATAGTGTCCGGCGCTGACACGGGGCTAGTTAGTTCCAGTCCTGGTAGCGGAGGATATTTTCATCATCAGTACTTGTCCGTTTTTTTTTTTTTTTTTTTTTTTTTTTTTTTTTTTTTTTTTTTTTTCCGCTGCCTCGACGGCGTTATGTAGCCCCGCTACTGTCTGTAGCTTTATCTACTGTATCATATTGGTTGGTTTTGGGAACATAATTTACACGTTAGGGAAAACCCCGGCTTTGGCCATTACATAATGACCTTAGAGGGAAACCCTTGCTTATTCTTATCGCCTGGTGGGGATGAGCGTAGTTAACAACTGCGTGAGAAGTTGTACGACCATCCCTAGTTGATTTTCTTGTGGCTGGCATTGACAGTGGTTGTTGTGTAGATGCTCATCGTATCTGGTTAGGTGGTTATGCTTGGTCAGATGGCCGTGGGTGGGCAGGGTAGCAGAGGTGGTGGTGCGCTATTCCTAATCACCAGATTGTCGCCAGAGTCGTAGGTTATAACCCAAACATCTCCACGGTGCGTATGCTAAAAATTTCTGTAACTATTTAATTGAAATATAAAATCGAAAATTCATCAGAAACGCGTATAAAGATACTGATATACATAAAGTTTGAAACATTTCTGGGAGTACTAGCATATATAGTTACTGGATTTAAGCTAATGTTTTTTGTAATGTTTGTACTCACCTCCTTTGTTGTGCCAGTAGTTCAAACGCAAGACAACGGTACGTACCTGAAATATTTCGACAGCAGTAAGAAAACATATAGTAATTTTTTTTGAGTTATCATTAATTATTACATTACTAGTTTAAACGCTCGCCAAAAATAAAAGGTATCACCTACGGTGGTAGGAATTTATTTTAGAAATATTTCTAAGGAAAAACAAATAACAATTAATCATTATTTTTTATATTTCTCACATTTAGATACCCGTTTTTTTTTGTTTTTTTTTTGTTTTTTTGTTAGGATGTTTTAAATAACTACATTTGTTTTTAAATGGATGACATTTGTATTGTTGCGAAAATGTTTCTATGTAAAGTAAAATTTAAAAAAACGAATAGCTACTATTTATTTATATAATAATAGGGGAGGCTTTCTCGGCGTTGTAAATAGATGAAATTTTCTCTGGAAACTACCTGTATGAGAACGTTTGTATAGCAGGACGTTTCGGCGGTCATAACTCTGCTGCCATAACAACTGATTTACAACGGAGGCAGAGATTATGACCGCTGAAACGTCCTGCTATACAAACGTTCTCATACCGGTAGTTTCAGAAAAAAAGTTTATCTACCATTAACTTGATTGATATATTTCGTTATTACCTACGTTTGATGTAAACTTTGTTTGAGTTTTAATAAACTGCCCTGTTTATTATCTTCTGTCAAAAATGTTTTTGGTTTTTGTTGTTACTTAGTTCTGGTAACTTCTACAGAGAATACAGCATAAGCATCGGATGTTCTTCTCCTTACATGAATCTCTGTATCTAGTCATCGTAAGTAAACAAAAAATAGTATATAGATTTAAGCGAACATCGCTTTATTTAATTTTTTTTATTTATCTGCCTCGTATTATAATATTTTCTCACTGGAGAGGCAAAGAAGCTTATATAGGCATGCGTATGCAAACACAGAGATATGTAAACACTCAGAGTATTGCGCTGCGGTCGACAAAGCCTATATAAGAAAACAGGTGTCTACTCATCCTGACACAACACTTCGCCTATATGGTAGAGAAATCCCATGGTCCATCATGGCACGCTACCTGGGGGTGACTCTAGACAAGAGACTGAACTGGTGTAGCCACATCAATGAAGTCCGTCGGAGAGCAAGCACCAGGCTCCAAAGTCTTTACTCTATTCTAAATAAGGACAGCAAACTTGCCCCTTCCTCTGGATTCAAGATATACACATCGCTCATACGCCCCATTATGGAGTATGCATGTCCTGTGTGGGCATACGCCAGTAATAGGCACATCAGAAAGCTCCAGGTTATCCAAAATAGGGCCCTAAAGAGAGCCCTCCACCTCCCGTGCCATTTACCCACGGATGCACTCCACGAGGCCGCCGGCATACCTAAACTGAAGGACAGATTCCGCCAGCTGGCGGAAACATTTTACAAAAACACCAGACAATGCAACAACCCGGCGGTCAACTCGCTTGGACGCTACAACAATATCGACGACAGGCCTAGAAGACCGCTCAGTCTCCTAGCAAACTGACACCCAACAAGAAGACACACCGATAGTTAAGGGAATTGTAACACCTTCGTGACGTTGGAGGCAATGTCCACGGACAAATACTCCACCCCCCACCTGCCTGTAACCTAAGGCAGTGACGGTGCCATGTGTTACTGCTGCTACAATGCCATGTTATCATGATTTATGTGAGTTTGAACGTGGTGTTTTAGTCGGCGAGGTAGCGATGAGTTAGTGATTTTCCTGTACGACCATTTCACGAGTGCACCGTGAATATCACGAATCCGGTGAAAGACCAAATCTCCGACATCGCTGCGACAGGAAAAAGATCCTGTAAGAACGGGACCAACGACGACTGAAGTGAACCGTTTAACGTGACAGAAGTGCAGCCCTTCCGCAAATTGCTGCGGATTTCAATGCTGGGCCATCAACAAGTGTCAGCGTGCGAAGCATTCAACGAATCATCGTCGATATGGGCTTTCGGAGCCGAAGGCCCACTCGTGTACCCTTGCTAAGTGCACGACAGAAGCTTTCCGCCTCGCCTGGGCCCGTCAACACCGACATTGGACTGCTGATGACTGGAAACATGTTGCGTGGTATGACGAGTCTCGTTTCCAGTTGTATCGAGCGGATGGACGTGTACGGGTATGGAGACAACCTCATGAATTCATGGTCCCTGTATGTCAGCAGGGGACTGTTCAAGCTGGTGGAGGCTCTGTAATGGTGTGGGGCGAGTGCAGGTGGAGTGACATGGGATCCCTCATACGTCTAGATACGACTCTGACAGGTGAAACGTACGTACGCATCTTGGCTGATCACCTGCATCCATTCATGTCCATTGTGCATTCGACGGACTTGGGCAATTCCAGCAGGAAAATGCGACTCCCTACACGTCCAGAATTGCTCCAGGAACTCTCTTCTGAGTTTGAACACCTCCGCTGGCCACCATACTCCCCAGACATGAACATTATTAAGCATATCTGGGATGTCTTGCAACGTGCCGTTCAGAAGAGATCTCCACCCCCTCGTACTGCCGGGTGCATGGTGTTAATTCCCTCCAGCACTACTTCAGACATTAGTCGAGTCCATGCCATGTCGTGTTGCGGCACTTCTACGTACTAACGGGAGCCCTACACGATATTAGGCAAGTCTACCAGTTTCTTTAGCTCTTCAGTGTATCTCTAGTGTACACATCAGCCAATTGAATTTTAGTTGGATCGCAATAACACTTCCTTTTAGCGATATAGGAACAAATAAAATCAATACAGTTATTTATTTGAAATTTCCTGGTTACCCAAGGAGTGCTATGGTGGTTTCCAGTATAACTAACAAGGGGTGGTAGCGCGCACCGGTGGATCATGGGAGGCGTTTCTGGTCATTCAGGAGCACCCCTTGCTTTCCAGAGTTATATCCGTCTTGAAGGGCTACATCAAAGAAACTGTGCAATGTATTTCCATGATAATTTGTAGCCGTATGAGGATTTATCGTAGTTCTCAATTTATTAGCTAATAAAACAAAGAGTTTGCTAATAGTAGGCTGCAGTGTCTTAAGATTGATGATGTCAAATAAGACAACAAATACCGAAATATTATTGTCATCACACCGAGCTCAG
Source organism: Vandiemenella viatica (assembly GCA_031002005.1). Taxonomy (NCBI): domain Eukaryota; kingdom Metazoa; phylum Arthropoda; class Insecta; order Orthoptera; family Morabidae; genus Vandiemenella; species Vandiemenella viatica. The sequence continues at coordinate 90,642,669 of CM061918.1, forward strand.
CCCTCTGATTATTAATATTTTTCATATGTATTTGTTATTTGAAGTGTGAACAATACACCAATATTGTTAATATTTTTAATAATTTTATAAATGCCTACTTGTTTTTCTGTAGATGATACTGTACACTTCATCTAGGAGGAGCGCCATAGATTGACTGTTTGAAAAAGTATGTGCCAAAAACGTAGCAGCGCTTTGGATTAGAGAGCATTCATTAATAACGTAAGGTATTTTCTCCGGAAATCTGGACCTCCCTCCCCGTTTTGAGGTTTGGTGAGATATCCTCGGGCCCCCTCCCCCCCTTTTGGGTTCGATCTTTTTTCAGCTCTTTTGTTCTTCAAGGAATCAAAACGTTTACGTGAAACTTCTGTCGACCCAGGCTTCCCTTATTTCATCTTACGTAATTAACGGACGACCCTTTACATAATCTATTACAAGAAGAGGATTCGACGTTATTTTTTTAATTATTAATCAAACACCAAGTTTATCAGATATGAGGAAGGAGTGGGGACTAGGAACGGTAGGGAATTCGGCCATGACCTTTTGAAGGAACTATTCCGGCAATCACCAGTAGTGATTTTGGGAAACAATGTAACATCCAAATCTGGATGGCACGATTGGACTTTTGTTTTTGTGCAAAGTGGAGCGGTGAGTAATTTTTTGTTCGAAAATATGGCGGCGATGTTTTATATATATATATATATATCTGCTGCCTGCGGTTTCCACCCAACAGCTGATGAGGGTGGTGGAAACTGCCACAAGACTCTTTAGCTACAGAGAGCACTGCGGTCTAGTCCTCCTAGATATCTCTAAGGCCTTCGATTCGGTTTGGCACTACGGACTCCTGCTACGGCTATATGAACAAGGATTGCCAGGACAGTACGTTAAACTCCTGAAATCTTACCTAGAAGACCGCTACTTCAGGGTTAGAGTCGGAAACACCTTCGACCAAACGAAGAATCCAGGCCGGAGTACCACAGGGATCAGCCCTGGGTCCAGCGTTATATTCCCTCTATACGGCCAATGTACCAACTCAAGACAGGGTATCCACTGCAACATACGCGGACGACACAGTCTACCTATTTTACCCCCCAGCTTCAGCAAGGCGATTGTCATCCGGCGCCTGCAGGAGATACTGCAAAAGGCAGAGGCCTGGGCAAGACGATGGCGTATAGAAATAAACGCAGCCAAAACACAAGCAATAATTCCAACTAGAAGGACAGGACCACGACTTTGTCAGCAGACAGATCAGAATCTTAAACTACACAGTCCAGTCACATTAATGTGACCACCTCTCAAAAACCAGAATAACCTCCTTTGGCAGAGCGTGCAGGAAGAGAGTCAATTAGGTTTCTGAAGGCGTTCGCTGGGATGTTGAGCCATGCCGACTCCAGTGCCGTGGCTAGCTGCGCTAGCTTACGCGGTTGAGGATCCATGGCGGGAATAACCCGATCGAGGTGGTCCAACAGATTCTCGATTGGGTGTAAATCCGGTGAGTTTGCTGGCCAGGAGAGTAAGGTAAACTCATCCTGATGCTCTTCGAACCACGCACATACACTGCGAGCTGTATGACACCTCGCGTTGTCCTGCTGGTAGATGCCATCATTCTGAGGAAAAATTATTGGCATGTAGGGGTGGACACGGTCCGCAAAGACAGATACGTACTTGTGCTGATCCTTCGTGCCTTCCACAATGATGAGTTCACCCAGTGAATGCCAGGAAAACATTCCCCAAATCATAATGCTCCCTCCTCCACCTTGGATCCTTCCGGCAATTGTTGCAGGGTGTTTGCTTCCATACGTTTCACGCCGTATGCGCCAACGTCCATCTGTCCGATGGAGCATAAAACGTGATTCATCGGAAAAAGCCACCTGTCGCCATTCTGTGGACGTCCAGTTGCGGTACTGGCGTGCAAATTCCAGCAGTCGGCATAGGTGCATTAACAAGGCGTCTGCTGCGGAAGCCCATGCGCAGCAACGTTCGCTGAACCGTTGTTGAGGATATACTCTTGGTAGCCCCTTGGTTCATCTGGGCGGTCAGTTGCTCAACAGTTGCACGTCTATTTGCCCGAGCGGATCTCCGTAGCCTTCGTTCGCCTCTGTCATCTATAGCCCGTGGTGCACCACATGTTCCACGCCGCTGATTTTGAATAGTACCATTTTGCCATCCACGGTATACTTTCACAACGGCGGCACGTGAACAGTTCACAAAATTAGCCGTTTCCGAAATGCTTCCACCCTTGCCCCGAAAGCTAATAATCATGCCCTTTTGGACGTCGGATAAATCGTTACGATTCTGCATTACGCCAACGATTGAAATGCTTTCCCATGCCCTATGACATCCTTTATATACACTCGACTGTAATGTGCTGCCACCTGCCTTCTGTGATTGGTTATTTCACGTTGACGTCGAAAGTAGGTGGTGTTCACATTAATGTGACTGGACTGTGTATATAACAACACAATACTCTGGTGTAAATCCGTAAGATACCTTGGAATAACACTGGATTCCAGGCTCACTTGGAGGGCGCACACTGAAGACCTGCGTAAACGCGCCAGACTACATGCACTGTAACCCCTGCTAAACAGGGACAGCAAGCTCTCCGCGCCCATAGGTGTACGAATATACTGTCCACTGGTTAGGCCAATACTTGAATACGCCTGCCCCGTCTAGGGACACACAGCCACGACTTTTTTTTATGGTACCTCAAAGACGACCTTATTTGAAAAACCCCTACAGTTTTCTTATGATCATGTTAGTTCTCTTCTGCCTGATATATAATACTTAGTGGCACTTTATAGGCGTGCCAGTGCCTTGGCATTGTTGTGCCAAGGGTATGGAGCCTTTCGTCATTTTGTCTGAATTTATCTATTCTGTTTGTCTGAAAATTTCTACATGAAGTGGGTTAATGTTCACTGTGTCGTGATGGAAGTCATTTGGTGCGTATCTGGGTGCTCTTAATATTACTCGTAGGTATCTATTCTGAAGTCGCTGGAGTTGGTCTATGTTGGATTTAGATGCAGTTCCCCACACCTGGCATCTGTATAGTATGAAGGGGAGGATAACTGCCTTGTAGATCCTAAGCATTGTTGTTGTGGCTAGTTCGGAGCTATACAGGATTGGAAAAAGATTTTTAAGTATAGCTGTGCCCTGTTTTCTTCTGTCTAAGACGTGTTTCCGGAAGAGAAGCTTTTTGTCAAAGGTGACTCCAAGGTATTTAGTTTCAGATGACCATTCTATTTCTTGCCCCATGATGGTAAGTTTTTTTGTCTATTATTGGTCTCTTTTTGGTGAAATATATTGCTGCGCACTTAGATGGGTTGATTTTAGCTTTGTTAGTACGACACCACTTCTCAAGTTCGTGGAGGCCGTGTTGAAGGTAGTTGACGTTTAGGTCATGTCTCCTGCCCGATGAATATATCGTGGTGTCGTCTGCGAACTGTGCAATTCTGACATAAGGCGGCAATTGTATGTCGTTGGCGTTAAGTTTAAATAGGACTGGTGCCAGAACGGATCCTTGGGGGATAACATCCAGGATGAGGTGGACTGATGAATTTTGACATTCTATTGAAACAAAGAATTTCCTATTTTTCAGGAAACTTCTAATAAGTTGGACGTAGCAGTGGCAGATTGTTGTCTGAGTTCCTAGTTTGGCTATGAGGTTTACGTGCCATACCTTGTCATACTACAAACCATCCAAAACCGAGCCCTGAAGAGAGCTTTACACCTAAATTGCAGATTCTCCACTGCAGCCATTTACGAAGTAACAAAACTACCAATGCTCCAAGACAGATTAAGGGAATTAGAGATGCAATTCTATAAAGCAGCAAACCCATTTATAAAAGAGCTGGGGTTATATCCTATCTGACCAAGTCCGCACGTCAGACACCAATATATATATAGTCTATAGTCTATATATATAAACCTCAAACCAAAACTAATCATGCCACAAATCTAAGCCAGAAAAATCACGCCATAAACCTAAGACAAACCATAACTGACGTCTCAAAACATCATAATTAATAGGAGTAAATGCCGGAAGACAAAGCCTCCAATATGCACTGCCCATCGAAAAAAAGGGCAGCAAATGGCTTGACGACGAAGTTTATAGGTAAACGAAGATCGAGGTAACCTTCTGCTCCGACACCGGTTTTGATGTGTGTGAGGAGGTTTTCTGACGTCACACAGTGGCAGTGGGCCGTTACAATCAAGCGGGGCCGTTCAGAACGCACTAAAAGTCCGCCGTGAGTTTTTAAAGAGCGGCGATAAAGCCAGTGCGCTGCCGAAACCGTGCGGCGTGGCGTTTACGACTAATAAACGCTAAGTGGCCCGCGCTACAGTCGGCTTAAACAGCTCGTGATGGAACAGTGGCGACCAATAAAAACACGAATCTGCGTTTACGAGTTGGTGACACGTCTCGGCCGGGTTACGACCGTATTAAACGCCTGGAATATAGGTCACTCACTCACGCAGTTCCTACAACCTGCCGGGAGGAGGACCTGTTGAATAAGTGTGACTGATCATCCTTAATGGCGGTGTTTTCGTGTTTCTTACAATGTCAACATCGTCAGACTAGCGGAGTAAAGAACTTTATTTTTGGCCAGCATCGGTAGCGTAGGGGCTAGAGTGCTAGCTCCACGTACCGAAGGCCGCCGGTTCGAATCCGGCAGCGGGCATGGATGTTTAAGTGTTGTGTGTCTGTGTGAATGTCCTGTCCGTCCTGTGGCGTCCATACATTCGAAAAAGGCAATATATGTACTGGATGAAGACTTATACACGGAAAGGTATACTAATTACATTGAGCTGGCTGTATGGCCTCCGTTGCCAAATGCCATTTAAAAAAAAAAAAAAAAAAAAAAAAAAAAAAAAAAAAAAAAAAAAAAAAAAAAAAAAAAAAAACTACTTTCTTCACAGGAATATAGCATAGCCTACAGTGTATTATAGCTCGATACACATATTGGAAAGAATGTTACTAACATTCGCTCGTGTCATATCAGTGACGGATCTACGGGGGGTAAAACCGGGGTGCTTGCCCCGGGCGGCAATTTCAGGGGGGCGGAAAAATCTTTTTTTACTTATGGCTTTATGCCTGTAGAGGTCATTAGAGGCGGGAAGGCACTGGGGACAAGGAACGGGAAGGAGTTTGGCCATGGTCTTTTTGAAGGAAGCATCCTGGCAGTCGCCAGGAAGGATTTGAGGACACCATGGAAAACGCAAATCAGGATGCCCGGACGAGAATTCGAACAGGCGTCCTCCCGAATGCGAGGCCAGAGCGTTAACGGCTCACCCTCATGTTTGAAGCGGCGGTAAATGACAAATTCCTGTGGTGGCGACCTTTCCTTAGTTCTACAGCCCCGAGCTGCGAATATCAGGAGGGTGGTAAAATCGAGAATAGCTTTATACTTCCCAGGGCGGCAGATTCATGTTTGAAGGGGCGGCAATCTCAAGTTTTTTCTCCGGCTCGGAAAATTCGTAGATCCACCACTCTGTCATATTCTCTCGTAAATCTCTCTTTCTATTTATAAATGAATGTGTGTCTATATATGTATTTGTATGTTCTTTATACAAATCCACGCTTTTTATCCAATCTCCAACATTGAGCACGTATACTTTTTTAGAAAACCTCCGTTAAGGAAATATCTCGAAAACGGTTGGAAAATCTACCAGTGTGGATGGCGATATTCTGAATGTCTAAAATTTCCTATTTATCTGCGTTGAACCTGTTCCGGTCGAGCACTTAGTGAACGAGAAATTCGAAGTTGTAAGTTTAAAAATTGTTTTAAAGTTGGTGTGGAGACACACAAAAACCACAGTTTTTATGCGACCTTCTTGAAACAAACCTTTACAGATTAACGTCGAAATTAGGAGAAAACTAGTTCGTTATATGTCCAGCAGGTTTCAGAACAAGCATGGTTAGTTTACGCAAGTACCTGTTCGAAGCGGTGAGCGTGGTGAGTGAGTGGTTAACGCTCTCGCCTCATGTCGAGAGGACGCGGGTTGGAATCCCCGTCCGGGCATCCGGATTTTCGTTTACCATGCTTTCCCCAAATCGCTACAGACTAATGCCGTGATACGATGGCCGAATTACTTCAACTTTCCTTGTCTCCTATCCATTCCCTCCTCTAATGACCTCAACAAGACTTTAAAAAAAAAGTTTAAGTTTGGGATTTTGGTCGCTTATTGCTAGAGACGTGTCAAGCCCGAGGTGGCAGCGTGTGTGGACCCGGTCCTGAGGTCGTATCTCATCGCCGGCTATTCTCGCCCCACGTCCCGAACGGAAAAACTCGCACGAGGGGGGTAAAATGTGTCTTGGGAGACCGGTTAAAATGTTTAAGTTACGACGTTGGCTGCAGTGGCGCGACAGTGGGTTCGCGCGCGTATAATATGGCGGCGGAGAAATAGTGACTCGTTAATAAGCCGAAGGGACATTTCTCTCTGTCCAGATGATGTTTTTATGATCATTAACAGCCGGCCGTGCAAGAAGCGTGCGTTGGCCAGTTCCCTCGAGAACGCTTTCATCTTGGTTGACGGATTGTTTATGCACAGCCAGGATCTGAGGTGTTTCGAACCAAGGCCATTGCATCTCGCCTCCGTACTAGTCTGTAGGCTAATTTTTTTTAACGATAATACCACTACGCTTACCCCTTTTCAAAGCAAAATGTTAGGATGGAAACTGCAGTATCAAAAGAAGTGGAAGAAGAAAAAAGGGAGTACCACAGGGTAGCGTACTGGGACCGTTGCTATTCGTCAGTCTAATAAATGATTGTTTTGGTGGATTACTATTAGAAGTTAGGTTTTTTGCATATGAAATTATGCTATAGAAGAGAATTAAAACGTTAGAAGACTTTGAACAGTGGTCTGGACGGGATATCTCGCTCGGTAGGCAAGCATGGGATGAAGGTAAATGCAAAGAAGAATGAGGTTATTTGGTACATAGATAAAAAGCTAAAGATTTGTTATGTTCATAACGTGATGAAACAATTGGTTGCTGAAGAATTGAAATATAAATACTTTGCCATAACATTTGATAAAAAATTCAACTGGGCAGAATACATTACCCAAGTAGTAAGAAAAGGTTTCAAAATCCTTGTTGGAGGGAGTGATAAGGAGATTTACAAGACAAAAAAGGTAATTGACTAACAAAACGTTGGTCAGTCCATTACTTGAATATGTACTGTATTATGGGACCCACATTTTGGGTATGAGATACAGGAGTTGGTGGAGGTGCAAGAGGGGCTGCTAGATTTGTCTCTGGAAATTATCGCAGAACACAATCAGTAATTTTTGTGATAAAGGAGCTGAAACGGGATTCATTGACAGAAAATAGAAGCTTAAAGAGAGTCATGGAAGTGTACAAGGCGTATATTGGCGATGAGACGTGTAAAAATATTGGTGGAAGAATTAGGACACCTGCATGGAAGGGAAAAGATGACCATGACCACAAATAGGCATTCGATTTCACGTAAAAGGATGTCGGGAGATTTTCTTTAGTAGGTAAAGGAGGTCAGGGATTGCAATAAGTTAGCAGGAGAAATGATAAATAATTTACCGAATTAGGAGACGTGGATGGGATGGAAAAGATGACTATGACAACAAATTAGAACTTGATTTCAAGCATAAGGGGGTCAGGGATTGGAATATATCACCAAAAGAATTTAAAGTTGAAATTAGTAGAAGGGAATTTGGGAAAAGAAAAGGGGCAAAATGGGAGTGTAGGGACATTGCCACCGGAGCAGGTGCTCCATCGCAAATAAATTAAATTAAATTTACAATACTGTAATTAAGATTGTTGTGTAAGATAAAATGTTTTTAATCTGGTTTGGATTGTTTAAAATTGTCTAATTTTGCTAGTTTGATGTTCCAATGATTGTAATTATTTTCCATTTTCATTTAAAAATGTTTTCTGTTGATTTAAATTGGTTTTGTATAAGTTTTAATTGATTTTATATGATTTCTATTGTTGGAGTGACTGTCATCACTTCAGAAGCGTCGTTCTACTACTGTTTATTTAACTCCCGACTATCGTCACCTGGCGCTTAGCGTTATGGTGGCTCAATGGTTAAGCCTTCTAACTAAAAGCGAAAGGCGCCTTGTTCGAATCCCTTTCTGGGTAGGCATTTTGAATGGTCTTTAATCCGACTTTTATCTTTGGAACAGCCTGCTGTATAATGTAAAGAACGGCAGAACGCTTCCATGGTTCGGATTCTGCGTTAAACTGTAGCTCCCCTGTACCCTCTAAGATTACGCGTCAAATAAAAACTCTGTCAATCCGGCAGCCGACCTATCCTTCGGGGTCTTCTGGCGAGCAGTACCATACACCCTGTCTTTTTGCCATCTAGCAAGTTCGCTAGAAACTTCGCTAACACGATGTTATGTCTTTTGTTTAATAAATATGCTTTGAATGTCCAGAAGGAACTTTAATGTTCTGTTCACGCATATATTTCTGAGTGTTTCAACGGAATTATGTAGGCCCTAAAGTTAATCGACTGTGTCATCATTCAAAGAACTACCTGCCATATAAAAGAATAAGTTTAGTACATACTTTGATAAAAGTCAAAATTAGCTGGCTAGCTGACTGTTAGTAAAAATGTTTGACAAACTTTAGAGTCGTTTAAGATAGCTTTTGCGACAGGAATGAAGTTCTTAGTGGTTTAACAACATCATATGCTCCCCTGGAATGAATGTAATTCAGAATAAGAACAAACCCATATCAGATGGGACACTTAATTTCATTTGTACATATTTCAGTACGAATTCGGATTTGTTTTTGGAATGACATTATTTTTTGACGTTGTTCAGTGCTTAAACACGAGTCCCCATGTCTAGTCCGCCGCTATCCTGGCGCCTCTTCCCAGTATATTATTGAGTCTGTAGCTGGGCCCACCCGTGGTGACGATCTGTTGGTCCGTCCTTCCTCTTCATTTCACTCTTCGTTACGACCTGCCTGGTCCGCCGCGCCTGATTTACCGTCGTAAAACAGCCACGTTACAGCCACGAACCTCTGCGCTGACAAATTCCCACCATGTTTCCTCCCAGACTTGAAAATAAGTATGCTCAGCTCAGCCCGCCGTATACTTTACGACACTGATCCCACCGGTCTCCTGCGGGAGAACGGTGGAGCCGAGCGCGTGCGGGACTAGCAGAGAAGGCTCTGGCTATACGGTCAGGTTTCCGCCGCAGCCACGTTGCACCCCGTGGGCACACACACGGGTGCTGAAGTGTTTCTAGCCTCACCATCCCGCTGTAATGGCGGGTAGTTCTGAAGAGTCCAATTTCCTGCGGTGGTGGCGGATGCTGTGGTGGTGGATGGTTGGGGGGGGGGATCCGCGAGGGGGTGATAAAGTAATTTCGGTACCCCCGTTGACCGGACCCATCTGCCCTAGAACATGTGTGTGTCTCACGCTCAGCGCTGGTGATAAGCGTTCTTCTTTTTCACCACATTTTTCCCAACATTCTGGTGTCGGCTGCCTTCCACGATTTTTTCTCATCGTTGGCATGGTAAAATTCTGAGCTATGGGTTTACGGCAGCATTCCCTTGCTAGCACCAGGCATTTGATACCTACTGCCAGGTCGTACCACGTAATAATGGAGTAAGTGACATATTGCTACCTGTCTGTGAAATATGTAACTATGTTCAGAGTGTCATAAGTGTATTTTTTGTTTGTGAGATATGGAGATTTTGATGCAGAGTTTGGTTGGAAGGTGGACCGCCCCTGCATTCGCCTTGTTGGCTGCAGAAATCTGCCTGAAAAGCCGGTACGCGGGATCCTAGGCTCGTGCCCAGTCCGTTATACCTTCCCGATGCAGAGTGCGGTGCCTAATCGCACGGAACTACACTGCGATGTAGATGACAAGTGTTCTGTTTGCAATAATTTTATTCCCTGTTTCATCTTATTTGTAAACAATTAAATATCTTCAATCCCTCAGGTTAAGGAAGAGGCACAATTGCAGTAAAAGTAACCTCATTGGTCGATTGTCTATACTATACTATCTATTACTATTATTCGGTAACGCTCGGGTCTGCAACTCGGGACTATGCGGGGGCAAATCCGACGTCAGGGAATGTTGATATTCAATGGTTTCCCGAAATCAATCAAGGTGAATGCCGGGATTGTTCCTTCAAAATGTCAATGCCAAAATCCATCCCGTTTCCTTGCTCAGTCCTTCCCCGCGTCTAATGAGCTCCACAGCGAAAAAAAGCATATACTGCTAAACGTTCGCAGTAAGAGACCTATTCCCGTCTAGGTGAGCATGAGAAAACAATCACTTTTGTTATGGACATATTTTAATTCTTTTAGATTCTTGTATTTTACTTCACCAAGCCTGAGACGATGACCTACGTGCAATAAAAGCTGACGTCAACTAACGGAAGCCGCTGCCACCTGCTCAGCAGAAATACGTCGCGCGTGGCAGAATTGCACGCTTAGCTATCAAGGCTTGGGTTTCCACGGCTTACCCAAACCACTCCACGCAAATGCCGGGATACATCCTTCAAAACATGGTCGAATTCCTTCCCGTTCCTTGTCCCATCCCGCCTCTAATGACCTCGACGAGGCATAAAGCCATAAGAAAAAAAATATAAAAAAGAAGCCGATGTCTTAATCTATAATTTTGTTGAGTTTTTATTAAAGTATTATTAAAATATTTCTGCTGGTTTGGCGTAGTACTTGCACAGGCATACAAATGTCCAAAAAAAAAATCCAGTTTTGTCTCTCTATCATAATCTATAACGTAAGCTATCTATCTTTGAAGTTTCATTGTAATCTCTTTACGTGACGCCTGCACCAATATACTCAGGCATCAACAGGATAGGGCTACAACAAACCATGTTCCTCTCGCAGGTAGTTTGCGAATATTCTGTTATAAGAAATTTTACATATGCCTATAGATTCTGATTTGGAGATATTTTTCAAAGCTTATTCCTTTCATAGGTATATGTAAACCTTATAACAGTGTGTTTTCAAACTGCTAATGAGAGGAGGAGGATAAATTTGTCCTGCTACCTAACATTGAGGAGGACGGAGGTCAAATCCCGTCCGGCCATCTTCACTGGGGTTACCGGTGATTTTTCTCATTCACTAAAGGCGAATGCCGGGATTGTTTCTTATAAAGCCCCGTCGAATTCCTTCGCCCTTCCAGGTAGGGCTGTTGGTATTTTAAAAAATATCGGATTTTCGATATATCGATATTTTTAAATGTATCAATATCGCGTTTGATATATCGGAGAAAAAGTATCGATGTATTGATATATCGATATATTTTATGGAAACAATGTTACAAAAACAAATTATGTAAAAATACAACCAAACGTTATTGCTATTTACTCATAAAACGTTGTTAAATATTCTTCTGAGTAAAGACCTCAATTTTTTGAAACAGAATTCTTTTTCACGCCGTTACGGATTTCTTTTTTTAAGCACTAAACATTTTTACTAAAATGAAAGGCATAATCTGTATATTTTACTCTAAGACTTATAAAACCAGAAAGACATCCCAGGAAAATCTTGGCTTTAGTGAATTTTTAAGACTGATAAAGCAATAGTAGAGGCATTTATTTAGGTAGAAGTAATTAATCAGAAGCAATAACTGAGGGTTTAAATATGATCCTATAAATTTTATTTGCTCATCTAGATTTTATTAATTTTCATCCTTTCTTAAAATTCTATCTATGATTTATTTTACTGCAAGTGCAACACAGGTAATCTTCTTCTTTTCCACCAATAATAACTAGATGTCTTCTATGAGGAAAACGGAAAACGACTATTTAAAAAAAATATCGTCTCCGATATTCATATTTCAGTATCGAAATATCGTCCTAAAAAATATCACTCATAAATATGGATATTTTCAAAAAATTATATCGATATTTTATCAACAGCCCTACTTCCAGGTAAATTCGGCTGAAGAGGGTCCCAGAGACCTTCCAACAGCCCGCCTCTCAGCCTTTACCTGAAAGGAATGAAATCTAGGGGTGGAAAAATACCAAAGATTCAATTTTAAAAATCAGTTCAGCAACATTCTGTTTACTAACGTGCTGGAAGATAGTTGTAACGGGATACTTCTGGTTAGTTTTCAGTGATAATTAATATACCCTGATGAGCCATATAACGTAACAGTTGGTCCACCTTTGGAACGCAATACATTAGCGATCTGACGTGGCATGGATTCGACAAGTTCTTTGTAGATTTCAGTAGTTATATGCACCAGACGTTTAAGCAATTCCTTTAAATAACAGCTCAGAGCTGCAATAGTTCTTCCAAAACGTTTTCAGTTTAAATGTTTATGAATCGACTGGACTACCGCTATCAACAACCTTGTACAATTTGGTCGGTATCTTAGTAGACATATAGTCATTTCTACCGCTCAAGTGTGATAAGATGAAGTAGAGATATTAAAATTTTAACACAAATTAATTTAGTATTGGCACCACCGATATTTTACGTATAGGGAATGCTGCAAGTAATCTTTCACCTTCACTACACTGCTACATTATTAATGTACCTACACTTTATAGAGAAACTTACAGACTACTCGACGTTGACTGAGATGGTTAAGCCTTATTTGCACACACAGAAATTTGAAAAACGTGTGTCAAGTTCTCGCCAGTCTTTCAGGAAAATAACATAATTTTATTAAAAGTTCCATGGACATCCAAACCAGCCTTGGAAGGGGGACGGCGTAGTTGTCATTCTGATATTACATTAGATTAGATAAGATTTTATAATTTTAAACCTTCCGTTTTGTACGAACTGAATTCTACAGTTACGAAGACCATTAGGACGAAAAATATGAAATGTCATACAATTTCCATGTCCGTATTGAAGTCGTTTCATTGTGATCTTACAGAAATGAGTGAAATATGCCTTAAAAAAAATTACATACACATTCTCATTTCCTCCTCCGGAGGCAGGTCAAATAGCATCAAAAGACATACGGAAAATTCTAAGCAGATTGTAAGTTTTCAAATTTACTAAGTCAGAATATAAGGGCTATTACTATGAAAATTCATTCAAAATTGATTCAACGATAATTACATCAGATTATTTGTGAAAAAATATTGAAATCCATAACAATTTTGAATTTTCTACTCATGTGATTCAAAATTCATGTCAATGACTCAATGTTTCACAAGCGTTTGAACAAATGACCCCCGGCGTAACCCCAAGAGATGAGTTGCGGTTGATTTACATCTCAATGTAGTAGTCTAATCAGAAACATGTGTATGAAAGTTTTATCAAAACAACTTCAGCCAAATGTGCAGCAATAGAAAACTAAATTAAAGGAAAGTGAATCATTTTCCGTATCAATACTTTCAAGAAATGAGGGAAAAAAAGAACCTCATTTGACAATAACTGCATCATCTATGATAAATTACAAAAATATTGGAAGGGATTACTGAATTTCATAATCAGTGGTAAAATCTATAATTTCTGTATTATAGCAGACACTGGGACGTAGATATTGCAGAATGTGTAGCGATCTGCAATACTCCCAAAAAATCTTCAGTTGAATAGCAATAACAGAGAAGTATTTTTTCCCAAAATTTGTTTACTGTAAACAGTAAAGGCTTTAAGCAATTCATCGGGCATCCAGATTTGGGTTTTCCATGGTTTCCAAAATCACTCCAGGCAAATGCCGGGATGCTTCCTTAAAAAGGCTATGGCCGAGTTCCTTCCCATTCCTTGCCCCCATCCTTTCCCATCTCAAAAGACCTCGCTGTTGATAGACGTAAAGCAGTTAAAAAAAAAAAAAAGCAATTCACTTTATGTTACAATCCATCAGATATATACTATTCAGTACGAACGGTAAGTATAATATCTCTACCAAATCTCAGAGATCGTAGCTTTGTGACCTGAGATCTTCAAGCAGCAAAGAGCTCACCGGAGGTTTTCCCCCCCCCCCATAATATCATCAATTTACGTAGTATTCTCTTGTGCCGTTTACATTAAATATTGGTACGCTCATATATTGGGTGTAAATACAACAATCTAAATTTACAGAAGTAACCGGTAGTTGCCGTATTGTTCTTACGAAGTGTGACGTATGCAATATCTTGTTGGTATATCATGTTTGATATTTCTCGCTATACTCTCAGAATTTGATTTACTACTCCGACATCATGTCACGTTGAGAAAAGACATCTGCGAAACAATTCAAATCGGATCCTAAACTTTAAAACCAGGAGAACACCATCGAAATCTGCTCTGAGATTTTTATAGTTTTTCTCGAACACGGGTTTAATTTTATAGATATATATCTAGATATTAATCCTATTTGCTTCGATCTTTAAAATTTACGTAAATTTTTGTAAAATTTTTAGTTTTTCTGGAACGCTGGTATATTTTATAGATTTATATCTAGATATTAATCCTATTTGTTTCGATCTTTAAAATTTAAGTAAACTTTTGTAAAATTTAAATGATTCAGAAAAAGATAAATTCGGATGTAATTAAGAAAATCAAATACTTTAGAGAATGGTATACTGTGGGAAAATGCAAGAGTTTTGCTTCGATCTTTAAAATTTACGTAAATTTTTGTAAAATTTTTAGTTTTTTTGGAACGCTGGTATTTTTTATAGATTTATATCTAGATATTAATCCTATTTGTTTCGATCTTTAAAATTTAAGTAAACTTTTGTAAAATTTAAATGATTCAGAAAAAAATAAATTCGGACGTAATTAAGAAAATCAAATACTTCAGAGAATGGTATACTGTGGGAAAATGCAAGAGTTTTGACCAGACCTAGTGGCTATATACCAAGAAACGTAAGGTAGTTTATCGAGATTTTCAAATAGCCAAACAATCTTAGTAAAGATGACGGGTACGCTCTAAGGTAAGCGTGGAAATATCTGCTTATAAAATAAACAATACTATGGCAAAATACAATAAATAAATCGTAATCATATCTGTGAGAAATAGACGGTTGGTAGATTCAATTGTCTCCACACTATAAAGGGGATAATACCCGGTTTCTAGCAGACTAAGCAGATGGCTTGCCATTTGAGGAAGTCCGTAGCCATTGGTCGCACATTGCTTAGGGAGATACAACGGGGTCGAGCACGAGCCTAGACGCTTAAGTCGCCGACCTGACTGCGGATTTTGGGCGGTTTTCCGCAGTCATCAAGGCGCATGCCGGGACGGTACTCAATTACATAAGCTACAAATTTAAAAAGAAAAACAACAACAACAACAACAATAACAACAAATATACTTATCACATACGGAATACAGTTGACATAAATTACAATGAAAGGGAATGGCCACAAACATTCCACACCCGCAATTTATACCTTCCAATACGAGTGCTGACTACCACCATTCCTACAGCTTCAATGACTGTTTCACCGTGAGAGCAATTAGTTTTTTCCCCGAAACCACCACCGCCTCAGAACTTCGGAGATGGGAACTTGTATACCAAAATATCCTAGATACCAGACACCCACCCGGCCTCAATCACCGATAAAATTCCTTTCTTTGACGTATCACTCTTTATTATCAGTATTAGTATTATTGTCATTTAACTAATTACATTTTTTTGTTTTCATAATTTATCTACTGTATCTATATTTATTTCCCTATTTTTTTTTGTTTTCGTCTATACATTCCGTGCCCTTTTGGTACATTACTATCTCTATCACCTTCTGCGATATACATTTTCCCTTTCCTTGTAATTTGTATTGCCTAAAGCCATTTCATTCTTCCTTTATAGCTACACACTTTGCAGATATATCACAACACTTCATATCCTTCATTATAGCTGCGAATTATAACAGCACATTCGAAACCATCCACCATTACGGTGACTACAACTCTAGTACGTAGTATGACCTGGTAGTAGGTACGAAATGCTTAGCGTCAGGAAGGGCATCCTGTCAAAAAAATCAAAGCTTCAAATTTGACCATGCCAATAATGAGTAACACTCATCAAAATGCTACCGGCCCCTAATATTAGGAAAAGGTGTTGAAGAAGAAGAAATTGGTTTATGAAAATATTGTCATCGATTATTTTCTGCGCTGCTGCGCCAAACTGGAGTACTGAATAAAATCACCGGTCGGTCCAGTCCGCTGGAGTGAAGAGCCGGCCCTCGACGCTGCCGCCTCCGGGCGCCGCCGCCCCCGAGAGGCCGTCCGTCACCCCGGGGGCAGATTTAGCGTCGGCGTCTAAATCAGAGGACGCGTCGCCCACAGCCAACGAACACTACGTCACTCGGCGAGCACACTCTGGAGAAGAAATATTGCGGCCACCGACTCGACCATGCGCCCAGACCGAGGAACCAGCAAACGACTGGCTACATACGTGGCTGCCACAGCAGACGGCTAGAAGGAACGGAATTACTCAGCCTCGACTGCTATATTGCCCTCATACCAAGCTACCTCGAAGACAGGAGGCTCTTCGTCCAAATCGAAGGCCAGAAATCATCTACCTTCACAATTAATGTGGGCTTACCGCAGGGATCTGCCTCATCGCCTCATCTGTTCACCATTGATGTCAATGATATACGAACCCCGCCCAACGTTTATATTGCACAATTTGCGGACGACACGGTCATCTACGCAACCGGAGGTAACCACAACAGAAATATTCCCAATGCCCAAGCAGGCCTAGACGCCTTTAGTCTCTGGTGTCGAGAAAATAAGGTGAAGGTGAATCATACTAAATGTGCGGTAGTGTAATTCTCTACTAAACGACCGAAACTACAAAGACAAGTGGAGCTAATGGGGCAAAGGTTACCCTGGGTTACTGAGCGCTGGTACGTCGGGGTAACGTTAGACCGTAAACTACTCTTCCGTCAACATGTCCTCGACAGAAGAAAAAAAATCCTAGCCGTGGTTATGAATCTGACACCAATCTTCTTGAGCAACGACTAGAAAATCGAAACAAAAATAATAATATATAAATCAGTTGTCTTACCCTTCATTATGTACGGCTGCCAGGTCTGGGGAACTGCATGCAAACCTACCCTGCTACACTTACAAAGAGTGCAGAACAGGTGCTTAAGAATGATTAGCCATGCGAGTATCTAAACGCCAATAGACCTTCTTCACGAGATCACCGATATGCCTACCATCCATGCAGAAATCTTTCGACAAGCAGATAATTTTTTCGACCAGGCTTGATACCATCCGCCCAGAAGTTGACAGATTGAAGTCAGTAGGTACAGTACTCCCAATGGAATGGCACAAATTCAAAGTGCCACTTAGCACAATTATGACACCGATATAAAGGATCAACTACTAAAAGCACTCCTTAATAAGAACACCCAGGGGTGTCCCAGAAAGGCTATTTATAACGGTCAAAGCCGGGTTTTTCCCTAACGCGAACCATAGCGAATCCAACACAATCTATTCGAAACAGAAAATAAAGCTACATTAGTAGCGGGGCTCCAAAACGCCTTTGAGGCAGTAAAATAATAAAAAAAAAAAAAAAAAAAAAAAATAATAATAATTCAGCCTGGTCTCCCGAAATCACTACAACTGAATTCCTTGATGGTTCCTTCAAAAGGCCATGGCCGAATTAACTCCCGTTCCTTACACCTCTATTGACCCCGACATCGATTTGCACTAAATGTTATTAAAATACAGTTGCATGTATTGGCGTGTAATTTACCGACTGACGTCGTAACATGATTTTCAGTGAGTATTAAAGCAACTTAAGCATTAATATTTTTGATATATGATTAATAGATTTTCGGGGTATGCCGCGTTGTTTATTTCATAATCTGAGATTTCGGCTGCCATCCTACAACCTTCGTCAGAGATACTCTTTATGTTGACATAACAACGAGCGTCAAGTAAAAAGCCTCAACTTGCGAAAGAGGCAACAGAAATTTTAAAGAATGCAAAGAATATCTCCGATGCTTGTTGCTATGTCAATATAAACTTAAGGCTGTAGATTGACATCTGAAAGCTCTGATTATGAAATAAACAATTCGGCATACACCGAAAATCTAGTAATTATGAACAAATAGGGCCTCGGAAGTCTTAGGAATCATTTCTTATATAGTTAATACATACTCTTGAAACCGTATGTTCTCACTAATACACACATGCATAGAAAACGTGTCACGAAATAATTTCAAAACCATGAACTGAATACTCGCCGTATTAGATTAGCTTAAATGACAGCTGATTGCTTTAAAGTAACGATCCGTGCAAACGCGCAGTATGTGAAGTGCACATGCGCAGAACGTTGCAGTGCATGCGCAGAACGTTGCAGCGCATGCGCAATAAACGAGTGACTCGAAACGTGTTACTCGTAACGTTAGGAAAATTTTCTCCGCCAGGGCAAAGAAGATTCACTTTAAAAAAAACCAGAACTGTAGTATGTTTGAAAAGTTTGGTAATTATTTTCAATATTCTAGTATACCATGGGCCGCTTTCTGGGCTACTCTTACCTTGAGAACCGCTCTTAGTTACTCGAGAAGTCAAGCCATCGAGGCTCTTATCAACTGGAAATAAACTGGTAAGTTACAAGAGAACGAAACGGTTGACGGAAAACCTAATACGCAATCGATAGATCGCTTGTATCGCTAGCTGGGCTACCACACAACACAACAACAACCTCGCTATGTAGTAACCAGGACGCCGATATCATAGCAGGTTAGAGCACCTCTTTATTGTCAAGTACAATGCAGATCTGATTTAACATTACGAACCAGTTTACAGCCAAAAACATTTGCACTTGCTTAGATATTAGGCCCACACATACAGGTAACCGACCCAATTCCATATGCGTCTATGTTATGTCTTTGACTCCCCCCCCCCCCCCACCAATAGCAGTATACCGACATAGAAAGAACTTTTTAAAACTCTATATGTGGATAACATCACTTTATGGCAGCGAAGCACGAACATTCGGAATACCAGAAGGAAAGAAAATTGAAGTATCTGAAATGTAGTGCTACAGAAGAATGCTGAAAATTAAGTAGACAGACAAAGTACGGAATGAACGAATTTTGGAAATGATGGGTGAGGAAAGAAGTTTGTGGAAGAAGCTTACAGAAAGAAGAGACAGGCTGGTAGGTCATATTTTGAGACATGCTGGATTGGTTAATTTGTTAGTGGAGGGAAAAGTCGAAGGTAAGAACTGTAGTGGAACACAGAGATTAGAATATATGAAACAGATAACTGAGGACGTGATTTGTAACGGATATGCTGAGGTGAAGAGTTTAGCAGAAGATAGGAAGGGATGGAGGATTGCATCAAACCAGTCGAAAGACTGACGACAGGAAAAAAAAAAGGACCAGTATACCCTTCTCTATAAACCTCCCTACTAGGTTATTTGGTTATTATACCACACTAGTAGATAGTAATAGTATTGTAAACACTGAATTAATAAAAAAATAAAATAGTTTAAACAGACAATTTCCATACTTAAAATTTTTACAGCACATTTTATTATAAGATTTCTTTTTGCTTCTAGTTTACACCTCGTCGATGTAGAGGTAATTGGAGATGGGACAGAACTGTGGTCAAGGAACGGGAAGGAATTCTACAATGGCCTTTTGAAGGAACCATCCAGGAAATGGATGGTTGGACAGTGATTCAAGCCCGCTTCCTCCCGAATGCGAGGCCAGAATTATTATAAGTGATAATATATAATCACTTGTGTTTGTTTTTATCGTGAAACTTCACCACTCCTTAGATCTATGATTTCAACCATTAAATCTTATATTGAACACCTGTTTGTAATAATCCCGAATATTGCCAGAGGGTTCATTCTGCAGACTCTAGTGAACATGCATGTTGTTTATTACCCTAATCTCTCGGGCAACTGATCAAAGAAACTCATTAACTCTCTGAATTACATTGTATTTGCAACCCAAGTATATGACAGCAAACTGTACACTGCAGTAATTTCTTTATAAATGTTACGACGCGACTGTCACATCCAAAGGCCGTGCTACAGATGTTAAACAGTGGGCATAAGTACTTAACAGATGTGAGCTCGAAATAAAATAGCGCACCCGACACCTCAGGGGCGACGGGTTGAACTACAGCGCCTGGCTTCTGCATAAATACCACGTAAAATAGACAGCAGGCGACATAGGCGGATTGTCGGAACAGTCGCACGCAGGAATAACTACGTATTTAATTTCCTAGTTACAGCCACAGACAGCCATTGTCGATCAAAAGTGAGTGAGGGTATTATTTAAATTAAATATTTGTTTCTGATAAATTCCTTTGAGAAGGGGAGCAGCTTTATCTCTCGGCAACCTTTGCAAAGTCTCGATAGTGCCAATCAGTGGCGATGCTAGGTTAAAATATATATATATATGGGCGAACTTATTTTTAGCTCTACCAAGACTTGTGGGGTTTGCCGGCAGGGGACCCCTGAGCTTGGGGGCCCCGGTGAACGGCTCCGCCTTGCCCTCCGATAGCTACGCCCCTGGTGCCAATTTGTTAGTTACACTGAAATGTGCTGCAACTAGTGTTGCCAATCGTTAAACTAGCTGCCCACGAGATTCAACTGCTAAAACCACCAGAAAACCACTAACAAATAGCGGCGCTACTCTCATAACTACTAAATTGTCCACTAAACTAACATTTCGTTATTACGAAGGAAAATAATGGGCATATTGTTAAAAAAGTTACCTTTATTATTACATAATACACATTAAATTTCTGAATAATTGATCAGAACACCAATATGCAAGTAGTAATTCATTGAATCATCAACAAATTATTTAATCAACTGCTATTCTATATTAACTCATCTTCTTCAGAGGAACTTTTAAGGGCGGCATGACTATAAAGTCCACCCTTAACCGACTCAAGGGCCCCCCCCCCCAACGAAATCCGCTTAGGCCCTCCCCAAACCAAAATCCCCTCAAGCCCCCCCAAACCAAAATCCCCTCAAGCCCCCCAAACCAAAATCCTCTCAAGCACCCCCCCAAACCAAAATCCCCTCAAGCCCCCCCCCCAAACCAAAATCCTGGATCCGCCACTGTTACGAGGTATTGACCGAGTAAGGGATAGTTGAAAATATTTATCTATTCAAACGTTTCTATTAACAATTTTAATCAATTAAAAATTGAAAATAATAAATATTTTCTGCACAAACACCATGTTTAGTAGAACTTGTATGGTTTAATCATTTGTAAAGTTGAATATCAAGTCAGTTTTCATTTTTGACTAAAAACGATAAATCAGTGGTCATGACATTACGGAACAGCGACCATTAATAAATGAACAATATTAATTAAAATAAACGAAGAAATCGATTAAATATTCTTAGAAACCTTAATCGATTATAATTAATTCAATTAGGTATTATTGTAACCTTTAACGTGAAATGAAATAAAAACCCAGTCAACTTCAATGTTTCCTACACAGTAAAAGTAAATAAGGTAGAAATATATTTCGAAAAGTGTAAATAACTAGCTGCAACAGCGCACTTACAACATCACGTGCTGTTTTACGTTTTATTATTGCTGCCGTATTATTGGGCGTTGGCTCTGGCACAGAGTTTCACTCACCTTATGAAACCACACTTGCGTTATAAGTGTGCTCATTTACAATACAATAAAGTGGTAAGAACAGCTATGTCTATTTCCGCTTCAAACTTAACAAACACTGGCCGTGTAAGACGAGGCTTGCAGTGGACGTCTATAAAGACGTCATCAGCACTGAGGTAGAGTATCGGCATGACGCCTCTAGACATAATCCGCAACCAATATGTTAACCAGGAAATTTCAAATAAATAACTGTATTTGATTTTATTTTCACTTATACTGTTAAAAGGAAGTGCCACTGCGATGCTAGCCTACCGCGGAATCGTAGGGGATAGTGTGATAGCCTCACAATTCAGGGGTCGCCGGTTCGAATTCGACCTCGGGCATGGGTGCTTTTAATTAAGTGTTGTGTATATCTTGTGTCGTCTATACCAATGTGAGTCTAGTATACACTGAGTGCGCCGATAAATAGTGACGAATTACATAGTACTGGCTGTGTGGTCTTATAGCAAAATGCCATTAAAAAATGCGATGCTAGCTAAAAGGCGATTGTCTTTTGAGGGCAGAGATAAAAAATTATAATGTGAAAATTAGGTAAATTCACATTTTCTGTTTGTTTATTTACGACTGTACTTACATAAATTTATGTAAGAAGAAGAACATGAATTGTTCACTATCTATTTTCCATAGCAGTTACAAGAATCAGGTCACAACATAACCAAAAAAAAATTTGATTGAAGAGACAGGAAGGTTTAATAAGCTCATAAAAAGTTTGCACGAAACGTAAGAAATCACGACGCATTTCAAACTAGTAAATAACCGTTATTCGTTTTTGAAATCACGCTTTCCTCTGAAACTTTTTCGTAACAATAAAAATTTCCGTCATTTTTGACGGGCTTTACTGAAGTAATTGGAAGTAGTACAAAAATGAAGGGCAGAGAGAAAAAACGTTACAGTGCCAGAGATGCAATTCTCGTTTTCTCACTGCGAGTCTGTTTTAATTATTGTTTACCTCCCATAACCTCTTCTGGAAGATGTAGCGAAGAATAGAAGGGTAGAACGAATTTTTAGTATGTAGAAAGGTATTTATTTTTTTACAGCTTATAAGTTGATTAACGGTATGAACTTTAACAAAATTTCAGTAGCTACGCTCTCTGCCGTTGTAACTGTTTTTTACCCTTGTCAAACTAATATTGTATCTGAGAAAGTCCAGAAATAATTACATTCATCTCTCATTATGTGAAGCACATACACAAAACTACAGGAATTGAGGATTGAGTTATCAATCATGTGAATAAATCCTTTAATATAAAAAGCGAAGACAGTTGATTTGTTATTAACAAAAAGGAAAGTGTTAATTTATACATTATTAAAATCAATGTACACAGACGCTTATTAATGAGATTCTTTTTCAAACTTTAATTTTAGATCACTAAACAACACAACTTTATGTGTTGTTATAACTTGATAGAAGTAACACATCTGAACTTCCATCCATTTACAAGAACCGTACATTGTCTCACCGTCTATTGCAAGAAGGAGTACTGACACCATATGGGAGGAGAGAAGATTCAACAGAACCCACTATACTTAGTACCAGGTTTTGTTAGACCAAGGGCAGTGGTTCTCAACGGTGGGCGTTGAAAAGGTCATAGGTGGTTTTACTGGTGCAGTGCTAATTTAGGGGGCCGTTGGGGAACAACAGCTGTCCTGGTTTTCAGTATTATATCTAGCTTTTCAGTTGCATGTAATAAGTATTTAACTGCATTCCCACGATTATCTGTGGCCAAAAGAGTGTTTAACGTAATTACCAATTTAACAGCTATGAAAAGAAACAGTTTGTCGATAATGGGACGGGTGATTTAAGACTGCTAATAACAAATAAGGCACCCAATATCGAGAAATTAGTGTCATTATACCGGGATCAGCCCTATATTGTTTCATAATATTTTTTATTAGTAAAACTGTTAACAGTACACTAATACAGTTTAAATCATTTAGTAAAGTAATTTTATAAATCTCCCCTTGTTTTTCTGTATATGGTATTGTACACTTCACTTGAGAGGCGTGGTATCGAATCGTTGTTTCAAAAAGTGTGTTACGTTCGAAAACGTTTGAACATAACGTTATTTATTACAAGAACCGAAATCTGTATTTTTTCTGAAAAGTGCGTAACGGGATGTCATTTAGTTTAACATTTCAGTATAAATGTCATGTAAGTTTGTTAGGTTTCACAGCAGCCAGATGTCGAGTTAGCACGTCCTGTTTGTTCGAATTTCTGCCGATCGACAGTTCAGGTTGCTAGCTACACATGCAGTGCTGAGCAAGCAAGCCAATACTTTACCAGCAAGTCAGAATACATGGATCACTCTCACTTCTTCTCTATCGGGCAACAAGTTATCAGCTAGGCCTCGGATAGATAGTCTCTGCAGCAAGCTCACCATTCACAATTTATTAGTTGTATACTGTAGGGCTAAATCTCATCCCTATGTTCAGTAGCACGGGTTACGGAATACCTCTCTGTCCTGTACCTCTTCAGCTGTGGTTGGTTTACGGTTGAGTACGGATTAAGCGAGACTTCCTGTAGAGGTTGTTTGATTCTAGTAACCCTTTGCTGTCCACTCCCTCTCCTAGATGCAAGCCCAACACTCGATGCTCATTTTTATTTAGCAGTACAACATAAGAAGAGGAACGGTACGGGATTTGGGTTTTCCATGGTTTCCCCAAATCACTCCAGGCGAATGACGGGATGCTTCCTTCAAAAAGTCCATGGGCGAATTCCTTCCCGTTCCTTGTCCCCAGTCCCAACCCGCCTCTAGTGACCTCAGCCGTCGACGAGGCGTAAAGCAATAAGTAAAAAAAAAAGGAACGGTCTGAAGAACATGAGTAGAAGAACCGCGAAGATACATGAAAATTGTCATCGCAGCTCATAGGGCATCCTTGCGAAAACCCCCCAGTTACAACCTCCACCACATGGGGACGTTGAGTAATTATAGAAAAGGGAGCGTTAGGCGAAAATAGTTTGAGAACGTATGACGTAGAGCGTTTATCTTAAGGGCGGAATGTTGTGTTGCCATCGTCAGCTTAACGCATAATTTCTATTCTGTATAAAACGTGTATTTTTGTATGTGAAATGTGTAGTTGATGAGACATAGGTTGGGGACTCGAACCTGGTCCCTTTGTTCCTCCCCGATTCAATGTGCTGGCTCACAAAAGCGCGCGTCCACACTAGTGCGTGATCAGCTACATATCTATGTATGTCATTCCCCCCCCCCCCCAAAAAAAAAAAACTGCAATAGAGGTTAGGACCACTCAGCATCCACAAAACACCGTATTTACAAGTGTTCTGTACCCTTTTTACCGTTCAGTGGAGTGGTTCATTGGTTATATTGCCTTACTGGGGATCGAAAGTTCCGGCGGGAATTTCGAAATGCCCGAACTTCGCCTCTGGCACAGTTTGTCATTTAAATTGAAGTACACCAGAACGGTTCAGTACTTCAGATTCCGCTTTAAACCTTGGGTCCCTTTACCTAGCTGGGTTAGTCAAGGGGGAAAGGAATTGGCTGCCCTACCTGTAATATCAGGCTTAGAATGTCTCCTTAGGAAGGTTCCAGACAACATTCGGTTTGATGACGATCTTAGCTTGGGGTTCGGTACGTTTTGAATGAAAATCGGAACCTTTTTGGATTCGCTCGTTTGCCCGTCTGTTCAGCAGTGCATCCGGCATAGCTGCCTCCTTGGTGTTTTTCGGAAGAGTCGGCTTCAGACTCTCATCTTAAGCTAAGAAACACTCTGCACATACATTATCATAGTCATACTCACTTACAACAACACTGATGAGTTCTGTGACACAGGAGAAATCAAACCAGTTCATACTTCAGGGACGTTACCTCGGAGGGGTAAACACCCCCTAAGGTACTACCTGTACTGGTAAGCGGGTTTGGCGCTCTCAGAAGGAGAAAGGCCAAAACGACAATCACTTTTTTCTGATTCGGTCACGAACGAGTACGTGGATACTGGCCGTGCACGGTGGCCAGTGTGAATCATGAGATAGGAAGGAAAGGAACTCAGCTCCTGTCGAAGTCTAACCTCACCTGTTAAGCCCGGCTTACCTAATCTATTTGAGTCTTGTGTTGCCATCTGTTTGCGAAACACTTGACTTTCGTGTTCTGTATGGTAAGTGTTTTTTGTTTTTGTTTTTTTGTTTTTTTTTTTTTTTTGTTTTTTGTTTTTGTTCGTTTGTTTGTTCGTGTAATGTGTAGATTGAGTGAAAGAAAGGAGACCATTCCAGCATTCGCCTATATGATTGCGAGAAACCGCCTAAAAACCGGAATCAGGATGGGCGGTATGCGGTGACCGGGAGCTCGTGCCCAATCCGTTGTACCTCCCCGACCCAGTGTGTACGCCTCAGCGCACTGACCAACACTGGCTGTTTTTAATTGCATGTATTTTATGATGATTAGTACAGGGAACGTATTAGTAGTTTAAGTGTGTAATCTATCACTGTGCTACGTTGCATTAAGTCAGAAACAGCAATTTTTTCAGAAACTTTGTAATTTTTGGGGATTTTTACCCGCGACGTAAGCTATCACGGTGTTATTTATTTTTTGCGTAGTGTTGCACAGACAGAAAAATTTCCGAAGTTTTCGGTTTTAGTATCCATATAATCGAAATCCACGTAACTAGTAACTTTAGGTAGTCAAAAGTATCGTATAAGTAAACTTACGGTATATGCTATCACTAGCCTACTAAATTCACATGTTGATTCTTTTTTTTTTTTTTTTTTTTTTTTTACAGATGTTTGCAGCCAAGAAGTATTTAAGAATTCATAGTGTTAGTCTAAACCAATGTTTTCAACCTCTTTGACAACGCGACTATTTTACAAGAAACTAGCCATGTCCGTAAAAAAATAAAAAAAATAAAAAAAAATAATAATAATAATAATATAAAAAAATAATAATAAAAAAATGTTCTGTTTTTGTCTCTGAGTCTTTGCGTGGTGCGCTGATAAACTCAGATGCCAAGATCAGCACTACAAGACTATTTTTTTCTCGCAGGCAGTTTGCAAATATTTGGTTATAATAATGTATATGTGTGATCCTTCAGAGGTGTGAAAATAATTAGACTCGTATCCAAAAAATTGGTGTTTTCTAGTTTCTCTCGCTCTAGAATTATTCAGTCATGTGATATTGCCATTTTCGCTCACTCACATCCATATGACAACATTTCCCTTTGCTATTGGCAGTACTGTGTTAACAACAATGTTGGCAGCACTCCCTAAACAATCAATTTTTATTGTCGAGGCAAAGATTGCATGGTTGCAGTTGTTTTGGAGACAGTTTAATTCAGCTGGGACGTTCTTAAGGTTGGTTTTATGTTTAATGTATCATGAAACAATAATTAATGAACGTTTCTGTTTGCACTTTTAGCCATAAAATATAAATACTTCTATTATTATGAATAATTTTTTTGTTTGTCAGATATTTGTTGGTTATGGGTCGGAAAAGTGATCTTACACCAAGAAAAGTTGCGACTATAAAACTGTTACTCGAAGAAAAACGCTATTCACAGCGAGAAATAGCAAATAGGTTACAGATTTCACAAAAATCTGTAAGTCGCATTTGCCAGGCAGAGAAAGATGGCCTTGATTTCAGACGTGAACGTCGAGGAAAGTGTGGACGCAAGAGCAAACTTTCCCCTAGAACTGAAAGGAAACTTGTCCAGATGGCGAAAGACAACAGAAGAGCTACCAGCCAAGATTTGAAGAAGGCTCTGGAGAACTATGGCGTAAATGTTTGTACTTCTACAGTCCGCAGAAAGCTTATTAGCGCAGGGCTTCCAGCTCGTCGTCCACGCAAAAAAGCAAAACTTACCCCTGCAATGAGTGCAAAGAGGCTGAAATGGGCTCATGAAGTTAGAAATAAGTTTGGGGAGGACTGGAGTAAGGTAAATAAACTTTATTTAAAGCAGTTGAGAAAATTTATGTGAAAATTTCTTTTGAAAAATGAATATTTGTTTTCAAGGAAATATTCCACGAAAACATGGAAAAATTTCATTTATTACAGTACGGATCGTAGGAGCATATACAGTAACATAAGAAATCGTCGACTTCTTATGATTAAAATGTTTTATTCCTTTCAGGTTTGCTTCTCTGATGAGTCAATATTCTCTATATGTGAAGAAAGTAGCCAGTATGTCCGAAGAACGGTTGATGAAGAGTTTTCTGAGCTTTGTGTAGCGCAAACTGTAAAACGTCCCACATCTATTATGGTATGGAGTGTCATGTCAGCAGAGGGTACTGGCCGACTTTACATTGTGGAAGGCACTATGAATCAGAACCAGTATAGGAAAGTTTTGGAAACGAGGCTTTTACCTCAGGTTAAGGAATGGTTTCCTGACGGTGACTTTGTGTTCATGCATGGTGGTGCACCGTGTCATAAAGCTAAATCAATTACTCAGTTCTTAGCTGAAAATAAAATAGAAACGTTGCCATGGCCTGGGAACAGTCCAGACATGAACCCTATAGAGAATCTGTGGGCAATAGTTAAGCAAAAGCTGAGGAAGATCAACATTACAACAAAGTTGCAACTCATGGAAAAACTGATACAAATATGGCACCATGATGAAGATGTCAAAAATTCATGCTCCAGACTTATTAAAACAATGCCAACACGTGTTGAACGGCTCATTAAGAACAAAGGCATGCACACAAAGTATTAATGTATTCAAATTTGGGGAATAAATGCTTCTAAACTGTTAAATGTTTTCATTTTAAGAAAAAATAGCCTTGAGTCTAATAATTTTCACACCTCTGTATTTATTGATTATCAATGTTATAAATATTGTTGTAATTTTTTGACAGTTTCCGGTGTTTACCGTCGAGCTGGCGGTGTTACACATTATTTGTAATCACGCAGTAAGATACGTGTACCAAGATTAATGCAATTCATGCCATCCATTTCCGGAATTAAACCAAACCTAAATTCACCCGCACCTTACCACGAAAGAAGTGGGTTGAAGTTAATTTACCCGTACTCTATTTTTATTCGTCCAAGAAGGTTCATAGCTACCAAGCTTTATTGATTTTGTACCGGCCATTTTCGGTACTAAACTAAACGGTGATTTAGCAGCACAGTTCTAAGAATGGGGTGGTTTGGATGCTTTGATACGGAATGCCAGTTTTCATTTTAGTCCAGGTTACATCAGCTAATGTTGCTGCTTGAAAATCAAAACATGTACCGTACGCACTTTAATACATACCACACATATAAAAATGTATCAGGAATAAGTCTGTCTATTACGGCATTGGGCAGAAAATACAGATTTTAAATGGATTTTCAGAATTAGAAAGCTTTTGGTCAAAGCTAAACTCGACGTATGTCTTGACACATTTATTTTACGAATAATCTAGTGTTATTAGTTGTGATCAAGAGTGGAACTTGGAACTGCCTGCTAGATGTAAGTATACGAATGTGGTGCATTTATCCAAGGTTTATTAATTGTAATTATTCCGACTTTTTATCTTGTGACTAACGAACGATTTTTATATAAATAGAATGCAGTCTCTGGCAACAAATTCTGATAGTAAAAAAAAAAAAAAAAACCAACAAATATTAAAGATCGGGGATTGGAAGTTACATGGGCCATAACAATTTCCTTTGTCAAAGTCGCCAATGTCAGCAGATTTACCATTTCGCCAAATGAAACTTCGCTGGAATGATTCTCCTCTCCGCTCTTAAGATATATACAGTATATATACATATTACCGCATGAAATACCAGCAACCACACTAGACGGTATTCATTCTCGCGGTGGGTAGTGGTCATTGGAGTAAGTATGAGGTTACGCACTCCTCGAATCGCCTACCGTAGTATTTTATTGCATAAACACTTGTACTGGTAAGTGAAGTGGGTTCCAGGAGTTAATATCAGTTAAATAAAAGCGTAGCTGAGAAGTGAGTTAGTTACAAAAGAGTTATAGGATCCGGTAGCTTAGCGGATAAGATAGTCACGTAGGAAGTTTAAGGTCCATGGTACGAATCTCACTGTAGTTTTTTGTGTGCTGTGCTTTGTTTGAATGACGTAGGCCATGACAGTTCGGATTCCAGGTTAAATTGTAGACACCAGAGGAAAGGAACTGGCCGTCCTCCCTCTGACACAATGGTATCGTTGAAAAAAATACTCTATGGGTCACTAATGTGAATACTCAATGAGTTAAAGCATAAAAGACAGTGAACCAAGATCTGTACTTCTGCTCGTCAATACTAATTTTGTGTGCGATTTGGAGTAAAATTAGAAAACTTAATATGATGTGACGGAAAATAATATTTTCAGATATAGATTACAATGGTTTTTAATTTTTGTGGGTACAGTTATGATTGTCATTTACTTGTATAGAACAGAGTAATATCAGGAGGTACGGGTAATATTTCTTTGTGAGAACGCAGCACACTATTTCGTCGCTTGATGTTATCGTCTTGTATATCTTTTCCGTGAATAGCAATAACTACCACATAATAATAATAATAATATCACATGGTAACACCGCTCTGAATGCTTACGCTCGTGCGCTACGACGGTGCTTTGTGTAGCTTAGACAGGCGTGGGGGCGCTTCAAAGATGCCACAGGGAGTTAATGGGGTGCGGGGGCTCGTATGCTGGTGAGCGGGTCCCATAAGCTGCCCGGTCGCTGCGGCTTCCACCATGCCCTGAGGGACGCAGGTGGGGCCGGGTTGCCGCGGGATAAACAGAGAGGCTCGCTATGCGACCAGGCTTCGGAAGGGTCTTCGGCCTCGTTCGTGGTGGCGCTGCATTCGCGTTGCTCCCCGTGGGCACCCGTAAGGGGTGGCCAAATGCGTAATGCCTCACCGTCTCCTCTGGAGCGGTGGAAATCTCTGCCACAATGGTGGGTGATTCGGTAGAGTCCAATCCCAAGGCGGGGACGGAGTGAAGTAGTATGATAGCTTGGTGTGGTTGGGAGGAGGGGGGGCTTCGGCTCAGGTACCGCACAATACCTCAACCGGAGTGGTAGATCAAACATCCGTACTCATGTTAGTGTGATAGCCCTAGTTGGGACATTACAGTGGATCGGAGAGAAACAACGGGACCAAGTTAGAGTCATGGATTGCTGGTACGGTCCCATATCTCCATCCAGTATCCTATGTATTCACATACAAAAGTCGGAAGATGAAGCTGGAGAGCTACTTTGAACCGTCGCCAAAATAGACGCACTTCTCCAGCGAAAGTGAAAATAATTTTTTATACAAAAAAACATTTACCGTACAGAACACAATTTATACGTTTCGCAGGCAAACAGCGCCTGGGTATAAATATCATCCACAATAAAATAGTCATGTCTTTCAAATTTCCTGACCGCCACCTTCGCTCAGTTGGTTGCGCCACTGTTGATGGTGTCCGCCTCTGACACGGGGTTAGATGGTTCGATTCCCGGTGGTATAAAAAATGATCACCATCAGGACTTGGCCTGCAGGGTAGGAGAGGTAGTGGTGCACAGTTCCTAGTCACCAGATTCTGCGCCAAAGTCCTGGTTTATACCCAAAATGTCTCCGCAGTGAGGTCATACGACACTGTTGATCGTGTTTTGTCCGTCGGCTGGGGACGTTAAGGATGGAAAGCTTCATGGTGTCTTTTGGAAGAGTAGGCCTGAATAGGCTGGCTCCAGGTTTTACGCTTCACCTTTTTCATGTCTCCTCCATAACACACAACACTCAGCAGACACACTATCAGAGTCATCCACACCTACGACTACACTTATGGACACTTGGGAAAGCAACGTGAAACCACTCCAGTTCGCCTTCCCAGACGTTTCCATGGAGGGTAAACACCCACCACGGTAACCTATTACGCCTGGAAACAGTCAAGGCGTACATAGAAGAAACATCAATGTTTCTTTTCTTTTTTTAAAAATATTCATCAAATCATATTTAATAATCAATGTTACTTCTGTTTTTAGATATTCTTAAAAATACATTCCTCTCTCCTATTATCTGCCACATCACAAATGCCTACACCTTAATTTTTTTTTTTGCATGGGCCTTTATGGCTACTTTGTGACATTTATGTCTAACCTTTCTGTACAGTATTTTATTGTTTTCTTTGCTTAGTAACTAATTAATTTGACACTAAAATATGTTTAATAATGTTCCAATTACAATTAATGTAATTAATTGTAATGAAATGTAAATAGAGAAAACGGAAAGGAAAATCTTGAGAAAAATTTCGGGACCATTAAAAACTGAAAATTGTGAGTTTAGACATCGGTTGAATAAAGATCTCTACAAAGAGGAAGAAAATGAAAGGATATCAGACACGATTAGAAAGGGGAGAATCAGTTTTTTGGTCATATAATGAGAATGGGTAACAACAGATAAAAGGAATTTTCAACCTTATTTTACAAGAGTAAGAAGGGCAACCAGTGGATCCAAAAAGTAAAGAAATATGTGATTGAGATCGGAATAACAGAAGATTTAATACAAGATAGAGCAACTTTTAGGAAACTGATCCAAAATTTCAAGGGTTTCCAGGAGAAGGAGAAGAGGAAATGTAGTATGATATGGAAGAAATGTAGGAGGAAACAGCAAAGAGAAAGGGGCCGATATCGAAGAGAAGAAGAAAATATTAATTATTAGTTGCTTCTTTATTGAGTATTTGATGTGGATGTTATCGTTAAATTCTTTGCCCATAGATATGTAAGATGAAAGCTTTAATTTTCGACCAGCAGTGTTGGCTAAGGTTATGATTAGACTGAAATTTATTATGTGTCAGAATAACAGCTGAAATTTAACCTTACAGCACAATCATTTTTTTAAAAAAATATTTAAAGTTGTACTCATGAGCGCCATGCTACTGAAAACATTACTTCAAGGGGATGAAATTAGTTCTACATATATCGCGATCTATGCGGCCTGGATAAGGATGAAAACTAATATTACGTGGCTTAACGTAAGTGGTTAAGATTTTTTATTTATTTTTTTTAACTTTAACTGGCGCAATACTACTGTTGTTATTATTTCGGGCACCAGTAGTGCCAACTGTACCGCATACTAAACTATAATCGAAATGTGTAAGCCTTAAAAAATCAGTGTTATGAGCGTCATGTGATAACAATTCTATTTAATAAGCATACGGGCTGCGTTTAGTCCGACATGCTTGACGGTCTTAGAAGCTGTTTCTGAATAACAAGGTGGAATGGAGGTGAATTTTGTATACTTTTCCACTGCCGTGTCCGCTTCTCCCCTGCCTAGTCATCCTGTCAGACTATCTCTTTTGGAGGGATGGGCTTATCGTGAACAGCACTTAAGCTGTCTCTTCACTGCTCTAGGGGCTGTATTTTTTACTCGTTTCGCTTTTTTCCCTGATCTTAACCTTCTTCCGTAATATGTCAGAGGCCACATTCAACCTGAATACATATTATTGTTGGCTCACATTTTCATCTATCAGCTTAACAAATATCGTTCACTTTTTCTTAAAGGGCAAGTTATAATGTAACAGCGTAAGTACATTACTTGCTACCCTGTTCAAAAACTTCTGGCTTCGACCATCGATTTTTTGGTTGAGTGTTTTTTTTTTGCCTTCAAAACTATTTTTTACTATAGTTCCTATCAGGCATTTGCACAGATAAGCACAATGTTAACAAGAAAAGCACAAACAATGGGCAAAAGACTTATAACCGATCTACATAGTTACATCGTACATAGAAGACCTACATAAACAATCAAAACACAAAGAATTAAGCAAATGAAATACGGTTGAAATGTTTTGTAGTAACAGTATGTGACACGAGACTCAGAAATATGTGCACAAACAAATTAAGTTTTTTTTTTAACTTATTCAACTAGACCTTAAAATTAGTTTTCCTAATGAAACTGAGTAGGTACTTGTATACTGCAGTGTATTTGCCGTGAAGCATATAACGGATAGCTACTGGCGGGGAAAGGTATACAAGTCTATTGACGTGACTCAACAAGTTTGATTTATGGTTTTGAAACATAACACATGATAAATATTGGATGATTTACATCGCCAGTTTCTAAATTACGACAATCACAAAAATCTGTATTTCTGAGGTCTATTTGGTGCAGGTGTTGTGGAAAGGTACCTTGCTTGAACCGCATTATAATTACACTGCTATACAAAAAAAAAAAAAGATATGAAGCTTCACGGATTGATGGGGCTTATGTAGTGTTGTAAAAAAAAAGTTTTTTTCTGACTTGAAAAAAAACGTGAATAACAACTATGAAAAAAACACGTTTTTTCTGGGAAATGCTTTTTTTCATTACTACTAAATCTCAAATTTGTAAGGCATTTTTCGTTTAATATGACTTTTAGAGTTTATAGTAAGTACTTATCTTAGTTTTTAACTCTACTCTATTTTTCTGGTTCAATAGAAAAAAAATTAAGAAAATATTGACAACATTGATTGAAGTTTTATTTTATGAACGGGGACTTCCCGAAGAAGGTAGGTTGCGCGAGAAGGAATCCCCTTTCCCCGTTGTTTGGTTTGATACTCGCTATTTGAACTTGTGCTGCCAGCCCTACGAATTTATCTGTAGACCTACGGATCTTTTCTAAAAATTAGGAATTTTAAATTTATCTACGGTTTTTTGTCACATTTTTATTACTTATTGTGCTTTGCGAGGTTAATACTTACTTTTGCTGTTTAAAATGGCCCGTTATGAATTCTGGATTTAAACCAAAATTTCGAACGATAGCCGCCTCGCTGCTGATTAGTACAAATCATTATCTTGATTAATTTTATTCAGTACTCAACTAAATAATTCCCAATAATTTTCCAACATTGATTATTTATTTAATTTCAGTATTGAACTTCTCACAAACTTAACAAATCTTAAATCATAGACTTTCCATTCAAACCTCTACTGCTAAACATCCATGACAACCACCAGTCCACGATAAACAAAACATCCAATGCAGTCAGCGATATTAATTGTATAGCTCTTGGCATTACACGTTTGCCAACTTAAATATTCGACCATAGTATTTTTTACTATTACTTACATTAGTTATTTTACAATTAACTAGCCCTATGGTTGTTATCTCACAGCTTTCCTTATATTCGTATACTTGTTAAACTCTCGGCGTATAGTGATACTGAGTCATTAAATTGTCAGTAATTATGAATCGTTTCCTTGCAACCGTTGGTGTAAACCAATGATTGAAAAAGAATTTTGTATGATAATAGATTTAAATTCAAACTTAAAAGATCGTAATACAGAACTATCGGCGCAGTCTTTATGCACAGTGCGTACTTTGCTCACAATTTAAAATTGCAACTCAAAATCTTTTGCGTACAATACAAGAATAACCAGTAAAAGAAAATGTATCTATTTCTGAAATTATGGATCTAGAGGAGACATAAGAAGAAAAGAAAATTCCGACACCGACCGAACTAGTGTTGGTATTGCTGATACTAGTGAATGTGGTACTGACATAGGGGATGAATAAAATTATGTTTCCTGTTTAGATACATTTATGAATCATTGTGTAAGACATTATATCATTCAGTTAGATTTAAAACACACGTGTAAAATGTAAGTTCCGTAAATAAAACTATAATTTATCAAATATATTGTTTTCTGAAAAAAAACTAAATAAATTAGAAAAAAAAACAAGTGTGCTAGGTTTTTTTTCATGTTTTTTTTCACAAAGCTTTTTTTTCTTTTTAATTTGCAACACTAGGCTTATGTGAGGTTATTTCAGTGATTATAAACTCGAGTAAAATTTACAAGGAACTTCGCAGTATGAACCCATTTATTAGTATGATGTTGTACACACCTGGTCGGGATGCATGCGCTGATTAGATTGGGAAGGGTGTCATAAAGCAGTTGTATCCACTCCTGAGGCACTCTGGCTCACAACGGTTGTAACTAGTCCTTGATATCCCGGATACTGGCACTGGGACGAAGTTGACTGGTTTCACACATGTTCTATCGCGGACAGATTTGTGGATCTTGCTGGCCACGGGAGTACCGCAGCATCACACAGACTGTTTACAGAGTTACATCGTGCGTGTGGCCGAAGATTGTCTTAAAAAAAGACACCTCGAAACTGTAGCATGAGGATGTCCGTGACGTACCGTTATGCCGTCGGTGTTCCCTCAATCAGCACTAAATTTTGACATTGATACCAGACCGAAACTATAAATCCAAACGGGAATCCTCCGATTCCCAACGAAACTAGTTCACACTGAACGATTAAACGGACGCATACGCATTAATATTTAAAAGAGTAAATTGTCATTCGGTAGCTACCAACAAAGTAGTTTGTGTTATAATAATAGCGATAGTGGCTATAATAGAAGCGGGGTATCAAACTACTGTCTTAAAATATTTCGGAGACATGCGCTTAAACGCCATCAGAAGAATTTGAACAGGATATTTCGCGTCACTACAAACTCTGATATAAAGGGCGTAACAGAGACCAACCATCCCTGTTCGTAGAAACCAAATGTCGTATTGCTACTTGAAGATTCACCCCTGCCCCGTCTTAACCCGGGGCAAGGTTTGCACTTCTCCTTGCAGGGCCAATAACAGCCCCCAAAGGGACCAATAAGCAACCCCTACCACCGTAGTTCCCACGCCACCATTACTAAAACTACCCCCAGAAGGGCGTTTTCCGCAATTTCTCCCCGCTCAAGTTGTACCGTCCCTCACTGCCCTCTGCCTGACCTTCGCGAGTCCCTTCTCGACGTAATAAGGGTCGTTGCTGATAAGATCAAGAGGAAAGTGGAGAATCCGCTTCACCTGCCACCTTGCCCTTTGGGGAAAGTCATCAAGAAAACAGGAGGGGAAAACTCTTACACAAACAGTTATCTGGGAGTAAGGTATTATGAAGAGGGGGGGAAAAAAATATTCAAAGGGCATGATGTCCATCTGACTACTGCTCTCTCTTTAAAATAGGTTAACCTTAAACAATAATATCTAAATACCAACTCGACACCTTTATTCACGTACTTGATCGCCATTACTATCCATCTATCTATACAATTCTTGGTCATTATGAACTCATGACTCACACTCTGACGTCACGCTTCGCGCCTCCGCTGCCCAATCAACAGCGATAGGTAGTGCTCGCGGTTATGCGCATTACTTAATAACAGTTCTATTTTGCTGAGCACCCAGGAGTTCATGAGCTGCCACCACATACAGATTTGGGTTTTCCATGGTTTCCCAAATCACTCCAGGCGGGATGCTTCCTTAAAAAGGCCATGGCCGAATTCCTTCCCATCCCTTGCCCCATCCTTTCCCGTCTCTAAAGTCCTCGCTGTTGAGAGACGTAAAGCAGTAAGAAAAAAAAAACAAAAAAAAAAGATATCTTGCTTAGTTCTCAAGATATTTAATTTTAAAAAGCTTTTGGTGACGTTTTTCTTCTGGTCCAGTCCATATTTAAACCCAAACACCACATCTAGGAAGAAAAGAAAACACCGGTTACAAGTTCGCCTTGTAGTTCCTAGTGACATCGATGAAATTTTTCTGGTCCAGGTGGCATGTCAACCTAACCACCTCATTTTTTTGAGATACGATATCTCGAGAACTAAGAGAGGTATCAAAAATTCTATCAATATGTCTCGCCGAGTTACAGAAGAATTCATCATCAAATATGGCACTGGCCAAATTTTTCCAGGCAACTTTTCAACCTAACCATCTCAAAATTATGACATACGATATATGCAGAACTAAGTCAGATATCAACAAATTTTATTCTTTACTTTTGAATTGTCTCATCGAGATATATACAAATCGACCATAAAATTTATCAAATTTCAGTGGTTCGGGTATCGTAGAATTCCCGGGATCCGTATGTCAAGGGATTTATGTACAGTATACAGAAATTACAGAGAAGAGTCACTCGATTCGTGTCTGTTTGCCACAGTCCTGACGAAAGCGTCACAGGACTGATACAAGGATGAGGCTGGGATTGTATAGCGTGTAGACGGCGTGGGTTTTGATTGAATTTATTTGTAAGCAGGTGATCAACACTTATTACTTTCCAGTGCGACGAAATTCTTCTTCCACTGAGCTATTTGAGTCGCAATGACAAGAGAGATAAGATTCGAGAAATTAGGTGTCGTACTGATGTTTATATGAATTCTTTCTTCCCTCGCGCTATTCGCGATTGGGATGCACCGGGAATCATCTGCCAAACACAGTTATGTGAATTGTTGACTACAGATACCGATGAAGATCGTAATAGATTTGCAGAAACATAGTAAGTCACCAATGTCAATTGTTGACTACAGATGCCGATGAAGATCGTAATAGATTTGCAGAAACATAGTAAGTCACCAATGAAATAAGACGCACTTGTTTGAGGGCACCCAAGGAGACTCAATAAATTTAAATAAGTATGCCCAAAAAGGGGGCTTCTACGATAAAATTGGCACAGCAATTTGATTTTCTTATGTAACTCGACAAGACAAATCGATTATTAAAAAAATATCTCTCTTAGTTCTCGAGATATACTGTTTCAAACGTGGCGTAGTTAAGTCAAAATGCAGCCTTGACCAGAAGAAAAAATTCGCTAAATCCACAAGGAGCTATAGGGTGGACATGAAAAATAGGTGTTTCTCTTTTCTTCCTAGCGGTTGTGATTAGGATGAAATACGGCCTGGACCAGAAGAAAGACGTCACCAAAAGCACGAGGAACTATACCTATAACGGGGACTGCGCCACTTTGGTAATCTTCTCGAAACCGCTAGTAACCTGTTGAAGTTTATATCAGTCGCTTCGTCGACATGTCCTCTTCACGTATTGCTTTCATACTTTGCCGAAAAGTTACCAGGAATATAATTAAAAATGCCGAAATATAACATGACGCACAGCCGTTAGATGCCGCCCAACGTTGAAAAAAAAATCAATGACAGTCTCTTAAATTTTGATTTAATCCTCTGTTGTAATGTTTTCTTGCCATTTCAGCTCTTTTACGTTGTAAATAGTCGCACAAAATTGACAAAATATATATACATACATATATATCCGAGTTGTAATACGATGATGCCACCGATCGTGGTGGTGTAACAGCTAGCGTTCTGGCCTCGCATTCGGGAGGACGGCGGTTCGAATCCCCGTACGGGCATCCAGATTTGGGTTTTCCATGGTTTCCCAAATCACTCCAGGCAAATGCCGGGATGCTTCCTTTAAAAGGCCATGGCTGAATTCCTTGCTACTCCTTGCCACCCATCCTTTCCCGTCTCTAAAGACCTCGCTGTTAAGAGACGTTAAGCAGTTAAAAAAAAAAAAAAAAAGGCTAGCGTTCTGGCCTCGCATTCGGGAGAACGGTGGTTCGAATCCCCGTCCGGGCATCCAGATTTGGGTTTTCCATGGGTTCCCAAATCATTCCAGACAAATGCTGGGATGCTTCCTTCAAAAGGCCATGGGTGAATTCCTTCCCATTCCTTGCCCCCCATCCTTTCCCGGCTCTAAAGACATCGCTGTTAGAGAGACGTAAAGCAGATTTAAAAAAAAAAAAAAAAAAAAAAAAAAAAAAAAAAAAAAAAAAAAAAAACGATGATGCCCCCCATCTTACATAGCAACGAGCAACCAGAGAAAATCGATTGCTTTCATTGTAAACAAATACGCCATTTCTGTGATGGATAGCGAAAATTTCGTAGAATTTTTTCACTTGGTCCGGGCCGTATTTCAACCTAACCACGATTTCTATGACAAAACGAAACTGTTTAGGTTTGAAATGATCCCTGTACCGATAATTTTTATGTTATTTTTGCAGTGCGGATAGTATTTTCCAGTGGTTCAGCCTATCATATTTCGGCGTTTTTAATTAAATTTCTAACGACTTTTCCGCAATGTATGAACGCAAAACGTGAATAGGATGACATTTTGACGAAGTGACTGATAAAACAGGTTAGTACCAGTTTCGCGAAGGTTCCGAAAGTGGTGCAGTCTCCCCTATAAACAATTTTTGACATTCGATATCTCGGGAACTAAGCGAGATTTCAAAAACATTTATTCTTTTCTTTCGATTTGTTGCGTGGAGTTACGTAAGAATCCATTATCAAACTGCGGCGCCATGGTTATGATAGTGCTGCCCCAAAAAGTTTTAGTTTAGATACAATAGACAGTGAAAAACACAAGACACAGCAGTATTAGTAAAGCAGATAAGAAAAAAGGACCTAAAATATCATGACGTAAAACCAAACATACCTTTTCGTCGTGTTCTCGTCTGTCCGAACCTGGCAATCGAAATCCTCCACAAAGATTACCGTAGTTGCCAATATTCGTCTCTTTGGTGTATTCGCTGGCAACATCATAATTCTAAAGATTACATCTGAAACGATTGTAATTCCCACGCTGGAAGTAGAAGTTACGCTGACTGCAGCTAGCGGTTTTCGCAAACTGTTCGGTGCTGTTTCCGGGGTAACCGAACTACCGTGAAGTCTCTTGAGCCAACAACAATAGCTATGACGTGGTCACTAAACTTTGGCATATAACAGTAGTACAGAGACACGGTAGTGGTTGATTTCAGATTGTAACGTCACTGAAAACATTGTTCGCTCTGAGCGAATCTCCAAAATACTGTAGAATTTATCTGCGAATTGACGTTAGTGATCTTCAGAAATTTACAATGCGCGCAATCGTTCTCAATTCAGAGCCAGGGCGTGGTGGTTGAGCGGTAGAGTTCTGGCCCCGCATTCGAGGGACCCGGGTTGGAATCCCCATCCGGCATACCAGATTTAGTTTTCGCATGGTTTCCCCGAATCGATACAGAATAATAATACCTTTGAAAGCTTGTAATGTCAACTAAAAAGCCGTGGTCGAATTTCTTCCCGTTCCTTGCCCTTAGACCTTTTTCGCCTTTAATGAGCTGGACGTCAACAAGGCCTCTTCTTCTTTTTTTTCATATGGCTTTACGAATCATCATCGAAAAGGTCAATAGAGGCGGGAAAGGACTGGTATCAAGGGACCGGAAGGAATTCAGCCATACCCTTTTTTAAGGAACCATCCCATAATTCGTCTGGAATGATTTGTAAAAGCACGGAAAACCCAAATCTGGATCGCTGGACGGGGACTCGAACCCACGTCCTCCCGGCCAGAGCGTTGCCGATTACCTACCACGCTCGGTCAACGAGACGTAAGCCAGAAGACGCTAATTGCGTGAATTTCTTTCATTTATCGTCATTTTTTAGTGTAGATTGTTATTGCTTGGAGATTCATTTGCACTAAAGTTTAAAGTCATCGGAATAATTAAACATTTTTATGATGGACTAAAAAGCTTATGACGCCATGGTATCAATTCAGAGGCTAAAGGTATCTTCCTTGACTCAGAAACAGTAAGGTGTTTTAGTTTATATGCAAAAAATAAATAAAAAAAAAACAGAGGATTCAACTACATTACACAAGTGTTATAAGGAACAGATTGAAGTTTCTCTTTTTAATCCTGAATGGTTTCACAGATTTATTTACTACTACTTACTCAACTTTAATTTCTGTATCTCTTCGTATCGGTTACCACAAACGTAATACGTTACCTGCTTCATACATCCCTACATTTTTCTTTTAATATATTTCTTCGCTTCTCCTCTACCCCTATCAACCAACATAACATTTTGGCAACTGTGAAACTGTGCTCCAAGATTTTCCGTTTTTAATTTCCAAACATTAGTCTCCAAATTCATATTGTGAAAACTTTAATTCCTTACTGCCCTTTCTTTTAGAGCGTCTTCTTTAATATAAAGTTTCAAATGTTTGATTTTATTTCTTCTCTGCTAACATGAATTACAAAGTTTCACTTTGATAATTTTTTGTTTATTGTAGAGTAGTCCTCACGCCTCGATAACATCGAGGTCACGTCGAGCGTGGTGATTGAGGATGACGCTCTGCTATCGCATTCGGGAGAACGCTGGTTCGAATCCTCGTCCGGGCATCTAGATGTGGGTTTTCCATGGTTTCCCCAAATCACTCCAGGCGAATGCCGGGATACTTCCTTCAAAACGCCATGACCTAATTCCTTCCCCTTACTTGCCGCAGTCCTTTCCCGCCTCTAACGACCACGACGTCGACGAGGTGTAAAGCCATAAGCAAGAAAAAAAAGAGGTCTTTAGAGGCGGGAAAGAATTTGGGGCAAAGAGCAGAAAGGAATTACTTATGAATTCGACTGGAATGTGTTCAGGAAACCACGCAACATCTAAATGTGGATGACTGCATGGGGAGTGGAACCTCCGTCCTACCAAATGCGAGGACAGAGCGTTACTGCTCATCCTCCACGCTCGATTTCAAAAGAAAAGAAAAAATCAAAGCTTTGCCAGAGGACAGAATAAGTCCAGGGCCTTCTAAAATCCCTATGGAGACTGGGATCTGGACCCTTGAAATTCCAGTCCGCAGCCAAATACCCCACTACGCTGCGAGGAGGAATATATTTCTAAGCTTTTTTCATGCTTACTAATTGCTTAAAATACT
This sequence comes from Vandiemenella viatica, assembly GCA_031002005.1. Taxonomy (NCBI): domain Eukaryota; kingdom Metazoa; phylum Arthropoda; class Insecta; order Orthoptera; family Morabidae; genus Vandiemenella; species Vandiemenella viatica. The sequence goes on from CM061918.1 coordinate 90,684,573, forward strand.
TCATTCAAAACGTTTTGAGCCACAAAACCTTGATCATAGCTTGTTTCCCTTCTTTCTCCGTGGCCAGTGGCCCTCGTAATTAGAAGTTAGATAGTTTTCTTCTCTGAAGGCATGCGACCGGAGCGATTGGTGAAGCGAAGCAGAGCCAGGGGTACTGACCTGGTGGCAAGTAGCGGCCACTCTGTTCGCATTGAGCTTCAAAGTTGCAGACCAACTGTATCGTCTACAAGCCAAGTGAAACAGGGTAGCATCCTGGTGACGGTTGACTGAATTTTCGTGCCTGAACGACTACAGTCGGGAAATTAACTGGATAAACCACTGCGCCTACTGCAGATTACACGCCAACAACTCAGCCGAAAAGACCGTCTTGAAGCCATCTCATATGTAAATTGTGACATAGATGTATATATAAGATCTACGTAAAACTATAATTGACTCCGTTCCTCTCAGTAAGGATGAAAAATTCATTTTGGATGAAATAACCCCTGCATTTTTTGAGGGTGGATCTTCTCCGGGAGATTGACTCCTGCAACAAGTGATTCGCGAACCGTTCAGGATAGCTACGTCCTTTTATCCGGCGTGCCATCCTGATTTCGGTTTTCCGTGGTTTCCCGAAATCAATCCAGGCAAATAGCGGGATGGTTACTTATAAAGGCCAATTATGGAATTTTGTAAAGATACAGTTGTAACGTGAATATATCTTTGGTCACTATCATTATTTTTCAGAACACTATTATTATTCCGTCAAAAAACGGACAATCACCAGTGTTTTTACTAAAATAGCAGCTTTTAGCAACTTGTTTACCAAGAACTTTGGTTCGTATTACCTACTACTCTGACCTAAACACAAGATGGAATTCACGGAAAGCTTTCTTGAAAGAATCGTCTCATCTATCGTGAATTTTATATGCAATTATTACGTTTTACTTTTGGTAACTGTGTCTTAAACTAATCTTTATAAACTTATTTTTACCGTAGTATACCTTTTCGATCGTTTCCAGCTAGTACAAGAACATCTTCGGCCTCCTTTTAAACTTAGTTGACTTACGTTGTTACTACTCGAGTTACAGTCCCCCTGTGGACTCGCATTCGGGAGGACAGCGGGTGGAATCCCCGGTCGGGCATCCAGATTTGGGTTTTCAATGGTTTCCCCAAATCACTCCAAGGTGAATGCAGGGATGCTTCCTTCAAAAGGTCCATGGCCAAATTTCTTCCCGTTCCTTCTCCCCAGTCCATCCCGCCTCTAATGACCTCGACGTCGACAAGGCATAAAGCCATAAGTAAAAAAAATACACCCCCCCAAAAAAAAAACTCTTATTTCTTCCCTTTTATTACTTGTATGAATCTTTATACTACCTTGTCTTGTTTATTACTCTTTTACTTTTTATTACTCGTCGGTAACTTTTTTATATACAACTTCGCAATTTAAACAATTCACCACTTAAATTTCACAGCTGTCCGTGCCTAATCACAAACTAACTACAACTCCCAATGCTGCGTGATTTATTCGCCTGCCGTCGTAATAAACTGTATACAATTCAATCAGTTTTTTTTTTTTTTTTCATTTACAGTTCAACTAATTCCTGTAGCTTCATGAAGGCTGCCATCCTAGTATTTCTTTTATGTTATTCATTCATAACTTCATAATTATTTCTTTTACTTGAACCTAAATCTTTGCCTTCACATATACTCAGACAATAGGATTAGTATTGTACATTTATAATTCGTAATACAAATATATAAATACATTATTTTATATTATGTAAATGCTCATGACCTCGTTCGTGTTTTTCAACAATTTTGAAGGTTTTTATGTTTTTGCACGCAACTTCAAATATTTCCAGGGTAAAAACTACTCGGTACACAGGCTAAATATGTTGCATATAAATCTATATCTATAAAACGAAAACCGGATATATTTGTCTTATAAAAACTCGGAAACTACTGAGCAGATTTCGCTGGGGGTTTTCGCCGTTTTGAAGCTTATAATCTCAATTCAGTTGTTTGGCATGTCCTATGTTTCAACGTTAGATAACGCAGGAGCAGAAAATGAAATTCTGAACATATGATGACAAATTCCAAAGATGGAAGTATTAGATGGTGCATACTTCGCACTAAACACACAACTACAACGTGTCTGACCATAGACTTTACTGAAAGCAATAAGATAACTTTACAATAATTTTGTACATTAAACAAAACATGAAGTATTCTTTCCTTTAATTTGAGATATTCAATTTTTAAACGCCGTAGATAGCCGTAAAAACAACAGAGATTTTTCTTTAACCACGATGTCTCTCAGTAGGCCTACAACTACGTTGTTTCTGGCCATCAGCATTAGTCTTCTGTTTGAATCAAATCATTTACTGCCGATCATATTATTCTGGATTCACTTTTGATATTTGTATAAAAGGCTGAATCTGTGGAGTTAAAGTATCTGGCGTTTCGAGTAGAAAGTATATCCATTCACTTCGCAATTGAACCAAATGTGAGTTTCTAACATAATCTAGTGTTGTTTATTAAGTCTAATGCAATTTCTTAACCAAATTAACGAAGCTTGATACACATCAATCTTTTCGGACGAATGAAAATAGTGCACTTGTAAATAAACTTCAACCTATCCGTTTCTTGGTAGGGGGTGGGTGAATCTAGGTTTGCTTTAATTCAGAAAAAAGTTGGCGCGAATTTTATGAATCTTTATGCAAATGTTTCTCATCGCGGGAATAAAAATAGTGTACAGGTAAATCTACGCCAACTATACCGGGCAACGCCGGGAACTCCGCTAGTTATTAATATTTATTAGTAACTGAAAAATGTGTCATGTGTCGTATTGTAGAATATGCTAGTTTATTCAAGAGCACTCTCCCCCCCCCCCTCCCGAGCGTTTTGGGTAGGTGATTAACGCATTGGCCTCGCATTCGGGAGGACACCGGTACGAATCCCCGTCCGAGCATCCAGATTTGGGTTTTCCATGGTTTCCCCAAATCATTCCAGGCGAATGGCACGATGCTTCCTTCAAACGGTCATAGCTGAATTCCTTTCCGTTCCTTGTCCCCAGTCCCATTCCGCATGTACTGTAAAAAAAGAATAAAAGAAGTTACAATTAACCGGTACACTTAAATATATAAGATAAGATTACTGATATATGGGTGTGGCGTATGACTTCAATAGTCTGTTTCTAGTACCACTGCAAGTTCTGTCGCGCGCCCCACAATACATTCAGTTCTTTCATAGCCACTACCTTGAAACCAGTAGATAGCTGGTCAGGTGCCGTCTCGCCTCGGTTAGCCGGTATACGCATTGAGGCCCCGTAGAGTGGAGTGGGCGTATCAGTGTGCTGGACCGTGAAACTGGGAGGTGCGGGTAATTGTCAGGTAACGATACCAGGACTCCCTATGACACGTGCAGCAGCGGAACTGCCCAGGCGTGAAACTTACAGGTGAGAAAAACGTCCAGTGCTTGAGCTAAATTCTTACAAAAGGGAAAGTCTAGTTCCATACAGATCTAGTTGTACGTCATTTCCCGCAGTTACTTATGAATATATTTTATAAATAACACGGCGTCTACAAACAAATGTTGCGATAAAAGTTTTTATTCCTCATACAGTTTCGCACATATAGTATATTTACTTATTTAAAGGTTTATTTTTCCTGGCAAGATTAGGGCTGTCAAGCCCTCTCTTACATCATACCAGGTGTGTATAATATGTAGTATACATCTTACGCAAACTAATAGTATACAACACTTACATAACATTTGGCCTAAATTAATTTCAAGAATAATACTAACAAAAACTTAATAGTATTTTTAAGTAAAATACTAACTAAAATCTTAATACTATTCGTGTTTAACTAGTCAATCATAAACTAATGCTAGTGAAAGTTAAAGAAGTAAACGGTACAAACTCAATACCAGTGGGATTTAGGAACACGACACAAAATAATAATACGGAAAGCAGAATAAACAGGTGAACACAGTATAAATCAATATAATTCAATTCTAAAATGCGTTTTGCATGACAGAAGAGGTAGCTTAGCTAGTGCTCGAATAAGAAATACATTCTCAAAAAAAAAAAAAAAAAAATTAAATGGGCCCATGTTTTTGGTAGTTTTAATTTTCAGGGGAAGATCATTCCACAGTCTAGCTGCTGAATTGAAGAAGGAATTGGCTAGGGTTTCCAAGCTGTGGGAGTGGATGGTTAGTATGTTTGAGTTCAGGGATCTGGTGTTAATATTATGGGAAAGTTCTAGATATGAGATTTCGAAACAAAGGCATTCGCGAGTTTCAGATATACGATGCGGTGAAGGAGACATAGAGTGTGGAATCGTCGTCGATCGAAAACGCGCAACCACTGTAAGCGATCAAATGATGTTGAGACATGGTCGTACAGTCGCAGGTCACAGATGAACTTTACACAACAAGTTCAGGTTTCCTTATGTCTGCCGAAACTCAAATTTTGCTGAACAACATAGCAGTAATCGACAAGGGTCTGCACCAATCGCTTTTTCAGATGAGTGGGGAAGAATTTCTTACATTTATACAGAACTTGAAGAGAAGAGAAAGCTTTTCGACATACTGAGACAGTATTTTCATACGAGTTTAAATTACTATGCCTCCCAGATGTTTTACAAAATCGCTATAGTTTAACTCTGTTCCCTGAAGCTTTATTATTTGGAGGTTTGATGTGGGTGGCAATAGTGGCTCTGAATGTATGGTTTTACATGTGAATAATTACAGTTATTAAAGCCTTTGCGTGGTGGGTGAGTGGTAACGCTCTCGCCTCTCTTTTTGAAGGCCAGAGTTCGAATGCACTTCCAGCCATCCAGATTTGGGTTTTCCATGGTTTCACCAAACCACTCCAAACCACTCCAAGGAAATTCCGGGATGCTATCTTCAAAAGCCCATGGTCGAATTCCTTCCCGTTCCTTGTCCTCCATCCTTTCCCGCTTCTAATGACCTCGACGTCGACGAGGCGTAAATAGAATACAGATCATTACGTTTACAGTCACTGATTATACCCTACACTTAAAGGGAAATGTGTTTGGAAAACTTGAACATTACAGTTGTTTGCAGACGGCGTTGTATTTATAAAGATATGAAGTCTAGAAATCACATACTTTTCCAAATAGCAAAGAGATTTTACGCAACCAGCAATCTTGTAGCCGATTTTTTAAGGCTACTTAATACAGTACAAAGGGTAACCAATCCGAATCGTTGAATTGGTCTGGCTTTTTAAGGCCCATCCATTTTTTATGTTTATAGCTTTACGTCTCTTCCACTTCGACGTCATTAGAGACGGGAAATGAAACGGGAAGGAATTCGTCCATGGCTATCTTTGGAGGATCCATGCCATCAATCGCCTGGAGTGATTTGGGGAAACCATGGAAAACCCCAATCGCGATGACTGAACGGGGATTTGAACCCGTGTCCTCCCGAATGCAGGGCCAGAGCGTCAAAGCTCACCCATCACACTCCTTGAGTCCCTTTGAGGGTAAATCCCTTGAAAACCCACTCCTTGGATGAAATAACTAACAGTGTGGTTACTAACATCAGGAGAAAAATTTGAAACCTTTATTTTATTATTATTTATTATTTAGACCCTGTCACATCTAGTCACTATGGTGGAAGAAGACTATCCTGGCATTCGCCTCAAGTGATTTTGGCAAACCATAAAAAAAAACCGAAATCTGGCTGGAGGTGCAGGGACTTAAACCGCTCTCTTCCGTAATTACAGGCCTGAGCATTACCACTCACCCACCAAACACGATTCATACTTGCATCATAACAATTAAGGAGTGGATGAATCGATGGTGCTTTTCTTTCTTCTTAGTAGCGATTTTCCACACCGTTGATACTAGGTCAGTTGCTTTCAAGTATTTATATGCTGTGACAGCTATCACTGCCAATATCGCCAACTCCTCTGTCACTCATTTTTCCTTTAATGCCAGTACGCCCTTTCACCGCTATGAACGCTACAAGTTTAATCTTTTCTCTCAACTTCATTACTACCCCTGTGTTCGATGTCCAGTCATCCAGATTTGAAATTAGCATGGCTTCTACGAATCTCTACAGGCGAAAGCTGTTATGCTTCTTTCAAAGAAGCCATGGTCGAATTTCTTCCCAATTCCCTGCCCCCAGTCCTTCCCCGCGTCTAAGGGGTGTCCATAAACCACGTAGCTCCATTTTGACATTCTGCAAACCCCCCCCCCCTCCCACGTAGCCCGACTTGGCTTTTACCTCTACCCCCTCCCCTGCCCACAAGTAACACGAAGCATCTTTCCCGATTGATTCCAGAAGATATTTTGTTCTGTTTTCTCTTATTAGACTACTGTAAATTACATACCGTGATAGCTAAATGACAAATAAATAATCACATGCTGTTGTGTGTGCTGTATCTTGTTTCAACTCTGACAAATAATATGAATAAGAAGCTAAGTGTCCCCGCACGTAACTCAATGCAGTTTACCAGCCAACTCTTGCTCAGTGTTGCCACCTTATGAAAACAAAAGTCGCTAGACCTAGTCTAAAAACTCACTAGATTACGGGATATTTAGAACTACAAGATTCGCTATAAATCGATAAATAAAATAAAGGAAAATGGTAAAGTAAGTAATATAAAAATATTTTAATAATTAGAATTTCATTAAATTCATCATAATGTTGTATTAAAAATCAACATCAAATTCTTCAATCGGTATTTATTCTTCATGATCTTGGTATATCGTTGGAGTTACAGAACTTGCAGATGTGGAAGGATGAGATGAATGGTCAGTCTTAGTTTTAAAAGAAAATTTAGAATCTGTACCAACTGCAGCAATCACATCAGCCGGAAGCTGGTAACTGAAGTTTTTTTCACAATTTTTAACTGATTCCTTATAAAAAGAATGCTATTAAGAGTATTTGCAGCCATCATATCTTTCAATTTGTTATTAACCATGTTCATTGTACTAAAAATCCTGTCTACTGCCTCATTCGAGTGAGGAAGTTATAAAGCTGATACGGCTAAATCAGATTACTCCAAAACAGTATTTATTCCAGCAGCCGTCTTGTATTTTCGAACTTCAGCCCAAAATTCAATGACATTGTTTGTAACGTTCCATTGAATATAATTAATGCCATATCATTGCTGTAGAGATTTGTCAATTTTTTCGTCATCAAATCTGAGTTCTGAGGCAAGATCTAGTATTTTGTTATCTTTGCCCTCGTGGAGAGTATTTTCCACACTCAAAAGACACAATTCCTCCCAAATAATGTAGTTGAAAGGAAGCGAGTATATTTTTAGAAACTGCAATGTTGAAAATCACTAAAAATCACCAAATAATTTTTTAGCGATAACACATTACGAATATCGCTGTCGAACTTCAAAATTCGCTAAATCTAGCGACAAAATCGCTAAGGTGGCAACATTGTTCTTGCTCCCCCGCTCCCTAGACGGAGTCACGTAGTTTATGGACGCTCCCTAATGACCTCGATGTCGACGAGGCATAGAGCCTTAATAAAAAAAAAAGATAAGCAGAAAAAAAGTTATCTTGTATGCAAGATGTCACGTCCGTTAGGGTGTTATAAGGACTCCGTTGCACTAGCATCGTTTTGGAATCCAGTTCTGTGGTATATTGCAGACTGCCGAAGATCGCGACCATTTCTGCCGTGAAGCCTGCGTCTGTATTGCGGAGTTTAAAATCTGTTTCCACATGCGTATACAAGCGATACTAATTGTTGGCCTCAGGATTTTGACTTCGCCAGAGCAACAAACCGGATCTATTGGTGGGCCAGACGAGATGCTAATCGACCGAGTGTGTCCGTGGGTAATTTATAATAATTAACGAGTCAAGAGCTGCACCTGTTCGTATATTACGGAGGTAAGTGGAAAATGTTATCCCATAAACGGTTTCCCCAACTGGGCTACCTGGTCAGTAAGGCGTGTAGAGATGATATACTGACCAACACGGAATCCCTATCTCTATTTACTGCAATTAATAACATGTACTTCACATTTACGGTGCCGCCTGTGACAACAGATGATTGATAATAGTGAATGTTGTTGAAAATTTGGGTTTTGCAGCAGTTGGAGTTGCTACCTTAGGTGTTAACGTGAATATTTCTTTCTTTGTCCAAAGAGCCAGCGAAAGAACAAACATTGATTATCTACACCTATAAAATCTATATCTATATCTGTAAAATGCCAATCTTGGCCACGATGTAGCGAGGTCTGTTACACTCTAACCTCACGCTTCCAGCTTCCGCTACCCAACCAACAACGACCGGAGATGTTGTTCGAGGTTATTTAATAACAGTTCTGTTTACCTAAACATCGTCGAGTAAATGAGCTTTCAGAACATTAAAAGAAAAGTATGGATTTCCTAAAAATCTAGATATTAATTGTTAGTTCCTTTTTCTTATTTAAAATTGGGTCCATGTAGATTTTTTCTATTCTCTATACGGAAATACTTCTGTTTCAATAAGTTAAGAATGTCTTCACTGCAACATTTTCAAGATTATTAGCGTTATCTGATGAAAATTGTACTTAGTTAGCGATGAAACTAATTGCTAAAATACTACGTTCAATACGTCATTTTTGACGAGCTAGTAAGTTATTTATATTCAATGTGGATATTTTAAGTCACTGTTACAATATACCCCAAAAATAATTTATCGAAACATTGAAATAAAAGCATGTACTGTGTTTAAATTAATATATTAATTATTAGTTGCTTTTATTAACGATATCACTATATCAAACACTTGTAAATATTTACAATGGGTCAAATTTAGATCGCAATGCAATGAATCTATTCGTACACTGGTTACAGGTATTATTTCATTCGGATGGAAGTAGTTCCGTATCTATTGAGCTGAATGAGTCCTGGACCAGAAATAATACCAAGAAAAATCTTCACAGAACGAATTTTAATTAAGAAAAAGAAACTTAATTAATATGTCGATTTTTGTGAAATATTACGTACTTTTCATTTAGTGCTGGCAGCTCGTTTTCTCGTGGATGATTAGATAAACAGAACTGTTATTAAATAACGAGCTTAACCTACAACAACATCTCTGGTCGTTGTTGGTTGAAACATGACATCAGAGTGTGACAGACATCGCTTCATCGTGACGATGATTGATACAGTATAGATATAGATTGTTTTTGTGGGATCCGTAGCTCCTGTTGCGAGAGGGAGAAAAGAAAAAGTTGTGAAGGGTAATTTTTGCTTTTAGAGGAGCTTACTCTAGAACAAGTTGCTTCAGGTGCGTTTGGCATGCCATGATGAAAACGGTTATTGCAGACAAGACTCAAGTTACATCGAAGTGCAGGTAGCTTGTAAATGGGGTTCAGGTAGTTAAGTCAAACGAGGCAGGTGGTTCTAGCAGACTAATCGATTGGAAAGACATTCAGAAATAATGAATCATAATAGCCGCATCACTCTCAGGAACAGGAACACGAATAACAAATTTAATAATCTCCTCCCGGCTATCTCTCAGAATCTCGACGACAGAAGCTTAGACAGAAGACGGTCTCAGAAGCCAGATCGACATTCTCCAATTTACATCGAATTACCGACTAAGCGTTATATACGAGGACGAACATAGATCAACCCTCCAAGCTCCGCCTAGCGCGTGCGAGTGTAAACTTCTAAATCAGGGCATTAGGCGACGGGACGGTAGCTCGGAGGGAAAGCTGCGCTTGTTAGGTTGCCGGCCCTGATTCATGGCGCGTCTTATCTCCGGCCCGTCCGACGCTTTTTTTTCGCCCCTTTGTCCGTTTTTTATTTCTTCTTTCTGTCCGTGGTTTCGTGTTGTTGGCCACTCCTTCGTCGCCGGGGCTGGCTCCAGGCTGGAGAGAATGGACAATAGCTTCTCACACCCACACTAGGGCTTCGTAAATAAAACCATTTTAAAAAGGGTTATGGTGCGTGTCTGTAGAATATATGCTACGAAAATCAGGTCTCAGTAAGTAGTCACTTTTCACTGTATTTCGTTTCATTACATAAATGCTATTCAACTGCAAACAATACTTGAAAAAATTCTTTTTTGTTCGAGACTTTATTCGCATGGAATATTACTGTAATTTCAAGTACACATTCTGCTGACTCAATTTCGCGAGGACTTTTACTGTTGGAATTCGATATAGAAAGCTGAAAGTTACGTAAAAGATGTCCCACGAATGTTGGATTCTAATAGCTAACATGTTGGGTCAGCGATCTGGCCTCAACACGTGTTCATAATCCCCGTCCACTCATCCAAATGCCTTCAAAAGGATTTGGCCGAATTCCTTCCCATTCCTTACTCCCAATCCTTTCCTTATCCTTCTCATCCCGAAAGACCTCGAAGTCGTCGAAGCGCCCATCGTCTTTTAAGAATATGTTTACCGGATGAGGGTAAGTAGGAAAAAATGCGCAGAAACCTCGAAATCTATCCCTTGTTCACTACGAGGAAACGATTATTTCTAAGTTAGTTTTACCAACTATAAGCGAGTTGTTGCGTTACAGCGTGATGTTTCTTAGTCTCTAATATTCGTAGCTCATCCAACTAGCTTCGAATAATTTATTCCTTTCTTGCAAAATAAAATTCAATGAAGAAATAAATGACCAAAGTAACATAGTCAATAAGGATATCAACAAAATACAGACAATGAGGTGTTTTTCTGTTAGTGTGATCTCTTATAGATGTCTGTTCATGTTAAGAAAAGTGTATTTACCTTTGGTCTAGTGTAATCTTTAGCTCCTATCTGATTAGCTTGCGAACATATTATATTTTACCTCTCCGTTCACGTAGTCATGAGACATACTGATTTCAAACTATGAAAACCATTTCAAATTTTTTCGTAATATCTTAGCAAAAAATCCCTAGGAAACGACTGTTTACCGTTATATATACGTTTTGATTAGTGAAGAGAAGCGTTCGTCGACTTTTAATTTCCTTGTAGAAATTCTGTAACTGAATAGGTCTAAGGAGATCGAAGTGAACAGCTAATCTGGTCTGCAAGAAAAAAGAAAGAACTTGCAGAATCGAATCTTATTTTATCGATATTTCTGACACTGCAGTCGGAAAAGAAATAAAATCACTACGTAATGATTCATTAGTGATTCATAATGTAACTGTCTATAATTTACAAGTGAACTGCAAGGAAACATTATTTTTTAAAAAATTAAAATTTTAAAAATGTTTTGAGTGATTTTTACTGGATTAGCAGTTAAAGAAAAAAGAAGTTATCACGTATACCATGACATATTTACGATGGTGGTCTCAAAACGTATCATATTTTTCGACATAGTCACCGAGAAAGGTGGTGTAATGGTTAGCGTTCTGGCCTCGCATTCGGGAGGACGGCGGTTCGAATCCCCGTCCGGGAATCCAGATTTGGGTTTTCCATGGTTTCCCAAATCACTCCAGGCAAATTCCGGGATGCTTCCTTCAAAAGCCCATGGCCGAATTCCCTACCATTCCTTGCCCCCTATCCTTTCCCGTCTCTAAAGACCTCGCTGTTAAGAGGCGTTAAGCAGTTTTAAAAAAAATCGACATAGTCGTCTCGAAATTAAGCACACTTGCTCCAATGTTTCCTCAGCTTTGTGATTTCCTTGTAAAAATTGGTTTAAAATACTCTTTTAGAGATTGTTTTGTTCGAAATTTATTTCTAGTTAGGAATGTTTTGATTTTCGAGAACAGATGGAAATCCGAGGGAGCTAGATCGGGTGAATAGGGAGAATGCGAAAGGATTTGAATCCGTTGTTCACAAAATTTCTCCGATCGACGAGGTTTGAATGAATCGGTGCACTGGCATGGAAAACAAGACCTCCATTTTGGCCATTCCCAGACGTTCTCCACCATCGCTGTCTTCAGTCTCTCCAAAAGTGGCGCGTTGTAATGGTTTTGCCCTTCTTCATGTAATCAATGAAAGGAAATCTTTTCGTGTCCATGATAACTGAAGCCATCACCTTACCAGCGGATATAAGACATTTCGCCTTCTTCCGAGCTGATCTGCCTTGAGCAATCAATTGTATTGACAACTGTTTCGTTTTCGGCGTGCGTTAATGAAGCAATGTCTTGTCCGTAGCTACACTATCCAAAAAACCTCAGCTGATATGCCTGTTGTCACTGTTAACACCTTTACATTCACTTTTATTACGCACTTCATCAAAGATTTCTGCCATTACGACTGTTTTTTCGAGCTCCAGGAAGTGGTGCAACTTTTGTATTTTTCTGCCATGTATGAACTTAATTACCCAAAGTCGAACTATTTTATAGGAAGAAAATGCTTCACTTAATGTAGGAAAAATACTCTCATGTATTTCCTTTGCTGTTTCCCTTCCAGAAATTTTTTTAAATTGGTATTCAACACGACTGTTCGAGCAACTTTAAAACAAATAAAATGCATTAACAATAGTCTTTGACCAAAGATTATATGCACATAGATTATGATCAAATACACAGTTGGCGTTACCACCTTCTATTAGTATCCGAACCAAGTATAAAACTGAGCCTTGTAAGGTGGTATGCCTTCAAGCAAAGTAGTTTATCATTGAGTGCTATAGAGGTAAATTATTTACGACTTAGGATGAATTTAAAAAGACGTTTCGAACCAGCAGAAGGGAGTCATCCTTGACTACAAACACCAACCGAAACCAGAATGACCACATTCTACCACTGCAGCTATTTTCTGATTGGTCGCTCCCACAGTATCATTAATTTAGTGACTGGACTCGTTTTGATTTACGGACCTGCCGAGCGTGGAAACGAGCTGCGAATGAATTCATCCTCGGGAAAAATGGAACTGCCCTTCTCAGATATAGATCTCTGTGCCTCCTACCTTATTTATTTACTCCTCTTCCCTCTTCCCCTTTTCTGTCTCCATCTTTTTTCTCTCTTCTCCACACGCCGCTAGGTGCGGAACACATTTATCACAATTTTTGTCCTTGTGGAACGTTCTGTACCGACAGTCAGAAAGCTCGACTCCCTGCAAACCAGTCAGGATTATGTAAATACAGATCCGGGGCACGCACGGCTGGGGCAGGAAAATACTTTCCTAGGCCTACAAAGAAAACTCAGTGCCGGAATTACTCAACGCAGCTATCTGCAGTTGTTAAAGAATAAAATAAAATTATTTTGTGAGGGGGAAAAATTGAAGATGTCAGATTTATTCTACAAAGTCTAACGTGTGGTATGATTATATTGCCTACTCAAACATAAACTTTTGGATTTAGCAGCAAGCAGTTTGAATTATTTCCAGGTTTTGCATATGTCACAGTAAACCATGCAACATAAGAGGGGTTTCAAATAAAGATGTTAGACATCCCTATCACAGGGACGCGAATTTAGGAACGATCATGATGGGTGAGCGGCTGGATGTCGTGGGTGTGAATCCTGATGTGGCCATCAAGTCAGGCGAGGCTTTTATCAGGACAGTTCCTTGAGAAGTCCATGGCCAAATTCCTTCCCATTCCTTGCCTCCAATACTTTCCCGTCTCTAATGACCTCGGAGTCGACGTGTAGTAAAGCCATATGCAAAAAAGAAGAACTCAGTAACTACTGAACAGATTTGTTTGGGGTTTTCACCATTTAAAAGCTCAATTGATTCGTTTGGTGTGTCTTATGTTTCAACGTTACCTAACACCGGAACTTTAAATGAAATTGTGAAGGAAATTGTGACAAATACCAAAGATAGAACCGCTAGATGTCCCTGACCATAGCCTTCAATGAAAGCAATAATTTTTTTTTACAATAATAATTATTTTGCATACTCTACACTTTCTTAAAAAAAAAAAAGACACACTTTAAATATTCTTTCCTTTAATTTGGGATGTTTAGTTTTTTAAACGCTATTGAATACGAGAAACTAATAACGAAAAAACAACAGAGATTTTCTTTAATCACAATCTATATTAGCACAACTACACTGTCTCTGAATATCATATACGGTTCAGGAAAACTGAACGTTTTCCTATTGCATTATGCACTATACACGTGAGTTTCTGACATAATCTAGCTTTTAATCATATTATAACCTGTTTAAGTTCTCGAAACATCGAATGGCAGCTACAATGTCTGGCGTTTGGAGCCGTAAGTTCTGTTCACAATAATTAACGGGTAGGCTGATGGTTTTTAATATAAATAGAATGTTGTATTAAGCCTTTAGTGTTGCAAATAAATATTTTTACGACAACGAACCAAAGTTTCTTCATTTCATAATTTTGCGTTGTTTAGTGGTGCAGTAATTCCTCTTCAGATCCTCTTGCCACTACAACACCGTCTACAGTGTTACAGATATTCCAAACCCAACTCCCTCACTGACACACATACGCCTTTCTTTCAGCTACATGCACCGGCTGTACATTCTTCCGTTAAGTCGTATTTCGGAATGTGTTCACTGACTCTGTGAACGAGTATTCGGTTTCTTTGGTGGTAATTACCACAGGAGAGGTAGTATCCCATTCCTGCGTATCATGACTGACCGATGTGTTTGAACTCCGATATTTTTTGAACAGTATTTACGTATCCCATTCATTCTATGAGTGACGCAATAGCAGTCCAAGGTAGGAAGCGACCTCTTTTTTCCCATCGCTTTGCAGGTGAAGCGGTTATCTGCTGAGTTTCATCTGAGAGATACGTCAGAACGTCGTGAGTTACGAAACAGACCCCCGCCGAATGCTGACTGCTGACTGCTGTAATTATCGATCCATGAAACTCTCTCCAATAAATCCGTCGATTTCGTAGTCGACTGGCTGTTCGTCATAGACAGCCGGCGAAGAGCGTTTTACGAACTCCGTAAACCTTTCCTCATCTGTTTTTCCGAATGCTGTCATGCAAGTTATGAAGTCGACGCGTTTTCGCGAAGATACAAGGGGTGATCAAATGAAAAGGTACGAAATGACACGGCGGGTACAAATGTAGACTTTATTCAAAATATACACCATAGGCCTGAGCACAACGATCCCACTGATGAACAAGCAGCAGGATTCCTTGTTCCCAGAATTCCTGTGGCCGTGACGAGACCCAGTCCTTCACAGCGTCCTTGAGTACGTCGTCCGAGTTGAAGCGCTTCCGTTTCAGGTGTTTCTTCAGTGGACCAAACACATGGAAATCGCAGGGCGACATGTCCGGACTGTAGGGCGGATGGTCCAACGTCTCCCACTTGAACTTGGCCAATTCCATGTGTGTGACTCTGGAGACGTGTGGACGCGCGTTATCATGGAACAGAACCACACCTTCCGTGAGCAGCCCCGGTCTTTTGTTTTTGATGGACCTGCGTAGGCGTTGGAGTGTCTCATAGTACACATCCCCCACCTGTACGCCATCCTGTCCTCATACGGACTGCCGCATCATTTGGACGCCGCTTCTGATAAGAGTCTCTGCTCTCTACTGCGCATGGGGGCGCCCGCGCATACTTCGATCCCAGTCAGAGACTCCAATCGCATCCCGAAATGTCTCGCTACGTTCTCCCATGGCGGAATATGCAAATATTTAATTGTTACGTTTTTACGTCGTTTCGTACCTTTTCATTTGATCACCCCTTATATTATTATTATTGTGCCAGAAACATTAGAGATACAGTTGAAATTTACACAGATTCAACAGCTTACACCCGTTTCAACCAATACTTTGTAACATCCAGTGCATTCATCATTACTGGAAACAGTTCATCCTAGTTGCAAGATGACGAGAACATAGGTCATTGGAGTCTTTATTCAACAGTTTGAGCTCCACCACATTCACTCTTAATATTGTTAGTATCAATGTAATCCCATTTCTTTAGCATAGTGTAACAGCCCTCATACCTGAATTTTGAATAGTATTGTACTGTATGAAGTATTTGTAGTGAGCTAAAGTTTGTTTGAATATGATCTGGTATGTTTGTTTCGTAATTTCTTGTAAATCAGTGTATATAGAATTTTGTTTCATGAAAGAAAATTATTTAAAGTCCATTTAATATGTTTAAGAACAGAATTTCTTAAATGTTTGTAATTCCATGTATTAATGTAAGTTACAATGTCTACATGACAATTTTCTACAGTTTGAAATGATTTCTGTAAATAATTTTGTATTTACGTATTTCTAATTTCCATTTCTGATCATGTTGTAATGATGTTAAGTGATTTTGTATTAATTCCGATTGTTTTTAATATGTTTAATTGATTGAGTAAGTGTTAATGCTCGACAAATATCGGGCGGATGCCTTTGAAGAATTCTCGCAATTTCGATAGAGACTATATAAACAGATCGGCAGGACAGAGTTAGTATTCAGTATTCATTCAGGGTCAGTTTTACAGAGAGTTTTATAGTTTGTTTTCAATTTGAGTTCACAGAAGTTTTATAAAGATTATCTTTGCGACTGCTCAGAAGTGCATCTCTGTATTGTATCTATGCATGTGAATATCGCTGACTTCGTTTTGAAAGAATAAACAAATCTTCAACATAACCTTTCGGTGGACTTTTTAATTAAGCAATATATTAATTTAAAACCACCGAAGAACCTAATAATTGCTTCGAACGTGCTCACTCCTTTCTTAAGACGGTTAAAAGATTTCCGGACATTCAAGTTTTCTGTATGGCCCGGTGACAGGCTGCCAGTAATTGTCAGTGCTAGTGAGAAGTTATTCATCCACAACTGTGCTCTTGACGTTTCAGGTGACCAATTTAGTTCCCGCAATGTCGGCAGACATTTTTTCCGGACTTGAATCATTGAGCTGGTGGTGTATGGCCGTGCAGTAGATGGGCGCTTTCTTTTACAAAGTGAATGATAACCATTGCAGCTCACATTGGTCTAACCTGTTACCTGCAATATTCAACAGGGTCATTTCTTCTTTATAGCAGGAAAAAATTTATAACTGCGAAATTTTCGAATGTTTTTCGCATAAGTCCTGCACCAGAAATGCAACAGTGCCTTTTCCCTAAAGGATTCTGACAAAAATCAGATCGAAATTATTATTTATTCTCAATCGTTATCGTGCAATCCAGAAACATAGATAATGTGATTACGAACTTTGTTGCATCTAGCATATTGTTGGTCTTGCCTCCTTGCACGTCAAGCATGAGAGTTCGCAATATTATCCCCCGATACACCACTTCTTGTTTTCCTGCCCCAGTAGACATCATTTCTGAAGCAAATTACAAATTAATATTTGTTTTGGATGTACTATGTTTTACAACAAAATGTTTATTGGGGTTTGAGATAATTCTACTGTTGTGTGTCTTACGGAGACTCTCCGAAATTATCTCAACATAGTCTTTTTTTTCTTTCTCAGAACCTTCTCAATCTTTGCATTTTCCAAATACTTCGCGACATTTCTGAAAAAAGGACGAATTCCTGGAATGATGCATTTGGTATAATGCATGTTGGTAAGCAGACAAATGCCATTGGCATGAGCATGCCTAAAACAGCGAAGAATGACTATAGGAAGTGAACTGGGTGTTATGTGTACCTTATAGTAATAAATAACCATTTTTATATCTGCTTGTAATCACCTAAAAACTTCCAGTCCTCTTTAGCGCCTGAAATCGAATACAGAATTTACCATGGAAGTGAGGGAACTAAAATATAAGAGCTTACTCGAGTAAGGTGGTGTAGTATGGGACTCTCATCTTATCAAATAAAGGGCGGAAGTGCAAAGGAAAGCACTTAGATTTGTTTGGGGAAATTACTGTGGAGCACCATCAGTAACTGATGTGATAAAGTAGCTGTATTGGGAGTTGGAAGACAGAAGGTGTTCCAAGAGAGTGCTGAGTGTGTATGAGGCCTACATTGGCGATGAGGCTTGCTTCGATATTGGCAGAAGAAATACGAATAGTACGTGGAAGTCAGATATGACCATAAACACAAAATCTGGATGGAGTTCATGCAGAAAGAAGTGGCAACATTTTCTGTGGTAATTTAAGGAGCCAGGGACTGAAATAAGTAACCGATAGAAATGATGAATATTTTACAAAAACAGTAAAATAATTCAAGAAAAAAATTAATGAACTGAAAATCTACGTGAATAGTAAAATGCCTGAAGAAGATTAGCTCCAGTGCAATTAAATTGAAACAAATACATTAAGAGATTCACATTATACAGGAACTATAATCTCTTTCAAATTAACAATGAGTTTTTCTGTTGGATGAATCTGCATATATATCGCACAGATTGCTTAATCCTTTTTTTCCCTACAACTGACAATGGGATATAATCTTTGCATAGTCAATTACCCAGCTTCATGGCTTTCAGTATAGTGGCAAATAGGAATAGCTAGTAAATTTCAGCCGCGACATTCCATCTCAAGGTTGTAAGTACTAGTAAAAAGCTAGCATGCTATTACGGTTGGACGTTGAGCAAACTGCTTTCTACGACGGACCAATAACGGCGAGAAACTCTCTCCACAGGCAATCTACGAATGGAGCTACATTTTTTGTTTCTATAATGGTTCAATACCAAACTGTAAATCAACCAGTTATAGATATATTTATTTCGCTAAAATCCGCATATTAATTATTAGTTTCACTTGTTTATTTATATTCATACGATGTAGAAATTATAGTTATATTGTGTGTCCGTAGAAATGATTACATAGCAATACGTTACCTATTTATTTTTTGTAGTGGTTCAATATTACTTTTCTTTCAAATGAAATTTGAAACAAACCACAAAGAAAGTAATGCATTGCGTTAAAATCTACATGTGAATTATGAAGAGTGTTGTGCAATGGTACGAGGTAGATCCGAGATATGTTAGGGAGCGTCCGTTAATATCTTGAGGTGAAATAGGAAAGGGGGAGGGGGGGGGGTCCGGCGAAATCTCACGAAACCTCACCAAGGAGGAAGGGGGGGGGGGTCAGCGGAAATCTCACGTGAGGTTTTGAAATTCTTGTAGAATGAATGAAAAAAAAGAAAAAAAATCTACAAATGACGCAAAAGTCGATTTTAGGGGAGTTAAAAACGACTTTCTCAAAAAGTTGCGAGGTCCTTCATAGGGAGGGGTCTCACGTCATTTTACAGGGGGGTGTCAGACCAAATCTTAATATTGGGGGGGGGGAGGTCCGACCAAATCTCACGAAATCTCTCCAAACCGGGGGGGGGGGGGGAAATCCAGAATTTCGGAAAAACACTTCACGTAATTAATGGACGCCCCCTAATATCACATATACTAATAAAAGTGCAGCTTGGTCACCGTGCCTATAACGGTCTGACGTCACTCGTGGGACCGGAGATTCTCTCATAAATGGCGCTTTAATTGCAACCTACAACTGAAAATTACTCTTTTTTAAAAAAATTAAGTTTTAATCTTTAAACCAACCATTAAGGAACATACATATTTCGTTTAAATCCACATATTATTAATAACTTTGTTGTTGGTCATGTTCCATAAAACAGTTGTTAAAAAACGGTGTTCAATTCAAAACATTTATTACTTATTTGTTGCCATTTGTTTATCTATATTCGTTCGATGTAGATACTATCGTTATATTCTGTGTCCTCAGATGTGTATTAGCAATATGTTACCTTTTTTATCCACATCTGACTATGAGATATAATCTCAATATTTGTTCCTTTTAAATTAAAATTTGAAATAAACAACAAAGAAAGGTATGTATTCTGTTAAAATATCCATGTTAGGACTGTGCAACTGAACGACGTGAAACAGAAAAATGTACAACAATAACCAATCAAGGTTACGGCCCCGGCAGTGTAGTGGCTAACACTCTGACCCCAAACTATAAGGGTCGCCGTTTCGAGTCCAGCCTCGGGCATGGATGGTTTTAACTAAGTGTCGTGTTCGTCTTATGTTGTCCTTACTATAGTGTCTCACAATCATATACAAGAGTTAGAACAAATTAGCTGGCTGGCTGGCTGAATGGTCGCATAGACGGAAGGCGATAATTAATATATATATATATATATATATATATATATATATGTGTGTGTGTGTGTGTGTGTGTGTTATGGGCGCTACTTAGCAATAATTCTGTTTAGTTAACTAACTGCAAAGAAATTTATTGTCAGTATACTGTGTTGAACCCGTCATTTTTTACGGGTTTACAAGCTGGTTTAATTTATAAAATTAAATTAGGCTTTAAATTTCTGTTGCTTATTCAGAACAGACCAGATGAGGGCATTAGTGTGTTTAATTCAGCACCGTGGCTTGTCGGTACTTTTACGCGAGTTGGGGACGTTTCGGAATGTGGAGCAAAGGCAGGCCTGAAAGCAATCTGTGTGGAATGCGGTATCAACGTCAAAGCCGAGAACAAAATTCTAGGGGGAGGAGTAGGAAAGACTCAGATTAAAAAATGCCGGCCAGCCGACAATGGGGCGTAAATCAGACGACAATGGCTGACGTGGAAGACGCCCCGGGCGAAAGAAAAACCCGACGAGGAGGGCAAAGCAAACAGAGGAGAGACGGCCGTGATGAATGAATAATACAGGGCGAGCGAGAAGCGCTTTATCTGAGTTGATTTACATGGCAGAAGCGATGCCAGAATATTCATCGATGCAGACCGAGGCCAAAGGACTTCGGCCAATTACAATGGTGGCTCGCCAGGTGGAATCGAAAGTCAAACATCGTCATAAAATTATGGCTAAAATATAAAATAAAATCAAACGTAATGTAATAAAAATGCTTATTAATAATAATAACAAGTGTTCTATGGAGCAGGGTGGGTGAGCGGGAGAATCCCCATCCGACCATTTAGATTTCGGTTTTCCATGGTTTCTCCAAATGACTTCAGGCGAATGCCGGGATGCTTCCTTCAGAGGGACATGGCCTAGTTACTTCCCGTTCCTTGCCCCCTGTCGTTTTACGCATCTAATGACCATGACGTAGACGAGGCGTAAAGTCAAAATCAAACAAACACAGAAATAAAGTGATCTGTTCCGCCTTACTGAGATAAAAGTACCTTCTGAGTTAACCTATAGTATATTAGGTACACAGATAAAAAAACGAAAGGTTATTATTGATTATAGGGTCCGGGCGGAATAGTTTGTTTCTTTCTTTCTCGCAGTCAATTTGTTATTATTTGGCTATAAATTTGTCTATTACTATTTATAAAATGTATAAGTATGATTGGTATATATAAATAACCATATGTCCAATTATCTGTAATGAAATAAATACTATACTAAAATTGATTTGGAACCATTTTTTCCGCCACTCATAGGTTTGCTAATATTACTCTCCAACGGACATTATATTGTTTTTAATGTTTCATTTTCCCAAGAAGAAGAACAAGGGCCGTAGTAATATAGGGTCTTAGTGATGCTTTATAGGCAATGTATTCTAGCCTTATGCTTTCTTGCGTGACTAGGTGTTGATTTATTTAGTTTCAATACGACCTTGTTGAAGTTCAGCCAGTGTGCTGTTGTAGGGTCACAGGGACCGTTTTCTTCCAAGAAGGGATGGACTTGGGACGTGGAATAGTAAGGAACTTGGCTATGGTCTTATGAAGGAACCATACCGACATTCGCCCGGAGTGATTTAGGGAATCCTTAAAAAGCCGAAATCAGAATGGCTGTACGGAGTTTGAACTCACGTCCTGCCGAATGCCAGATAGCGTTGTAGCTCACCAACTTGGCTCTGGAAGGTGCAGAATTTTTTAATTCCCCTGAGTTAGGCCCAGCGTGAGAGAGAGGATGATTAAGGGCAAGATAGGTCTCCTTCAGGGAGACGAATTGAAATCGCTACGCCATTCCTAGTAAGCCTTAACAGTGGGAAGAAAAATAAGGGATTTGTCGTAAGGTAGGTATTGAAATGGCAGGTCTTCTCTAAACCTGCACGAGAACGTAGGTTCAAATTCCCGTCCAGGTTTCAAGATTTTTTTTTTTTTTTTTTTGCTTATGGCTTTACGCCTCGTCGACGTCGAGATCATTAGAGGCGGGGAAGAACTGGGGACAAGGAACGGGAAGGTATTCGGCCATGGCATTTTTGATTTGGGAAATCATGGAAATTACAAAATCTGGATGTCCGGACGAGTATTCGAACCGACGTCCTCCCGAATTTTAGGCCAGAGTGTTACCCCTCACCCACCATGCTTGTTATCCAGATTTGGGCTTTCCATGGTTTCCTAAAATTACTCCATATGAATGCCGAGATGCTTCCTTCAAAACGCTATGGCCGAATTCCTTCCAGTTGCTTGCCTCCCATCCTTCCCCGACTGTAATTACCTCCATGTCTACGAGCTGCAGATCCATAAACGAAAAAAAAAAAAAAATCTCTAAGCCGTCTCTACTGCTGTGTTTTCTACACTACCCTCTGTAGCTGTTCTGAATTTTATTTTTGTCCACCACCTGAAATCTTCCAGTTTTCATTTACGGTACCTCCAAAAATAAACGTTATAATATGTAGAAAAAACTCTCGGGATTCTAGCCGCGTCAAGGTAAAGTCGACTGGCTAGAATCCCGAGAGTTTTTTTTTATTTTCGCCGCGAAAATTTTATCTAATCGTAATAATACATTGATTTTTTTATGAAATGTTATAAAGATCCTTCCCCCCATTTCTGATAGTCTCCACAGCTCACATTAGAACCTCGCAATTAAAGACTGGTTCACATTTACCAGCACGTAACGTGTCAGACACGTCACAGACATAAGTTGTATTCGACAGTACACTCTCAGACGTCATCAGACAGAAAGTGCTCGCATGTAACTACTTCTAAAATATTCCGAAATTTTTCAGTGGAAGAACTATCTGTAGTAGCAATTTTGCTGGGAGAAGAAGAATCGAGTTATGCAGAAGTTCTGTTTGTACAACAGAAAAATAGAGCTCAAACCTGAAAATACTGATAAGGTGATATTGTCTACATGCATTATACACAACGTCATAAAGTACAGGGCGTTCGCCGGGAAACGCAACCCACTGTTAGCGCTACAAGGAAGAAACTGCTCCCGGCGAGCGAGCGGTCAGTTTCCGGCATTGTTCGACCGTCGGCCGCGGACTATTTCATAATAATTACGCTTCATAAACTTCATAAACTTGTATGTGCTAAGCATTTAAATGTGACATAATTCATTAGCTTACCTTATAAAAGATGCTGGAAGTGTTGACCCTCTTGTGTAATGCACATTTCACATCTTCTGAACATATTTCGAGACACACGCTGCCCTAACTGACTTAATGATTTTTTGGGTGACTGTTCTAGTCGAAAAGCGATATCGTCAATTTTCTCTTCTGTGAGAATACGGTTGACCGACAGTCTCTTTTTGTTAAAAAATGAACCCGTTTCTCTTACTTTTTTAACCAGACGCAGAATTGTTGATTTAGCTGGCAGTAAAGCGCCAGGAAATTCGCAACGAAATTTACTGCGACACTTTTTAAACGACTTCTTCTTCACATATTTATCGTAGAGAAATATTCTTTGTTGCAAACTGTAACGTATCATAATTTTACTCACACTCAAACACGGTACAGATTAGTAAGAGTATGAAGCCCCAAACCAGCCAAACCGCAAAGAAACGTTTATTCACAACACTGATTAATAAGAGACTGAAGTCACAAACTAGCTACAATGCAAAGAAACCGTTCTTAACAATGTAAGGGTCCCATTATACTGCGTCACTGCACTGTTGGGGCAGCGGAGGTGTTAAACAGTGCGGTGATTCACGGTGCCGTGTGGCGGGAGCTGCTGGCTCCACTGCCCGAGCAAGTTGCCGACGGCAACAGACTGGGAGGGTAGCGTTTTCCGGCGAACGCCCTGTATAACCATACCCATGTAAGTGAAAATACAGCTTTAGTAATTTGAGTAAATTACCAAATTATGCTCCGATTTCTAGGTCGTAATTTAAATCAGTGCACTCAGGAAGTTAAATCGATTGTATACAAGTCACTAGTACGTCCTCACTTAGAGTATTGTTGTTCTGTATGGGGTCTTCATCAAAAGGGGTTAATGGAGGCTTTAGAGAAGGTCCAAAGAAGAGCCGCCCGATTCGTGACAGGTATATATAGTTGGAGGGAAAGCGTAAGTGCCATGTTGAAGGAGTTAGGTTGGGAAGACCTGGAACACCGAAGGCGTTGCTCTCGACGGAAGCTAATTGAAAAATTCACGACAGACGTATTTCGGAATGACAGCCAGCAAATATTGCTACCAGCAACATTCATATCTCGAAATGACCGTGAAAATAAGATAAGAGAAATCAGGGCCAGAACCGATTCATTTCTGTACTCATTTTTCCCACGAGCGATTAGGGAATGGAATAGAAAGGATTTACCGGGCGAGTAAACATAAAATCCGACAGGAGTAGCTTTCGATAAAGCACTCCAGCCATCCTGATCTGGGTTTTCCATGGTTTTCCCAGTTCACTCCACGCGAATGCGGGGATGGTTCCTCACAATAGCCCATGGGTGCCTCCTGCCGTATCCCTTATAACCCTTCCAAACCATAACCCTTTTCGATAGGTGCAATGCACCCTCGGCCACACACTTTTAGTGAATCGCGGAGTAATAATAATTATAATAATAAGGCAAGGTGGGAGTAGTCATCTACAGCATTTGATGTCAGAGATAAATTTGCTTTGCATTTTGAGTCATCTGCAGAAGCAATGTAAACAAATTGTAATAATTATTTACACAAATAAATACCTGGTTACCTTGCACTTGGCGCTTTTTCGCTATTTCCTTCCATGCGGCGTATTTCCGTTTTGTGTCACTATATCTTTTGTCGTATATTCTCTAACTAATTCAATCAATTTTGCGTTTGTCGTAATTTTTAAATTAGATCACGTAGTACGCTGTTTATGTGTTCTTACGTTGTCGTGTCCATAGTAACCTCACAGACACCCTCAGACCTTCTCAGACACCCTCAAACATG
>CM061918.1:90710334-90865552 GCA_031002005.1 Vandiemenella viatica
GAATTTTTGGGTTGTTAGTCACAACACTGCGATATTGCTGTATCTGTTAAATGTAGATATAAGCAAAAAATGCATTACACAGAGTTAAAAAATGAAAAAAAAACAGTTTTTAGGGACAACAAACATGTCCATATCACGTGATCTAGCTGAAATACGAAGTTGATCTCTTTTAACCCTAAGGGTTCGCTTTGAAAAATTTCTGTCCAATTTGTAAATGAGAACAGAGGCGAACACATTGTATAGTTGACTAGGTGTCACCGTGACTTCGTACATGTGGACTTACGGTTTTATTTCTAGAACTGGATGAAATTCATTTGGCTTATATAATAAGTTCTGTCTTATGTTTTCAAAATTTAATGACATTATATGTTATTTATTTAGAAAAAAATATGTTATGTGCTTGCTTTTGATAGTATAGCATTGTCTACTTTATCAAGATCGGTTGGTCCGTTTAGTCATGAAAACGTAACAAACAAACAGAGAGACACAGTTATAAGATTAGTATGGTTGAAGGAGATGATTGCAGACATAAGTTGTAGTGGGTATGTAATGATGAAGACGTTACTTCGAGGTGGTAAAAGAAGAATATGAGAGAGAGACCGGATAGAAATATTGTTAAAAAATATATTATTTTGAGATAGCTCTATGGTTTTAATGCAAATCTCGCAATGCGCCATAAATTACGAGAGACAATGCGAAAATTGTCGCGTCTGAGTTCGAACCCTGGCTCTCTGAAACCCCCGCTGCACCGCCTCGTGTGCCGCCCCCGTAGCCGAGTGCTCTAACTCCGCGATAGCCACCCGCCAGCTCCACCCACCGGTCCGGGATAACGCCCTCCATAAATCCGGACTAACAGGCCCGTACAGCTACAGTGAAAGCCTTTCTCGGTCCGAAAAGTAGATCCGCCCATCGATCGTAACGGACGGCGGAAGGGAGTTGGCAGCGAGGGCGGAAACGGACTGATGTGTGTAACATTCAAGTAAGCAACGGTCTCGCAACATCGGTACTATCCAGTGATTAAACTAAAAGAATTTAGGTACTCTTGAAATGAAATTTCTCAGATCGAAGCATCAACAAGTGTTTTATTCCCATAATAAACAGCGCGAAAGAATTTGACTATGAAATTTGGTGCGTGAATGAGATACAAAGGCTGCGGTCCTCCAACATACGCATTTACCCATAAAGATACCAGACGAAGTAAGGGCCACGATTTTTTTTTTTTTAATTGCTTTACGTCTCTCAATAGCGAGGTCTTTAGAGACGGGATAAGAAGGGGGCAAGGAATGGGAACGAATTCGGCCATGGCCTTTTGAAGGAAGCATCCCGGCATTTGCCTGGAGTGATTTGGGAAACCATGAAAAACCCAAATCTGGATGCCCGGACGGGGATTCGAACCGCCGTCCTCCCGAATGCGAGGCCAGAACGCTATCCGTTACACCACCACGCTCGGTCCACGAGTTTTTCACAAACTTTTAGTGGCGTATCATATATCAAAGATAATATTTTGGAACAATAGTAAGGTGCATGTATGAAGTATTAACAAGAAAATCGGCTCAGTAATCTGTTAAATGTTGCATTGCGTTATGTATTACGCTAATTTAGTAGTACTCTTGTGATTCCAGTTATGCTATTTAAATAGACTACTGGAGTTTTAAACTCCATTTGGAATGCTTTTCTTTATTAAAAAAATACCTTTGATTTTATTGCAGATGCAGCCTCCAATATGTTATTATTATTTCAATTATTAATAAATTTTTTTCGCTAAATATTTGTCTTGGTACAACTTTTTTTTCATAGGTTTCTTTTTTTTCTTCAAAAAGATTATAAAAAGACTGTTCCCTGTTTTCCATATTTTAATAATGAATTATTTAATCGGTACCGTTGATACTAGACTACTGGAAGTTCGATAAAAATTTCAGACTAATTGATATATCATGAAAAATCGGTTACAAATATTCCATCCGGCAGGTAAATATCGTAAAAAATAAAGTTACGATTTAAAAATGTTTCTAATTTGGCTTATTGAATTAAGAACAGTGGTAACAGAATTACGTAATTTTTTTTTTTCTGGACTGATCAAAGTAAAACAAACACGTCATGGAGGCCACACTAGCTATGAAATAAGCTAAATTCGAACCCGAGACTTTCATTTAAGTTCAGTGAGGTAGCTTCCAATGAACTGGGAACGAAGTATAAAGTTACTAAGAGAACGACTTAAGTCAAGTATGAGCTTAAGAGATTCAACAAACAACTAAAAATGAAACATTTTAAATATCATCCTAAAAAAAAAAACAAAAACACTTAAAACACTTAAGCTAAAATATAACCTTGAGACAGTGAATGGAGTCATTCTAGTAATGGTGCGTAATGAAAAAGTATTTTGTTTAATGATTGAAGATACCTCGTAGTTTAAAAGCCAAAGTGGCTGAAGAAACCAGTCAACTGAAACAGCCAGATCTAGTCAGTAGATGGGATGTGGAAAACTTTGTAATATAAAACTCGATAGATTTCAGGTTTTAAAATTTCCTCACACGTGGTCACATGTGATGTAACTTGGAAAATATACTCTCAGATGTTATAAACTTGTTAATGCTGGTCAAAAATATAGAGATACTAGAATATTTTATTATCTATACAAGAATCAAGCTGCTGAGATAGAAAAAGGGTATGAGACAACATTAAACTTGTATATAGAGGAAGCAATAAAGGAAGTAAAAGAAAAATCTGAATCTGGCATAAGAGAACAAGGAGAGAGAGAGAAAAAAAAATCAGTATGGTACAATTTGACTATCAGAACAGACTGAGGGTCTTAAGAAGTTACTGAATAACATGAACAAAATGCTGCGAGAGGAATTTATACCAAAACAAGACAAAATTAATTAAAATATCTGAAATAATAGTATTACATAAAAAAATACGATTCGATGCAATAGGAGAAGCGAATTCAATTACTTGGGAAGAAAAATGTTAACTGATGGTGGAAGCAGGAATGATGTTAAAAGCAAAACAACACTTGAAAACGATGAAATTTTTGGTCCAAATACTGATATAGGATTCAGAAATAACATAATAAAACTCTATGTGTGGAGCACAACACTTTGTGGTAGCGAAGCATGGACACCAGAAAGAAAGAAAATTCAAGCATTTGAAATGTGGTGCTACTGAAAATGATGAAAATTAAATTCTGTAAATGACGAGTGAGTGGAGTATTTAGTGGAAGAGTCTTACAGAAAGAAGAGGCAGAATGACCGGTCACATTTTAAGACATACGGGATTAGTTAGTTTGTAATTAGAGGGAACAGTCAAAGGTAAGAACTGTAGAGGAAAGCAAAGATAAGAATAAATAAGGAACATAATTAAAGAAATAGATTGTAGTGTTAATGTTGATATGAAGAAATTAAGGTAGGAAGAGATGGAGGATTGCATCAAACTAGTCGAGAGAATAGATAGGCCTACAGAAGAAAATTAATTCTAAACATTAGGTAGTTGATATCTGCAGACCAAAAATGAGAGCGAGGATTTCAATCTGCATTTTAACTGCCGTGGTACTGAAAAAATGAATTTTTTAGTTTATCCAGTATCTTGTATCTTGAACTTCTGAGGGCTCAGTAAAAAGATCGGGGCATGGTTTAGACCGTACTTGGGTTTTGTCCTGTTATTACCATTATAATTTTCAGAAGAAAGTTACATTACGATCCTACACTTAGTTTGTGAAAAACAGGAATAATTACCATCCGTTTAACTGATACTGCTTCACTCTGAGATTCCCAATATCCTCTACATCTAACCCGGAGCAAAAATCGCAAAAAAAAAAAAAAAAAAAAAAAAAAAAAAAAAAAAAAAAAAAAAAAATCGATAAAGTTAAAGGGCACAAAATGATTTAAATTTGAAGTAGGTCTTGTTTGAAATGCGTAGACGAATTTTGATCAAAATTCCGCATTTCTGAAAATGCGATCCACGATCTTTCTGTAAGACTCTTTCCAAATTTCTTTCCACGCCCATCATTTCCAAAACATGTTCATTTCATATTTTATATGTCGGCTTAATTTTCAGCATTCTTCTATAGTACCATATTTCAAATGCTTCAATTTTCCTTCTGGTATTCCTGAGTCCATACTTCCCTACCATAAAATGCTATGCTCCATATATTAAGTTTTACCTAAGTTTTTCCTAAGTCCTAGATCTATATCTGAAACTAAAACTTTTTCAATAAGGCTCTTTTCGCTTATGCTATTATTCTGTTCACATGATTCCCGCTTCGGTAAATATTTGTAATTTTAGTTTGTAATTAACAGAAATCATCTCCCTACCACAACTGATCCTATTTATTTGGTTTAATCTACTTTTTATATCGTTTCTAATACATTTAATCACTTTTGTCTTCTTCCAGTATTTTGTTCATGCCATTCAATAATTTCTCAATATCCTCATTCTCTTCCGCTAACAGGACAATGTCATCAGCAAACCGTAGTATAATGATTTTTTCTCCTTGAACACTTCTGCCACATTCAAATTTTTCCTTTATTTCCTTTATTGCTTCCTCTACTTACAAGTTGAAAAAGGATCGGTATTGAGTCTCTCACCATTTTTAACTGATGCATGCGATACTTTACTTCTAGTATAGCAACTTGATTCTTATATATATTACAAAGTATTCATCCATCTCCAAGTTTTACATCTGACTTCTTTACTGAGCGTGGTGGATGAGCGATAACGCTATAGTCTCGCTTTCGGGAAGACACTGGTTCGAATCCCCGTCCGGCCATCCAGATTTAGGTTTTTCCGTGGTTTCTCTAAATTACCCCAGACGAATTCCAAGATGGTCTCTTCGAAATTCCATGACCAAATTCATTTCAAAAAGACCTTTGCAGCCTCTAATGACCTCGATGTTGACAATGCCACACGCATATATATAACTTATTTAAAATTTTGAACATTTATTCCCAACTTACATTGTAAAATGCTTTTTCTAAATCCAAAAAAAGACCATAATAGGTCACTATACCTAGTCTGGAAAGGAAGAAGATGAAGATAATGATGATGATTGGAATGTGTAGGCTATATTATCTAACCAGTTCAGAGACTATAACATGAAAAACAACATTGACATATTTCACTACAGTCTCTGTAATTTAAAGACCCAGATGCAATGATGCAATGATCTCAGTTACTGACCGGAAGAAAGTAGTTCAGCCATTAAAGAACTTTGCTTTGATGAGAGGAATTAGAAGTAACAGCATGTAAAGATACCTAAAGTCACATATTCCTTCCAACTATGGCGGTGGGATGAATTGTATAGTAGTTTGTACAATTATTGTATAAAGAACCCTCTGCCACCAATAATTTTTTCAAGTGCTTACTAAGCACTTACGTATTTAGATTAACTACCTATTACCCGCAGCTCGGTACACATAGACTTAGTAAATTTATTGCTAGAATTGGATACAGGAAGCTATATGTTACGTAAAATATGTTAAAAAAATATATCAAGGAGACGGGGTAATATGACGAGGAAGCCATTAACATATCATTCTACCACTGAATGTGTCTCATGAAGGAAACCAGTTTTAAAAAGTTTTAGGTAACACAAAATAATAGTCTGACGCAAAGTAAATTCGCGTCTATAATAGGTTGTGTCTGTACATCAAATTTATGAACAGATCACACACAAAAATTACAGCGATGAAAACAAAGCCTCCAGTTTTAAAAAGTTTTAGGTAACACAAAATAATAGTCTGACAAATTCGCGTCTATAATAGGTTGTGTCTGTACATCAAATTTATGAACAGATCACACACAAAAATTACAGCGATGAAAACAAGCCTGAGTAACTAATTAACATCACAGAGTTTTTCGGTTATTTTTCAAAACATTCGTGACATAATAATTTATTTATCCCGAAGAAAGTTTTCTGTGTCCTTTCTAATGCTACATATTGTATCCTTACCAAATTTCATGAAGTTCGGTTGAGCTGTTTAGTAGCGAAAACTAAACAGACAAAAAGGCAGAGATACTTTCGCGTTTATAATTTTAGTGTAGATTGTGGTCAAAAAGTTACTGTGGTAGAATAGCGTTTTGAGTGAAGAAAGTTGTGTAGGGTGAAAGGGAAAGTATAAGTGCGTATGCCCTCGTCTGGTGTCAAATTGTATTTTTACGAATGCTGCGCGATGCGAGAGGCCGACGGAATGTTTTCGGCAGCTTTTCGCTCAACCACGAGCAGTAGCGATCGAGCCAACCTTTTATCGTCTTTCCCTCGCACCCTCCACCCGTTTCGCGTTCCCTCTCCGTCCGTCTCTTTCCGCATCGACCTTCTTTCCCCCGGGGACCGACTGGTTTTATTTTTATTCCGGCTCTCTGAGTCTGTGTGTGGAGACGAAATCTTGGAGCGATCGTTAACACTCCATGATGCACTACGCATGCGCAGGCTACCGGGTCGTCCAATGGCGTTTTACGGCGCACTTTGCCCGGCGTCGGTCGCTATCCCGACGCCCTACCCTCGTTCCCCTCCACCCTCCAACCCTCCCTGGAACCGCGCGCTCCTCTCCCTCCCCCCTTTTTTTACGTTTCGTTCTTTCTCCCCTCTCCGACCAGGACCGGTTTTCGGACTCAACGTAGTTCGGCCTTGCGCCAACAGATGGCAGTGCGCTACTCTCGTACAATGTTTCGTTACTTGATCCTAAAAGTTCAGCATACCAAAAAAATACTTTAGCAGTATATTTTATTACTACAATCTCATTATATTTTGCTGTCATTTAGGGATAAGAACATTTACAAGATCTTTATTTACCATTTTAAAGATAGAAATATATATTTTTTCGTGACTAATTGTCAAGCCAACGAAAGTGAATTTGTTGTTCATTTTCCGAACACGTTTCACTTCATTCTCTGCAGCATCTTCAGCCGTTCTGTCTGTTGCGTGTTCAAAAACGTAATTAATTTGTCCCATGTTACAATTTACACTTGGAAATTATGGTATAGATAGATATAAGGTTGCTTACATATTTCATTGCTCACATTTGCTTGTAACTGAACAGTATTTCGGCATCAGCTTTGTTTGTAGAAGCACTTTGCATCACAGGTGCTTGTTGCATCTTTATAAACAATTTCATAGCACTTTCACTGCACTATAATATACTCTTCTTATGGCTAATATTTGTTTACTGTGTGATTTATATAGCTGAGCGGCAAGTTTGTTTATCACTTGTCTGTTTTTATTCGGTGGGTGGTGTGCTTTTAAATAGGTGTTTGCTCTTAGTCCGGTGTGTTTGGTATATTTTATTTCTGGGTTTGTCTTTTTGTGGTAGATGGTTCTGTTTCTTATTTCGTTTTAAGTTCCATGTATAGTGTAGGGTCCGTCAGGTTCGTGTATTCATTTATTATGTTCTTTCCTTCTGACAGTGATTTGTGAAGGTGGTAGTGCCAAAAAATATCCAGAAATATATTTATCTGAGATTTTCTTGTAAAAATGATCCCTTTAAAGGTCTCGAATATTGTCTTCTAACGCATAGGCATCATTTCTAATTGTGTAAAATTTGTTTGAACGTGAATCCATTTCGTTTCTATCATGATTAATATTAATACGTGGCTTGATATAAGTCGGTCCATATGGGTTTCACTCGTGCTGTTGTAATACACATGACCAAAGTAATAATTAGTTGCAAACGCTATTATACACGCCGATTGAAAATTTGGTTAAAAGGCTAACTGTACGACTAATAAGTCTAAAAGTCATAAAATAATTTTAAAAAAATCTCGCAGTTGATTTTAAAATTGGGGTCTTAAAGTATCTGTACTTTGGTAACAGCCGAACGTATCTGTGTACTTTTTAAAAAGTTTGTTTGTGGTAACTTAAATAAAATACTGTTATATTTTAAATAAAATGTTAAAAATGAACTTAGTCTACAACCCGAAGGAAATTTTATCAATACAAATAAAAGGTTGCTTTGGTCATCAACTCATCGGATCCGTAACGCTGACCTTCATTGCAGGATTAACAACGGGCGGAGATGTTACAACAAAATCAAGGTAATCTAATAGCATTGTTGTATTTAACTAGCAACTGTGAAAAAAATCATTTCTAGGACACTGCATTCAACCTGTCGTTATTGCATTACCAGAAGGTGATTCCACCAGGGTAACTTCCCTAGCCATTTAAATCGATTACGACTTAGAGAACGCCCCAAATACGACTGTTTAGACCCAGCAGTGGGAGACTTAAATCACATTCTTTTTTCGTGCAAAAAGTATCGATTGCCGCAAGGAAAAATGCAGATAGAGTTAAAAAAAACTTTGGTATCCCCTTTCCCACGAACACAACTATCTTGCTACCGTCCCACGGCAAAAACATTTATAGGACCTTACTGACCTATTATAATGACGGAAGTGGTTTATCTGAGTTTTAATTGTACAAATTATAGATCTCAACCCTTAAAGCAGCTTGAAACCTTATCTTTTTTAACGCATGTGCATTCTTTTACATTGTGTAGTGTTTATTGTAATGCATGCTTGAATATGCCTGTATATGTATCAATTTCGGTTGTATAGCAGGATTAGTCAATTGAGAATTCTTTTAAGTCGCCTTGTAAACTCCCATATCTCTCTTCTGTCATATGCTGTCTTCCAGTAACTCCCAATCGATACCCGAGAAAGGAACAGTGTGATAAAAATGATTGTAGGAAGGATACGTGGAGGAAAAGTTGAAGTTTTCTTAAAACTGCTAACAACATCAGAACTTTGGATACACAATACTGTACTGCAAAACAGGCAGTAATACGGTATGGAGGCGAAACATCGACTTTAAAATAAGGAATGGCAAAAAGCACAAAGAGATTTTAAAGTAGGATTTTAATAGAAAGTTTTGGCATAATGAAATTGGGAGATAAGCAGAGTAGAAGGAAATAAAGAGAGCTAAGATATTTGTACAATCTGCCTGATATAGCAGCGATAATAATAAAACAAGGTGATTTGACCACATAATGAGAATGGTGGGGATTCCATCAAGAATGAAGTAGAAAGATGTTTCAATGGTAAAAGATGGCGTGGAAGAACAAGATCCAGGCGGTTCGATACAGCGAAGGACGAAGTAAGGAAGGCTGAAATACTAGAGCAGAAGAATTGGAGAGAGAGACAAATAGCTTGTTAGAGAAGTCATTGGATCAGCAACGTATCTTGATGGAGCCATAGTGATTGAGTTTATCAGTAAGCAGTCAGTTGGGAAAATAGATTATTATAACTATACTCTGGAGGAAAAATTCCTTCTTCAAGATTATTTATAAATATATAATATCTGTATTGAATTTCTTTTCCTACTTACTTAGTTAGGCAGGTGATACGAAAATGTTAGAAAGTCATGTAAATCTGATGGGGGAGATGGTGATGAGAGGATATATCAGGAAGGAGAATACACTGGGCTTGATATCCTTGGTCAGGCACTTATTTGGGATCGATGGAAGGTTGAGGAGGTAGCTAGATTTGGCTGGAGAAATTAGTATTGAGCACAGTCAGCAAATAATGTATTAAGGGATCTGGGTTCAAAGTTATTGTTATAAATGCGGCGGGTAAAAAGAGTAATTGGCTTCTATATACGTCATAGTTAGGAGTTGAGACGTCAATAGGACTAAGAGCGGAATGCGGAATAGAAGATGAATAATGATAAGAAGATGAGAATACAATAGAAATTGATTACAGAGATCAGGAATCCTGAAGTTGTGATTTGTTGGTAACTGAGGCAGCGACTGTAAAAAATTACCGGAGAAAGTGTTGGAGAATTAATCTAGATTTTCAAGGAATAGTTTGTGTGATGAAAAAGTAGGTATTTAAGAAATTTTTAACGGGGGACATAATTCTTTTATTTAATATTTTCGCAACGGCTGTTAGAACTGTTAATTATTAACCAAATAAATTAAGGAGTTTGATTTGTGTCTTATTAAAGTTACTTAATATTACAAACGTTGGGTGGAATAAATTTGGATTAGTCATTTCCTTACGTGCGAGGAAGCTAAATTGGGTTATATCTGATCTCTTTATAAATTATTTACCATATTTGGGAATCGCTATAGTTTAAAGCTTACCACCAAATAGGGACAACCATGTACAAGAATATGAAAACATAACACTTATGTGATGATGACAAAATTTAAAATCAGTACGAATATTTCTTTTCTACATCGGCCAACAGTGTGTAGGAGCCCCCAAACCTAGACTTAAATGGAATTGTATTTTATCAATTACTTTTAGCAAGATAAGGGTTGAGTAAATATGATTTTGTATGTTTGTCTTGCAAATTACTGTAAATCGGTGTAAATGGACTTTATTTATAAAAAAAATTATGTAAATATTATTTAATATGTTTAAGCACAGTACTATGCAAGGGTATTGCTTAAATGTTTGTAATTCCAGTATTAAGGTGAGCTACGATGTTTAAAGGATGATTTACTACAGTTTAAAATGATTTATGTAGATAGTTTTGTTTTTAAATATCTTTAATTTTCATTTCTGACCATTTCGTAATGATTGTAAATGATTATGTATTGATTTTGATTGTTTTTAATTTTTTTAAGTATTGTTAAGGTTCGAGAAATGTCTGTCGGAAGCCTTTGTGATGTTCTTTAACTTTCTGTGAAACTCATATAAAGCCAGCGGCAGAGACATTTGACACAGTTTTTGCGTTAGCAGTTTTACGTGTATGACAGTATTGTCTTTGAAAGCAGTACTGAATGTAATCGCTGGAGATTGTGTTTACATGTGAGTCTGATAATATAAAAACAGGTTAAATTTGAAAGTGTGTCTGTAACTAATTATTTCATATATAATAAACCACGAGACACCTAATAAGTGGATGTAGAAAAATAAATTGATGTTCTCTTTCCTTTGCTCCCAACATTTCTTTATCTCGTCACCGTGGGTTTTTTTCTATTTCTTCCTCTCAAAGCGGTTATCCATTTTTTTCTGCACTTTCTCTTGGGAAAACGGGGGAAGCAGTTATCCATTTTTTTCTGTACTATCTCTTGGGGAAATTGGGGTTTTTATATCATTTTCATTAATTTTTGCTAAGCAAATGATAAAAAACTTACATTTCTCGAACAAAATGTTCATTTCTGAAAATATTACAAAAAAAAAAAGCGTTCGAACATGTGTCAGATGAACTCGAATGTAACAGTCACACCTCAGGACTACCACATTCGCTACTATTACCGTCCAAGTCGCTGATAGGGCTATATCGGTCTCATAACGGGCACATAAAATCTTTGATAATTCCAAAAGTGATAGTGCACTAGGCATATGTTGGTGATGGGGCTTGGATGGATATTAGTCGAAGAATTAGGAATAGTGCGAATATTGGTGTGGGGGCATCCATAAATTACGTGAGATCTGGTCCCGTGAGGCCCCCCCCCCCCCCAAGAAATCGCCCTCGCAACTTTTTGAGACCTTTTTTTAGGTCTCACTCTTCAAAAATCCGGTTACACCCCCACTTTTCGACAAAATACCCCCCTGAAATCGACTTTCGCGTTCTTTGTAGACCTTTCCGTAGACCCCCCCCCCTTTTTGTGAGGTTTGGTGCCCCCCCCCTATTTCACTTCACGTAATTTATGAACACCCCCTGTCCAGTTAAGAGTCTCATACAATAAGCTTTGATGGCCTGGTGGCTGAATGGTTAAACCGTCTGACTAAAGATTGAAAAGTTCTTTGTTCGAATTCCAATCTCGGAGAGGAATTTTATGGTCTCTCAACCTAGTCTTTACCTCTGGCACAACTTGATATGTAACGTTAAGCACGCCAGAACGCTTCCGTGGTCCGGATTCCACGTTAAACTGTAAGTCCCCTTTACCCGATAGGAATGCCAGGTGAGTTTAGGTAAGGAAGAAAGGAAATGACTACCATACCTCCAATACCTGGCGAAGTATACC
Organism: Vandiemenella viatica; assembly: GCA_031002005.1. NCBI lineage: Eukaryota > Metazoa > Arthropoda > Insecta > Orthoptera > Morabidae > Vandiemenella > Vandiemenella viatica. The sequence continues at coordinate 90,722,241 of CM061918.1, forward strand.
TCCTTCGGGAAGGTCCAATCAACCTTCGAGTTGTAAGATAACCTCATAGTGTTGATTTGCAGTATATCAATTAAATTTGTTTTAGTCCCATTCCTAACGAAAATTTCCAACTGTACTTTAAAAATACAGTGACTATTGGCCAAATATTTGAGTGAAAAGAAAGGAGCGTTGATCGAAGAAGAGCAGGACTCTAAGTGTTGAGTTCCTTGCGGTATAATATTGGGACCCTTCATCTGAAGACTACAGAACAATAAGTGTATAAGAATGTGGTACGTAGTGATATAATAGCCGTCGAAATTTATCTTCGCAGTTTTAGGGTTAAAGGATCTAAAGTGGAGAAACGTCGTAAGCGAGGAAGCTTTACGGGGTTGAGTAGAAAGTTTGAGGCTACACTGATATGGAAAGATGAAGTAAAGAAATAACATCAATGGAAAATCTGTAATCTAAATTTGCGTACAAAGAGCGTTGGAGGACAATCAAGATAGAGACAGATGAAAAGAGGAGGGGAGAGTGTAGTAGAAATAGATAGTAATGGAAGAAGAGGAATGGTGGAATGACAGAAGACGATAAAGAGACTTGAATTAAGGCATTCGAAAACGCATTCAAAGTTGCAGTGTCATAAACTTTCAATGTCAATTATTTCTCACTATAGCTGAAAGCTGAAAACACAATTCCGCTCGTTCAAATATCGTCATCATAGCAGGTAAACACTAAAAAATGCAACATCTTTTGATCTCTTAGTCTTTGTTAAAATTAACTTCATTTACCGGAATGTGGAGTTTCTTAATTCCATTGCAGGTGGCTGACATCATGCAGCCTTCATCAGCGATACTACATCTGTTTATTTAACAGCGAGCTCCAGTCAACAATTTCAACGAAGGGGCCAGAACTTTGTGGTACTTGGCACTCTTTGCTTGTAAACAAATGTAGTATCTCCAACGAAGGCTACAGGATGTAACCCGAAAGCTTAGCAATGGAAAACCAAGTTAATATGGATTTCTTTTGCTATAGTTTCAGATCTCTGCAAAAGCCGAACACTAGTTTGGCGACCGTGGAATAGGACACTCGGCCGGCCAACTTCCAAAGTGGTGATTTTACGCCAGTGGCTCTAACAGAGTCACGTGGTGAGTAAAACACTTCCGCCACTGCGTAATGCTACGCTTATTGCTGGCGGAACGATAAAAGTATTACTTCCAAAAGTAACAGGTGCCTCGCTCGGAGCGCCTAACCACTGTGTTTGGTCCACCGTGGAGGAATCGTTCAGCTCAAAGTACGAAATTACATGTGTTCACCGCGCACAAAAAAAGAGAAGAGCGTACAGTCGACGTGTTTGCTCCGGATCGAGAATCGTTTCGCTGGTCGATTCTGGGCGTCTGTTACGGAGATTGTTGGCGCAATTACAGACGTTTCGGAGGAAGCAAGTGGGAAAAAAGGCGCAGATGGGCGATACGGTGAAGGCTGGAATTACTGCCTCGTTGCGCGCAAAGTGGCGCTCATCGCTGCAGTGACAGCGCTATTTACGGCCAGCAATTCGCTTTCTCTCCGCTGGCGGCGTTTTGAGAGATGGAGTTCTCGCGTGCCGCCTGATAAGAAGGTGTAAAAACAAAACTAGATATCACCAATCGGCAGCAGTCACTCAGAGAACAAAGTAACGTAACCCAATACCAATCACATTTACTTCTAACTAGCTGCTATCCCCAATTTCGTACGCGTGGAGTTAGAATTTTATTGCTGCAATTGGATACAAAACGCTGTAAGTTAGGTAAAAGGAGTTCCAAAATCACGGAGACGATATAATACAACAGGGAAGAGAGAGATTCTTGGGTTTTAATAACTTTAGCTGCTCTTACCTAGCTAGAACTACGCCATAGGTCTAGGTTACACTTGCGAGGCATAATAAAAAAATACGAAAATATTGACGTCAAAAAGTTTTAGATAAAAATAAAATAATAGTCTGGTGCAGTATAAATCTATATACAGGGTGTCCAGAAAAGGACTCCCTGATTTCAAAATTAAATATCTCGAAAACAAAGATCTATAGAGGAATGCAGTAAACGGTATGTTTATTGTGACAGCTGTAAGAAGTGTATACAACAGTGTGAAATAATAGTTACAAAAGCTGCTAACAGATGGCGCTGTAAGCTCATATCAGCTTACATAAATGAAATAATCGTATCAAAACAATCTTTGCAAACAATCACATCACAATTTTTTCAAAATGTTCACCATTGGCACGTTTCAATGGTGGAACTGATCACCCTGAGCTTCGGATCACTACTTAGGCATTACGTATGGCGATTACAGCGCCATCTGTTAGCAGCTTTTGTAACTATTATTTCACACTGCTGTATACACTTCTTACAGCTGTCACAATAAACATACCGTTTACTGCATTCCTCTATCGATCTTTGTTTTCGAGATATTTAATTTTGAAATCAGGGAGTCCTTTTCTGGACACCCTGTATATACAATATAATAATCCCTGTCTGTCTATGAAATTTATCAGTGGATAGTATACAAACTGAGTACGAGATAAACAAAATCTATGTGACCAATCTAACATTACAGACTTACACAGTCTATTCGTATGTTTGTCACCATTCTGTTAGTTTTCAAAATTTGATGTCAAAATCTGTTATTTATCCCGAAAAAGTATCCTACGTCTTTCCTAATGATCTATCAAAATCGGTTAAGCTGTTTTGTTCTAAAACGAAACAAACAGACAGAGGGATAGAATTTCTTTCGCATTTATAATATTAGGTGCAGATAAATCAGGTCTGAATCAAGACCAAGAGATTTAAAACTTTTAAAACCCCGTTAATATCTGATAGGTACATGTTACATGATGTCGAACCTAAGACGCAAACATAGCCTCATTAGCGATTTTTATTTGTGTATATTAAATTTCAGTGCACTTAAAATGAGACATCTTTCGTAAATTTAGTTGTTCCATAATTGGTAAACTGAAACACAGTTATTTGAGAAGGAGGAAACAGGTGAAAGTTGTCGACAACCAAACTTTGAGGTCGATCCCATCTGCTGCTGAAGATTAAATGTACGATTTATTTTTCGAAATCAATGAAATGGTTTAAATTCGACGGTGAAATAAATAATAAAATTTGAGTTTCGTACATTATCAAACTAAATTAGTTCACAACCCGAAGATTCGATGGATCCTCCCGCTTTTATGGCAATTTACTTACGCAGTTGCTGCAATGGGAGGTAAACTGTGTTCCGGCCACCAATGAACTCAGTTTTAAATTTTAAACACAGGACGTGTTTTAACGTATACTGAGTATAGTATGTTAGAAGGCGGTGCAAAAGTCTGTCGACAGATACCTTACTGTAGGAAAAAATAGTATACAGGGTGATTCGGGGTGAATGGTTTATCTACATCTACATCTATATCTATATCTATACTTTGCAAATCACAAATACTGTGGGTGGCAGAGGGTGCTAAGCACCAATCCTAATTCTGCGCATTCCAATCCCGAACAGATCGAGGAAAGAAGGAATACAAAAATGAATCAGTACGGCATCTTATTTCTCTAATCTTATCCCTCCTGTCATTGCTACCTAAATAGGTTGGCGGAAGAAGTATTTCGTTGCACTCGTAACTTTAAGATTTTCGCATATTCTCCAGCAAATTCAAACGAAAACGACGTCGTCTGTCCGCCAAACAATCCCAGCCCAACCCACGAATCAGCTCTGTGACACTTACGTAAGGACTGTAACTAGCATTCACGAATCGAGCGGCTCTTCTCTGTACTTTCTCTAAAGTGTCAATCAATCCCTTGCGATACGGATCCCAAATTCCACAACAGTATTATAAATGCGGACGCACTAGTGTTTTGTACGCTATTTTCTTTGTATGAGCATTACAACTTCTCAAAATACGTCCTATGAATCGTAGTTTGGAATTAGCTTTGCCTACAACGGAAGTTATGTGCAAGTCCCATTTCATGTGGCTTTGTACTGTTACGCCTAGATACTTCAGGAATCCACAGTGTCAACAACTGAATTGTTAACTTTGTACTCCTGAGCAAGCGGTGTCTTTTTATTACTTATGTGCATTGCCTTGCACTTTATACAGTTAAGTGTAAGCTGCCATTCACGGCACCATTCCGAAATAACATCCAGATCGCGCTGAATTTCTAAGCAATCGTCGCAGCACCTCACTTCCCTATAAATAAGTGCATCATCAGCAAAAAATCGCATCCTGCAATTAACGTTGTCACCGAGATCGTTTATAAAAATTAAGAAAAGAAGTGGTCCTATTACACTTTCTTGAGGAGCGCCCGAAGTAACATCTATTTTAGAAGAGGCTTCCCCGTCTACAACGACATACTGTGACCGACTAGTTAGAAAATCGCGTATCCATTCGCTAATCTGATCAGATATACCGTACGCTCAGATCTTCGCTAAGAGTCGGTTGTGTGGTACAGAGTCGAATGCTTTCTGAAAATCCAAGAACATAGCATCAACTTGTGATCCTGCATCAATAACTTTCATTAAATCATGCGAAAATAGAGTCATTTGCGTTTCACATGATCGGTTCTACCGAAATCCGCGTTGGTATGCTATAAGTAGCTCGTTTTCATCTAGAAAGTTCATAACGTTAGAGCATATGACATGCTCCAGAATTCTACTGCAAACAGATGTTAGCGATATCGGTCGATAATTCATAGGATCTCTCCGATCTCCTTTCTTGAAAACGGGAATCACCTGCGCAATTTTCCAGTCAGAAGGTACTTTTCTTTCCTCTAAAGATTTACGAAATATATCTGACAGGAATGGTTCTATTTCTTCCGCGTATTCCGAAAATATTCTTACTGGTATACCATCGGGACCCGGCGCTTTCCCCCACTTCAGGAGCTTTAATTGCTTTATGATACCTACACTATCAATTTGTACTGGATCCATCTCAAATTCAACTGAAGGACGTGGTAGTATGGACAATATTTAGTCAAGAAGCTCATATAAAAACATGTGCCCGATTTACCTCGTTATGGAGGTACAGGTGCTAGAATGTTAGGTTGCCGGACCTTACCCAATTAGATTCATGTTTTTGCGGATAATTCAAAATCGAAGTGTACAAAGAAAAAGTAAACACAAGAAACGAATCACTCACTCGCATTGGAAACACTGCTACTCTCATAAAAGTACAGCAAGACGTACACAGATGAGCTACACATGCTGTTGCGAAGAGAGCTGCAAATTGTATTGAAGTCGATGGTGGGATTTTCGAGCATGGAATATAATTTAATTTAATTTTTGTTGAATAAAATACTTCAATGAGTTATTTGTGTGCTCTTGATAATTTTCTCGGGCTTATTTTATACATAACAGCACCTGTATCTCCAAATCGAATGGAAATCTGACACATGTTTATATGAAATTTTTTACTCAATTGTTCATTCAACCTCCTCCTTCAATACTTATAATTCCTGCTGAACTAGACTGTATAGTACAATTTTTCATCAGGTTATACACAACAGGGTTTATTGACAAAGCGTAGAGGAAAATGCGTTGTGGCACAAATTAAAATTTAGATGTAGAAGTAGAAATTAACGCTTCGGAAAGAAGTAGAACGAGAATTGGAGAAACATGTTGCAGAAAAACCCTTTAATTAGACTCGTTCTTGATATGCCGAGTCAACGATCTAAAAAATGATTATATCATAGTCCATTTTGCAGCCTGGATACACCAAAATGGCGAACGATAGCTTGTTCGCTGCTGGTTAAAAGTAAGTCGTTTCCAAAAAAACAATCTGATTCTTCTTAAATAATGTATCTCACGTTTTCCACTATTCTACGTTTGTTTCAAAGACTGCATGAATCCTTTTGAATACACGCCTAATTAATACATTCTTCCCTACTCATACTCCACTCACGGTAGCTCTCAGCTATAATATCGCTACAATAATCTTTGCTAAGGTCAAAGATATTCATCACATCCAAATCCAGTTTAAAGGTTATCCAACCTAATCATTAATTCCTACTCTGATGCTGAAGCCATTCATCTTGCATATAATTCAAACGCCTTTCAAAAATATCGGGTATCATCTCTGATAATAGTATGATTCTTGTAAATCTTCTAAGGAAAAATTGATATAGATTTTTTACTAATATTTTTCGTGAAATAAGTAATATTTCTCTGTTAGGTCCTCAGAGTATTTGGATAAGATAATTTTAAACAACTATTTTTGACAATAAATGTTGGAAATTTTTATTACTATGAAATAGTTTATAATTAAATTATAATTTCAAAAACGGATAACCATTATTTATTTGATTGATGTATTTCACTATTACCTACGTTTCGTGTAAACGTATTGTGAGCTTTTAATAAATTTCACTGTTTCTTTTCATCTAAAAAAAAAAAAAAAAAAAAAAAAAAAAAAAAAAAAAAAATACTTTCTCTAGTAACTCCTATAGATAATACAGCGTAAAAATCGAATGGTCTTCTCCTTACACGAATTTCTGCTTCTAGCCGTCATAAATAAATAAAAAAAGTAACTTGAAAATTAAAAGGAACTTCACATTGTAATTTTTAATCTCTGCCTCACATCATTTTCTTTTTTATCTCTGACCATGTATTTTTGTTTAGCTTCATCCATCACAGACAATTGTCCCTTAATTAACCTCGCAGCTACAATTCTTTTTAACAATTTAAGTGACAAAAATCGAATTCAGATATTTGTTTAACAACTGGTATAATCGCAAATAAAGTCAGTGCAGTTACTCAGTTGAAATTTCCTGGTTAACAAAGCAGCGCTTTGGTGGTGGCCAATATAACTAACACGTCGGCTATCACCGGACTCGCCGAAGTTAGCCGAGCTATAGAAGTTATGTCCAGGCTCCAGGCATGACGCATTTTATTAAAGTGGATTATTTAACGTAGTATATTATTTCATGTTTATTAGTTCTCCGGTAGTTACCTCACACGATTCTATAGCTGGAGCAATGAGCACGGTAGTAAGTACTTTCCCGTTTCGCAGTATTTCGCTGATGCTGCTGTTCCTTCTTGTCACAGAGCAGTTATCCCCTTGCGGCAGGTGGCCGCTTGGTTCTATTGCAGTACCAGCGATGTTCTCTTGAGCGAGGGGCACTCCGAGGCCCATCAGAGCCGTAGGGCCGCGGTTAGTGGACCGTACTGTGTGACGGACAACCCTCCCTTGAGAAACAGCGCCCTAACGACGTTACGGCGCGAGTGCAGGCGGCCATTACGAAAAATACGACGCGTCCCTCCGTCGCGACGCGCGCTGCCCAGCGACGCTTGACCGAGGTGGGCGGGGAGCGTCCAGACGAAACGACTGGGCCCAGCATGGAGCCGTGGGGTAAAGCGCTCTCGGCAGCGGCTCACCCGTATCTTCATGGCGCGTTCTCCCACAGTGGAATAGCCCACTAAAAATAACGCACTTTGTGGTGCAACACTATTTTAGCCTCTAATTATTGGGATCAGGAAAACGAAAATACAGTAATAATGTTTGTGGAATTTGAGAATAAAGATTGACGTTAAATGGGAGATTGTCTTGAAAATATTACATAATTTTTTTTAAATTAACGAGATAATCTTTTTAAGAATCAAATAGCTGTTGTTTTGTTATTGTTATTGGGGCTTTAAGGGTGCGTTAACGGCAAGGTCATTAGCACCATAATCAAATAGCTAAAAGTAGAGGAGGCCTCATATTTTCTGTAGGTGTGTATTTTCAACGAATATTTGGGGAAGAGTTTAACTCTACTGAGCAAACGATGAGGGTGGTTTCATACATTATTTATTATATCCAGATAGCCCTTTATGTCAGGCATTTAATTTATTATGAAATCTTGAATTTACAGATAAACAAAAAATTTATAAGCTTAGTAATTTTTAATTACGAGTCCATGGTCACAATATTTTATATATTATTTTATATTATATATGTTAGTTGTTGCAATTTTATATAATTATATAATAATATATAACATAGCTCACTAAAGATTTATAAATTATTTATGAATTATATATACATATAATGTGTACAAAGACGTATTATTAAGGTTTGTAGAATAATATTTTAATTAAATAATATTAAAATATAATAAGAAATTATATTACATTACTTAAGTGGGTAATATATAATAATAGTATTATTTATATCATATAAATCCTTCACGGTATATACTTACAGACGTAAAGATAATTATATTTAAAGTAAAGATAATTAATACACACTTCTACATTATATAATATTAATTATTTATATTATAATTACCATGTATATTTATCGGTGACATATGGTGAGAACATCTGCCAGCAGCGAAGGCCAAGTGCATGACGTCACAGTGTTACAGACGCGATGGCCAAACTGGCCTTTTATTAGTATTGATGAATAAATAATGAGTTATAAAACAAATTAGCTGTAATCAGGCTGTGATTGAAGTTATATAATGCTAAGCAGAAACCGATGGATGGCCACATCAAAGGCAGCCGGGATGAATCACAGAGAGAGTAAATGGTTTGGAGAAGCGCTCACTCGTCTGCCAATCGCGACGGAAGGAAGCGAGAAAATTGTTATTTGTCGGCGACACTGGGTGCGTTATTTATACCCCCGCTTGGGGTAAACAACGTGACAATCCCCACTCGCTCGTTAGAAGAAGGGCGAGCGAAGCGGAGCGGACAAAATACGACAGAGGTCGTGCAGTCGGTATATGCGACGTATCGAAATATAACTGCCGGGCGTGACGGGGTCTGTAAATAATATTTTTAGTGTCTCTACTCGTCACTGCTGGAGAGAGATATATGGGCTCAGACGGAAGAAGGATGCCGAGGATAAAGTGTTATGTGCTGAGTTATCCCCAACTCTATCACACCCATCTCACTGGTGCAGTGAGTAGTGGTCATACGTCACGTCCATATGTTAATAATTACAAATATGAAATAACAAGGTGACAACTGTGACTTCGTACGTGCTGACATATAATACTATTGCTAGAATTGTATGTAGAAAGCTATTACATAAAGACGACTACTAGAGAAACAAAGCCTGAGTGACTGATGTAACATTGCAGAGACTTACACACGCTATCCATCTGTCTGTCTTCAATCGGTTAGTTTTCAAAATTTCACAGAAAAATGTGTTATTTATCCAGAAAAATGTATCCTATGTCCTTCCCCTTGATACATAGAATTTCACCTAACAGTTTAGTCTTGAAATCGTGACAAACAGAAAGAGAAACAGAGTTATTTTCGCATTTATAATAGTAGTTTAGATATATTTGTTTATACGAATGGCAAATTACAAAGGCACTATCCTAACACTATTTTTTGAGGATCTCTGAAGGCAAGCAGTATTTGGTTCATTTAGATCCGAGGAAAAGAAATAATTACGAAGTTAAGAATGCAGAAGATAGGAGAAAGCCTACATCGAGGGAGGTGGCTGAACGGTAAACGTTATGGCCTTGAAATCGGGAGGACGCGGGTTCGAATCCCCGTCCGGGCATCCAGATTTGGGTTTTCCATGGTTTCCCCAAATCACTCCAGGCGAATGAGGGGATGCTTCCTTCAAAAATGCTATGGCCGAATTCCTTCCGTTCCTTGCCTCAATCCCATCCCGCCTCTAATCTACATCTACATCTATACTCTGCAATTCGCAATTACTGTGGGTGGCAGAGGGTGCTAAGCACCAATCCTATTTTAGAGTATTCCAATCCCGAACAGAACGAGGAAAGAAAGAATACATAAATGTATCAGTACGGCATCTTATCTCTCGAATCTTATCCCTTCTGTCATTGCGACCTAAATAGGTTGGCGGAAGAAGTATTTCGTTGCACTCGTAAATTAGAGATTTTCGCATATTCTCCAACAAATTTAAACGAAAACGACGTCGTCTGTCCGCCAAACAATCCCAGCCCAACCCTCGTATCAGCTCTGTGACATTTACATAAGAACTGTAACGTGCTGTCAAAAATCGAGCGGCTCTCCTCTGTACTTTCTCTAACGTGTCAATCAATCGCTTGCGATACGGATCCCAAACACCACAACAGTATTCCAAATGCGGACGCACTAGTGTTTTGTACACTATTTCAATAGTATGAGCATTACAACTTCTCAAAATACGACCTATAAAACGTAGTTTAGAATTAGCTTTGCCTACGACGGAAGTTATGTGCAAGTCCCATTTCATGTTGCTTTATACTGTTACGCCTAGATACTTCAGGGAATCTACTGTGTCAACAACTGAATTGTTAACTTTGCACTCGTGAGCAAACGGAGTCTTTTTATTACTTATTTGCATTGCGTTGCACTTTTTGCAGTATCTCTGAAGGCAATCAGTATTTGGTCGATTTTGATCCGAGGAAAACAATAATTATGAAGTAAAGAATTCATAAGATAAGCGAAAGCCTAAGATGGCGTGATAAAACGGCGGCAGCCTGGATACAGTTGCAGAAATTTTCAAATAGTAACTTGGACGGTAAATAATAAAAAAAATTGATTTGTATAAAGTTTATTATGGCAGCGGACGAATAAATGGAGGTTCTTATTAGTTAATTAATGAAAACGATGAGTTTTTTGAAACAAGAGTTGAAAACAAGTAGTGCAAAAATTCTCATCTAAAGATTATAAGAGGAAGTAACGAGAATTTTTGGATTTCACAACGCGAGAGCTAACATTACAAGTCAACTATGTCTGAAAGGAGAACTAAGATGTTCTCGTTTGTCGTTAAGTAAAAGTAAAAATAATTATAACTAAACACGGTGATTGAAAGAAAAACTTGATAGTGCATATGAGATTAAAGATAGGCGAGTCGTTTCTTTCGGGAAAGATTTGTTGAATTGTATACTCGTGTTGAGGTCATTATAACATGTTACAAGCGAGTTAAGTTCGCGCCGTTCTGTACATGGGAAAGTGCTACAACAGTGAGTTCATATCAGATATCAGAGGGTAAGTTTTACGTCGTTTCAACGCACGATCCTCGCACTAGAAAGGACGCGGTTTCGAATACCCGTCGGGCCATCCATATTTCAGTTTTACATCGTTTCTCCGATATCTCTCCAAGAGAATAATGCGATGATTCCTTGAAAAGGGCATGGCCGAATTCTTTGCTGTTTCTTGATTCCAGTCCCTTCTCCCCTTTAATGGCCTTGACGTTGACTAGATGTAAAGCCATGAGCAAAAAAGGCCTCTTTCCAGAATCAAATATATATACACCTGGCATGATGGTTGAGTGGATGACACCGGGTATAACATTCGTTAGCACGCAGGTTCGCCTATCCTGACATCGATTTACCAACTTTTCCTGAAATCGCCCAAAACTTACAATTTGCTACTACAATGTTCCAAATAATTACTTTTGACCTGAAATATCATTTCCGTTCATTTCTAGTATGTGTTTGTGCTGTCAAACAAATTAAGTTTTATCAAAACACCGGACGCTTTTACGGGGTATAAACAGAATGAGGGGATGTACCAGAAAATGTGGGAATTAGGTTACAAAGCTTTGGTGAGACCATTGTTTGGTTGACATTTTGGTTATCAAATACAAGAAATGGATGTGGCGAAAAACAGAGATATTTTGACTGTGCAATTTGCGGAAGAACACAATCAGTAGCTGAAACTATGAAGGAGCTGGTGCTGAGGCTTGAAAGAATATTAGTTGAAGAATTATTATTGCACTGGACATTGGAAGGGAAGAGATTACCATGATCACGAGCTGGCACTTGATTTGAGGCATAAGATAACGGGAAAATTTCTTTGTAGGTATAGAAGTCAATGATTAGAATAAATTATTAAGGGAAGTGACAGATAGTTTTCAAAAACACTAAATGTATTTAAAATTAAAATTCGTAAAATGCCAAGGTAAAGATAAAGATTAACAATGGAAATTGTGACCGGAAAGTGTGATCAATTCAAATTACATTAAAACTTAGTTTTATAAAAAAGGTAGCATTGTTTAATAATTGTCAAGCTTTTGAAAGTGACGGAAGAAAATTGCGTTTGGAGTAAATTCGTGAAACCAATTAAAATCGAAATCTATATGGTCGGACTGGGATTTGAATCAGTAGTCTTCATAATTCCGGACCAAAGTCTTACCGTTCACCTATCTACCTCTGTAGACAGTGTTGGGTTTTCTGTACCCAGGCAACTTGATTTAAGGCACATTCCAGTATATTGCGAAGTGCTGGATACGACGAAACGATTGCTTAACTTCAAGACCATAATAACAAACTCGTTCAGCTTTATAAAACTTAACACCAAATGGTGATTAGCAACAGAAATAACAAGAATATTCACCAAACAATAGGAAACAACAAATCAACTATTTGGATGTAGTATGCAGAGGAAAATGAATCATCTACGAATTTACATAAGAATGAAGTTTTTCTCGGCGTTGAAGATGGCGACGGAGTTTCAGATTGCCGAAATATCGCATGGAAACACCTTGATTACTCGGCTAGTCTCGCTAGAAGACTACATAAATCTACGAATTTATTTCCCACCAACAGATTCGAGAAATTACAGGCAGCTCAGGTGAAAGCGTCTCGCTATTTACGAGCTGAGTATGCAAATATACTCAGACAAATAAGTTTCCATTGAAGTTGGGCCCGTAAACAGCAATCGCTTGACAGAATATTGGTTACACAGTACTCCTTGCAGGAAGGAATTGGCCGCGATGCCAAGTCGACACAATAGACTCGCTAATTCCAATCTGACGTGGAGGTCAATGTGTGTCGCCATAATATCAAACACTTTGTCACCAACGCGTGTGAGTTACTCAGACAGTTGACCTGTAAACTCAAAAGCAGAAAAGTAACAAATAACAACTTTGTTGTAATGTGCTTTTCGACCGCTCCGATGAAAGCAAGTAGTTTACAACAATGTGGAGAACTGTTAAAGTTTGAGTTTCTTTGTAAACTGTACCAAGCGTGGTGGGTGAACGGTTAACGTTCTGGCCTCGCATTCGGGAGGACACTGGTTAGATTCCCCGTCCGGGCATCCAGATTTGAATTTGTCATGGTTTTCCCAAATCACTACAGGCAAATGCCGGGATACTTCCTTCAAAAAGGCCATGGCCGAATTACTTCCCGTTCCTTGTCCCCAGTCCCATCCCGCCTCTAATGACCTTAGCCGTCGACGAGGCGTAAAGCAATCTAGATAGGGATGCACTGTAATATCTGTGAGAAGTAATTCTTTTCTACTGGGTGCAGCTGTCGTGATTGCACACTTGCCGCGAGATACAACCTTACTGTTCAATAATCATGTTTAGCTGCCTCAATAAGATCACAATTGCTTATATTAAAAATGGCTTAGAATCAGCTGACGCCAATTATAAAACATCTGTACACCAAATTTGTGGTATTCAAGAAGTACTGTTGGCATCTACATTGCAGTGAGATACTTCCGTGTTGTTTGGCGGATTTTTTTTTTTTGCTTAACTTTTTTTTACTGAACTATTTATGTTATTTTAGTTGTTTGGTTGTTGCTTTTAGCTGTTTTGATTGATTAGCTGTTTATAGTTGCTTCCGATGATCTGGTTGTTTGGCTATTTTGATGTTCTTGTATTTTAGCTGTTTTTGTTGTTGTTTATTTTAGTTAACTGTTTTGTTATTTTTACCTGGTTTTGGTTTTCTTCTAGTTTAGCTATTTTTGTTGTTTATCTGTTTTTGTTATTTTGTTTAGTTATTATTTGTTGTTTTCGTTGGTTAGCTGTTTCTGATCTTTCGGACAAAGGATTTATTGAACAGTTTTCACTAGTCTACAAATATGATTTGCTTCTGCTCGACAGTTTAATTTTGGAGACATGTTAACTAATATTCCGGACTTGACGCCAAAGGTTTGAAATGAATTACGTGAATATTAATTGAACTAATTAACAGTGTATTATGTCTGCAGTAATTTAAAAAAGTGTATTAATTAGTATGGTGGAGTGAGAAGTTTAGTAAACAAATTATTAGTAAAATTTTTTTTTCGGTGATCCAATTGAGATAATTTCCTAAAAAATCGAGCCAGTCCTCTGTAAAATAGTCTGGTTAAAATAAAACACGGCAAAAAATAATGTAATTTCATTTGGTAGCTAAATTTGACTGAAGACATAATATATTTTTGTTGTATGAAAGGAGAAGGTGACAAAGTCATTCACAGTTCATAAAATCGTGCATGATTTTCTTTGTGCTGAAACAGCTTACAAATGCTGCAATTATACTATCTGGAAATATCATTAATAACCACCATGGTTATTGCAGTTAGCAAGAGTAATTCAATGTATTAATGGAATGTTAAGTAACTAACCTCCTATATTTCCGCTAAGCCGCATCCGCCCTCGGCCAAGTGCGCCTCCATTTTCTGCTGTGCGCACAGTGCTTCCGACAAGTGGTACGGCGGTGATTTGCGTGGGCAGTGTCCTTCCGCGCAGTTAGCCTTCCGACTGGCTAATCGGACAAAGAGGCTCTCTTTGTGAGGGTAGCTGATGGCTCTCCTGCAAGAGACACAGGCCAGGAGGTAAAGAGATCCGGTGCACACTTGGAATGGACACAAATATCTCACTTGTTGTCGCAGATCCGTCTATTATAGCCTAAGATCCAGCTGTGTGATTTGTACGTCCATCTGTTATTTGAGTGAAATGCAGTTTTTAGTGTGTAATTATCAGTAGCAGAAAACGATTCTGCGAGGTTGTCTATGAAAATAAGACCGCAAGTATCTTTAGTTAAATTTTCAAAAATAATTTCTAAAATTTTCGTTCACTGTCAGACGGTGTGGTGAGCTCTCATGCACTCTTTGGGGAGCGTCCATAAACCACGTATCTACATTTTGGCCTCCTGTGAACCCCCCATCCCCCCACGTAGCCCGTCGAGGCTTTTGTCTCTACCCCCCAACCCCCTCCCAAGTAGGAAAGTAGCACGTAGCTTTATCCATATTGATTCCAGAAGACATTTTTCACTGTTTCCTCTTGTCAGACTATCGTAAATTACATACGGGGATAGTTAAATGATGTAAATAAATATTTACATGCTTCTGTATCTCATTTTAATCGTGACAAATAATATGAAATGAAATCTACGTGGCTTGGTTCGGAAACCCCCCCCCCCCACACACACACACACGCACGTAGCCCAGCGTAGCTTTCCAACCGAACCCTCACCCCTTCCCCCCTACCCCCTCCCCCCCTAGCCCCCTTCCTACACCGAGCCACGTAGTTTATGCACAATCCCTTGCGTATCTTTAACAGTTGGCAACCCCTCTTGCGACCAATTTTGCATAGGTCACCCAAACATTTTATGTTCTTTACATTTCTCCCTTCGAAATGAATTATAATTTATTTAATAAAGAAGTATACGATTTTTTTTGAAAATTTAATTAACAATACTTGCGGCCATATTTTGATACGCAACCCGGCAGAATCATATTCTGCTACTAATAATTATACATAAAATTTGCATTTCAATCAAATAACAGATGGACGCAGAAATCATGCAGCCAGATCTTTTGTTATGACTTGGCTACATCACTTCTAGTCATTGCTTAGATGGAATCAAGTGTAGCGTGGTGGTGTAACGGATATCGTTCTGGCCTCGCATTCGGGAGGACGGCGGTTCGAATCCCCGTCCGGGCATCCAGATTTGGGTTTTCCATGGTTTCCCCAAATCACTCCAGGTGAATGCCGGGATGCTTCCTTCAAAAGGCCATGGCCGAATTCCTTCCCATTCCTTGCCCCCATCCTTTCCCGTCTCTAAAGACCAAGTTGTTAAAAAGGGACGTTAAACTGTTACAAAAAAAAAAAAAAAAGTGTAGATCTGATAGTAGTTTTCTTTAATTCAATTTCTTTCAATTTTAAGGAGATAAATTCTTTTTACATCAGCCCGTATCTGTCGCCAGTAGTCCACTAGTAGGTAGGAATTGTATCGTTTAGACTGAAGAAGTACATTCAGAATAGTTTCCAGATGTCGTGGATAATGTTAATAATATACACTGAAGTGCCAAAGAAACTGGTATAGGCATGCGTATGCAAATATAGAGGTATGTAAACATTCAGAGTATGCGCTGCGGTCGGCAACGCCTATATAAGACAAAAAGTGTCTGGCGCAGGCATTCCATCGGTTACTGCTGTACAATGGCAGGTTATCATGATTTAAGTGAGTTTCAACTTGGTAGTATAGTCGACCACGAGAGATGGGACACAGTATCTCCGAGATAGCGACGAGGTGAAAATTTTCCAGTAAGACCATTTCACGAATGTACCGTGAATATCGGGAATCAGGTAAAACATCAAATCTCCGACATCGCTGCGGCAGAAAAAAGATTCTGCAAGAACGAAACCGACGACGACTGAAGAGAATTGTGCAAAGTGACAGAAGTGCAGCCCTTCCGCAAATTGCTGCGGATTTCAATGCTGGACCATCAACAAGTGTCAGCGTGGGAACCATTGAGCGAAACATCATCGATGTGGCCCACTCGTGTACCCTTGCTGAGTGCACGACACAAAGCTTCACGCCTCGCCTGAGCCCGTCATCACCGACATTGGACTGTTGATGATTGGAAACAAGTTGCCTGGTCTGACGAGTCTCGTTTCCAAGTGTATCTAACACATGGACGCGTACGGCTGTAGAGACAACCTCATGAATTCGTGAACCCTGCATGTCAGCAGGGTACTGTTCAATCTGGTGGAGGCTCTGTAATGGCGTGAAACGTGTGAGGTTGGAGTGACGGGCGCTTTGATAAATCTAGATACGACTCTGACAGGTGACACGTACGTACTGGTCATGTCTGATCACCTCCATCCATTCATGTTCGCATTCCGACGCTACAGAATGGCTCCAGGAACACTCTTCTGAGTTTAAACACGTCCGCTGGCCACCAAACTCCCCAGACATGGACATTATTGAGCATATCTGGGATGCTTTGCAACGTGCCGTTCAGTAGAGATCACCACCCTATCGTACTCTTACAGATTTATGGACAGCCCTACAGGATTCATGGTGTCAATTCCCTTCAGACATTAGTCGAGTCTATGCCACGTCGTGTTGCGGCACTTCTGCGTGCTCGCGTGTGCGCTACGTGAAATTAGGCAGTACCAGTTTCTTTTTGGCTCTTCAGTGCATATGTTTTCAGAGTGATAAGACCATTTTCCCATTCACGTGTGAGAATATATGGACTCCATTTTGCTGAGAGGTAGATTGAACCGCCAGTGGGACTCAGTGTGCTGAGCCACTGAATAATGGATCGGGCAGGTATAACGGGAAGGGGCTTAAGCGCACGCCCCCCCCCCCCCCCGAGTTCCTCAATGCTTCTTCAGATGGTATTTCGAAGCCATCTATCCGAATGCCAGCACGGTCTTCAATCTCCTTCTTGAAAACTACACATTACACAAAAAAAAACGTTAAAAGAATCGGGGAGGTACAATGTGTCCTGAGCAAAGGCCTCTCCCCTCTCCCCCCCCCCCCCCCGAGTATCGGCCGTCCTCAGTGCAGTTTGAGGCGAATGCCAGGACGCTCTTTCCGCCTCATAAACTACACATTATAAGAAAATGAAACAAACAATTACCACACGCTGAACATAGTTACACGAGCAGCAGCAACAGCACACAACACACACACTACAGGACGGAAACAGCATTCACATAAACACGACACTAAACACCTAGTACTCTAACCCCTGCAGTACCGAGGCCGGCTATGAAAGCGTTATTACTATAGTAAAATAATGTCTGTTATTAATTGACTTGTCTCACTTTATTAAATATATATTAGATAAATTAAATGCGCTATAGTGGTTTAACTTATTACTGCTCTGAGTGATAGTTATAGTGCGCCTATCCGTGGTTGCGTGTTTGTCTGGGTGGTGTTTTTTTTATCTACGTCGTCTGTTTGTTCGTGCTCGTATGTTGCTGAGTTTTGAGGTATGTCGTTGAATAATTGCGTGTGTAGACTGGAAAGTGTCTGTGGATGTCTGAATGTGTGTGACTGAGTGAGTCTGTCGGTGTGGTATTATAGCGGACGAAACCACCAATGCCTGCGACTGGGAGATTGCTTTCCTCTGGGCAGACCTTGACTTTCGGCTGAGAGCCAATGTTGGGACGTCGCGGACGACTGAACAAAGGAGCGGCGTCCCCTCGACGCTCGCCGCCCCCGCCCAATATGGCGGGCGGCGCCGCGGCGGCGGGCGTTGGTCGCGTCTGACAGGCGGAAGGGGAGGAAGAGGCGCCGACGCCGGAAGTGAGACAGGCGACGCGTCCCCCGGGTCCGGAAGTGACGGCTGTGGACGCGCGTCGGGGGCGGCGCTGCGCCGGGGGCAGTGGGGTGGCGTCGGTAAACATGGCCGCGCGGGGGCCGTCGAGAGTTGTGTCACCCTGGAGCATTCACTGGCAGCGATTTTTTTTTCCTTCTGCCTCAGCTGTACAGGAAACTACTGCTTGCTCCTCAACAGCATCTACCTTACACTCTAGGAACGATTGCAATTATTCATATAACCTCAAACATCAATAAGTCTGTAACCGATAGAAATGTTTCCGCTATTTCTGTGAAAACTACTAACCACTGTACATAGATAGATAGATAGACAGCATATGCTCACTTTCATCATATATAAAAACAGTATCGGGGATTTGAAACAGTAAATATAACTGTTAAAAACAGAAAAAATATCGGCATCTACGGGAACTGGTTAGTTACTTAACATCCGCTGCTAGTTATTATATATGAGGTTTTTACCCCTTTCGCAGCTAAGTAGCAACTAATTCCTGCCCTATAAAAATTTCTGCCTTATACTCTAGCAATAGTTAGTAATGTCACTACATCTTACTATGTGATACAACTGTTCCTTATATTTCTGTGGTATGTATTAGCCACAGTAGATAGATAGATTAGATATGTTCTCTTTGAACCCATCTTAGAACAATCTTGTGGATGTGGAACACCATACACAATTATCAACAAACCCGAAACATTATCAACTACTGATAACAGGTTTGTTACTTAACATCCCCTGTTAGTTAGTATATATGAATTTTTTCCTCTTCCGCATCTATACAGCTACCGCTTCCTGTCGAATAACAGTTTCTGCGTTGTACTCTAGGAGCAGTTAGCAAAATAGCTATAAGATTCTCTTTGCAGAAGAAGAATAAAAAATCTCATATATGGTAACTATTATGGGATGTTAAGCAACTAACCAGTTATCCGCACTTAGTATTATTATGGGTTTGTAATACTTTTACATACGAGAGTATTACACATTGCCGTCAGTGTTCTCATACGGAATCAAATTGAACATATTCAACCTATCTATCCACCTACTGTGTCTAATATATAGCACAGAAATAACTTTGGCTGGTATTTACTACAGAAATAGTGGGAACAATCAATTTCCTGAGCTGGTTAGACGAAGATGAACTATGCGCCATATGTATGGTTAGAAATTTTCTTTAGTTTCTATTGGTTTCGTACGCAGATATCAAAGAAATACAGAACTCATCAAATATAGCAGAAATAACGTTTTCTTTCTTGCTAATGAGATTACGCCTCGTCGACTTCGAGGTAATTAGAGACGGGATAGGATTGCAGACAAGGAGTGGGAAGAAATTAGCCCGTGGTCTCCTGAGGAAACCATCTCATAATTTGCCTGAAGTGATATGGGGAAAAAACCCAAATCTGGATGGTCGAACGAGGATTCGAACCCAAGTCGTCCAGAATACCATGACCGAGAATCAGTGCTAATCCAATGGACACTACGAAGAAATGAAAATAACAGTAAACTAAGAATAAGAAAAGAAAATGCGATGCGTTAGAACAGTGGTTCCCAATTAGTGGTACGCGTACCTCCAGGGGTACGTGATGTTGCTCCAGTGGGTACGCGAGGTTCTCTCTTGACTGAGGTATTCAATAAGACAATTGAAAAAAAAAAAATACGCAAACATTAATACCGCCAAAATATATTTTAAGACAGTCAAACGGTGAGTGTGTGAATTACATTTCTGTAATGCTGTGGCTGTGCGAAGCACTAGACTGGAATGAATGCAGAGGCAAATGTGGCTATAAGGGGGTACGCGAGGTTCAGCTCTTTCTTGAAGTGGTACTCGGGAAAAACTATTTGGGAACCATTGCGTTAGAAGAACCAAAAAATTTGTCACTTCGTGGTAAAAAATGCCCATCTCGCTGACTCAGTTGTCGGCGGCACAGTTATGGTGTCTGCTGCTGACACGGGGTTACCTGGTTCGTTTCCTGGTGGTGAAAGTAATTTTCACCATCAGGACGTTGCCGGAATGATAACAGAGGTGGTAGTATACAATTCCTAATCACCAGATTGTGCGTCAGTGTCCTGCGTTTAGTCTAAATCCTCTCCGCGGTGTGTATGCGTTGAGGGCAAATGAAACTGTTGACGGTGATTCGTTTTAAGCGTCGTTCACATCTACAGACACCGTACGTGCCAGACACGTATCGGCACAGATAAAAAACATAATTACATACATTATGTATAGCCGTATTGACATCTACCGCGCGTCAATGGAGCGTCTTCGTACAGACACGAGCCGGCACCGACCAGCATTGTTGGAAAAAATGTTTTGTCTGTGCCGGCACCTGTCTGAGCATGTTTGAGGGTGTCTGTGAGGTTACTATGGACACGACAACGTAAGAACACATACAGAGCGTTCTACGTGATCTAATTAAAAAAATGATGAAAAAAGTAAAATAGGTTGAATTAGTTAGAGAATATACGACAAAAGATATAGTGACACTAAACGGAAATACGCCGCATGGAAGGAAATAGCAAAAAAGCGCCAAGTGCAAGGTAACCAGGTATTTATTTGTGTAAATAATTATTACAATTTATTTACATTGCTTCTGCAGATGGCTCAAAATGCAAAGCAAATTTATCTCTGACATCAAATGCTGTAGATGACTACTCCCACCTTGCCTTATTATTATTATTATTACTCCACGATTCACTAAAAGTGTGTGGCGGAGGGTGCATTGCACCTATCGAAAAGGGTTATGGTTTGGAAGGGTTATAAGGGATATGGCAGGAGGCGCCCATAGGCTATTGTGAGGAACCATCCCCGCATTCGCGTGGAATGATCTGGGAAAACCATGGAAAACCCAGATCAGGATGGCTGGAGTGCTTTATCGAAAGCTACTCCTGTCGGATTTTAAGTTTACTCGCCCGGTAAATCCTTTGAATTCCATTCCCTAATCGCTCGTGGGAAAAATGAGTACAGAAATGAATCGGTTCTGGCGCTGATTTCTCTTATCTTATGTTCGCGGTCATTTCGAGATATGAATGTTGCTGGTAGCAATATTTGCTGGCTGTCATTCCGAAATACGTCTGTCGTGAATTTTTCAATTAGCTTCCGTCGAGAGCAACGCCTTCGGTGTTCCAGGTCTTCCCAACCTAACTCCTTCAACATGGCACTTACGCTTTCCCTCCAACTATATATACCTGTCACGAATCGGGCGGCTCTTCTTTGGATCTTCTCTAAAGCCTCCATTAACCCCTTTTGATGAAGACCCCATACAGAACAACAATACTCTAAGTGAGGACGTACTAGTGACTTGTATACAATCGATTTAACTTCCTGAGTGCATTGATTTAAATTACGACCTAGAAATCGGAGCATAATTTGCTAATTTACTCAAATTACTAAAAATGTATTTTCACTTACATGGGTATGGTTATACTTTATGACGTTGTGTATAATGCATGTAGACAATATCACCTTATCAGTATTTTCAGGTTTGAGCTCTATTTTTCTGTTGTACAAACAGAACTTCTGCATAACTCGATTCTTCTTCTCCCAGCAAAATTGCTACTACAGATAGTTCTTCCACTGAAAAATTTCGGAATATTTTAGAAGTAGTTACATGCGAGCACTTTCTGTCTGATGACGTCTGAGAGTGTACTGTCGAATACAACTTATGTCTGTGACGTGTCTGACACGTTACGTGCTGGTAAATGTGAACCAGTCTTTAATGGCGAGGTTCTAATGTGAGCTGTGGAGACTATCAGAAATGGGGGGAAGGATCTTTATAACATTTCATAAAAAATCAATGTATTATTACGATTAGATAAAATTTTCGCGGCGACAATAAAAAAAAACTCTCGGGATTCTAGCCAGTCGACTTTACCTTGACGCGGCTAGAATCCCGAGAGTTTTTTCTACATATTATAACGTTTATTTTTGGAGGTACCGTAAATGAAAACTGGAAGATTTCAGGTGGTGGACAAAAATAAAATTCAGAACAGCTACAGAGGGTAGTGTAGAAAACACAGCAGTAGAGACGGCTTAGAGATTTTTTTTATTTTTTTTTCGTTTATGGATCTGCAGCTCGTAGACATGGAGGTAATTACAGTCGGGGATGGACGGGAGGCAAGCAACTGGAAGGAATTCTGCCATATCGTTTTGAAGGAAACATCTCGGCATTCATATGGAGTAATTTTGGGAAACCATGGATAGCCCAAATCTGGATACCGAGCATGGTGGGTGATGGGTAACACTCTGGCCTAACATTCGGGAGGACGTCGGTTCGAATACTCGTCCGGACATCCAGATTTTGTAATTTCTATGGCTTCCCAAATCACAAATGCCATGGCCGAATACCTTCCCGTTCCTTGTCCCCAGTCCTTCCCCGCCTCCAATGATATCGACGTTGACGAGGCGTAAAGCCATAAGCAAAAAAAAAAAAGAAAAAAATCTGGAAACCCGGACGGGAATTTGAACCTACGTACTCGTGCAGGTTTAGAGAAGACCTACCATTTCAATACCTACCTTACGACAAATCCCTTATTTTTCTTCCCACTGTTGAGGCTTACTAGGAATGGCGTAGCGATTTAAATTCATCTCCCTGAAGGGGACCTATCTTGCCCTGAATCATCCTCCCTCTCACTCTGGGCCTAACTCAGGGGAATTAAAAAATTCTGCACCTTCCAAAGCCAAGTTGGTGAGCTACAACGCTATCTGGCATTCGGCAGGACGTGGGTTCAAACTCCATACAGCCATTCTGGTTTCGGATTTTTAAGGATTCCCTAAATCACTCCCGGCGAATGTCGGTATGGTTCCTTCATAAGACCATAGCCAAGTTCCTTACTATTCCATGGCCCAAATCCACCCCTTCTTGGAAGAAAACGGTCCCTGTGACCCTACAACAGCTCACCGGCTGAACTTCACCAAGGCCGTAAAATCAACATCCAGTCACGCAAGAAAGCATAAGGCTAGCGTACATTGGCTATAAAGCATCACTGAGATCCTATATTACTCCGGCCCCTGTTCTTCTTGTTGGGAAAATTAAACATTAAAAACAATATAATGTCCGTTGGAGAGTAATATTAGCAAACCTATGAGTGGCGGAAAAAAAATGGTTCCAAATCAATTTTAGTATAGTATTCATTTCATTACAGATAATTGGACATATAGTTATTTATATATATCAATTATACTTATACAACATTTTATAATTTTTTTTTTTTTTTTTTTTTTTTTTTACAGATTTCATTCCTCCCAGCAGAAGGCTGGGAGGCGGGCTGCTGGAGAGTCATAGGGGACTCTTTTCAGCCAATCTACTACTACGGGGAGGGAAGGGGGATGGAAGGTCGGCCGTGGCCTAGGGATGATCGATATACATCGATGTATCGAAAACATCGATGTTTAGTATTCGATGCATCGAATCAATCCGATGCATCGTTTACTTTCGATGTTTAACGATGCATCGATGTTTTTCATTCGATACATCGAAAGAACACATGCGTTTCTTCGACGCGATAAAATCGGTTTTAAAGCAAAACAAAAACAGAGAATCGTATTACTATACGTTATTTTTGTTACCTAAATATGTAAAACTACATTCTTTTTACTTGAATAAAAAAAACAATTACATATGCCACACGATTAGTTTTAAGGCAAAACCAAAACTGGAAAATTGTATCGCTACACGTTATTTTTGTCACCTACAAAATCTTATTAATTTTTTTTTTTTTAACTTGCATAAAACAAAAATAAACTACGCGATATGATTGGTTTTAAAGCAAAACAAAAAACAGGAACTTGTATCGCTATACGATATTTTTTCACCTACAAAATCTAATTATTTTTTTTTTTCAACTTGGATAAAACTAAAAAAAACAACGTTATACGAAGGCGGTCTGGAAAATTCTAAGCCTAAATATATAAAACCAATTTGATATTTACCAAATCATTTTTATTTCTCAATATGGTCTCCCTGAACACTGATACACTCAGTCCAACGATGTTCCAAGTTCATTATATCATCCCTGAAGTGGCTTTCTGGAAGGCCTGCAAAATATCCATCTACAGCTGCAATCACCTCTTCATTTGAAGAAAAGTTTTTGAGTTTTGGCGATAGACAGAAGTCGGAGGAAGCCAAATCTGGGGAAAAACGTTGGATGGTCCAACACGTCATAGTGCAGATCTCTTAATTTTCCCATTGCCAAAAGACTCTTGGTGGCAGGTTCATTTCCCTGATGAAAGATGATTTTCTTCTTCCTCAAACTGGGCCTTTACTCACTAATGTTTTCATCCAGGGTGTCAAAAAGTTTGGAATGATATTGTCCAGTTATTCTTTTGAACTTTACAAGGTAATCAATGAACAAAACACCTTTAGCATCCCAAAAAACTGATGCCTCACCTTCCCTGCCAAAGGAACCAACTTGGCTTTCTTTGGACCTGAACAACCAGCTTCCATCCACTGCTTTGACTGTAGTTTTGATTCTGCCGTGTAGTGGTGAACCCATGTCTCATCCATAGTTATGAATCGATGCAAAAAAATCAGTTTTATTTTTGTTGAAACGCTCCAAATACTGTTCAGAATGTCTCATGCGGATGCGCTTTTGATCAACAGTGAGCAAATGCGGCACCTATCTTGCACAAAGCTTCTTTATATGCAATACTTCATGCAAAATGTATCCCACACGTTCTTTTGATATCCCTACGGTCTCAGCAATCTCACACACTTCTATTCGTTGATCATCCAAAACCATATCGTGCACTTTCTGGATGATATCTGGAGTTGTTACACTTTTCGGACGTCCTTCGCATTCATCATCTTCGAGACCGCTACGGCAACGTTTGAACTCAGCAGCCCATTTCTTAACTGTCTAATATGAAGGAGAAGAGTCCCCATACACTTTTAAAAATCTTCCGTGGATCTCGAGTGGCGTTAAACCTTATTTTACAAAGAAGTTTATGACTCCACGATACTCGATTTTTTCCATCTCTGATACAACTTCGCACCGCGCCTTCATCAAACAACTGTACAAACCAAACTACAACGTAGAATGACTTGGAATTTCTTTCAGGCGTGTCTGGCACATGCACCAACCTCCATGGAAAAAATCACATGGGTAGTGCTGCCATCTATGGTCGAGGCCGAAAACTTCTCAGACATCCCTCGTATGATTGGTTTTAAAGCATAACAATTGTATTGCTATATTTTTTTTGTCTCCTACAAAATCACATTTTTATTTTTATTTAATTTTGATAAAACAATAAAAAATTACAGATGACATGAAATTTCCCGACAGTGTAGGGCGGAGCCACACCTTAGGGCAAGGCTAAAAGTACCTAGTAGGCTTCAAAAATTTGCTTAAAGTTCTCCTCATTATAAAACAACCAGCAGAGCAACTGTGACACGGTGGCTTGATGACAAGTATGACGTCTTGGCAAGATCAATAAAATCAAAACCCTCAAATGTTGAACACCTCACATCAACAAGTGATATATGGTCAGACATGCAGATGCGTAGCTTTTTGGGTGTCACAGCGCATTTTGGTCTAGACACGGTGTTCGAATCAATGACATTAGGAGTTTATCAACTCAATGAAAGTCATTCATCGGAATATAGAGCAGACATTCTCCTTAAGACCTGCAACCATTGGGGATTTGATACGGACAAAGTCTCTGCGGTCATTAGTGATAACGCCCCAAATATGGTAAAAGCTGTGGAATTAGGATTTGGAAAGAAGAATCACATACCTTGTTTCGCTCACACACTTAATTTAGTTTCTCAAAATATTCTCAAAATACCTTTAGAAAAGATATTGTCAAAAATAAAGACCATTGTTACTTTCTTTAAACACAGTTGTTTGGCAAGAGACGATTTGAGAAAGTCAGTAAGTGCTGAAATAAAGTTAATACAAGGCCTGCCAACATGTTGGGATAGCACATATTATATGATTCAAAGCTTTTTGGACCTTAAAATGTTGTAAGTGATATATTGATTTGCCATAAAACAGCACCTCCAATGCCGACTGGTTTGGAATTAAATATCGCGTCATTTCTTCTTAAGATACTACGCCCACTTGAAGCAGCAACTAATGAAATACGCACTGCATGCTTTCAAAACTCAAATCAGTTGAGACTATGAACCTTTAGTAATGGAAGTACATAAGCTCGTCCTAAAAGAAATCAAAAAACGGATGGGTGCTATCAAGCAAGTTTCGTCTTTAGCTATCGCGACCTTATTGGACCCACGGTTCAAAAAACTACATTTTGAAGACCCGATGGCTTGTGCAAATGCTATTAAAAAGATCAAAGATATGATGAAGAGGGAGCTGGAAGAAATGCGAACAGAATCTGATTCATATAGTTCAGACAAAACATCGGAAGATTTCAGTCTTTGGACTGATCATCACAAACTAGTTCAAAGAAACTGGAAATCAAACAAGACCAAAGAAAGTGTTCCCGACGAGCTGTCTGTCTACTTGAGAACTCCGGTTGCCCGGCTTAGTGAAAATCCGTTAGAAGTATGGTCCGATTATAAACAACAGTTTCAAAAATTGTACAAAATACCTTATAAATATTTAACTTTAATAGCCAGCTCAGGGCAATAAGAAAGACTTTTTTCGAAAGCTGCACAGGTTTTAAATCAACAACGAAACAGAATTCAAGGAAAGCGGGTTAATAAAATTTTTAGAGAGAAAATATTGGGATTTATAAATTCCAATTACATTAGAATCCCAACACTGCCTCTCTTTCAGCGTTCCTTGCTTTACTTTTATCCTATCTTCCTATTCAAATTTCTAATTTATAAATCCCAGTAATTTCACATTGCCTTTGTGAAAGACTAATTAAAAATATTATTCAAATAAATACTTCATTTTTCTAGTTTCCTAATCTCATTTTTTTAGCTTTCCTAACCTTTATTAACCGATATATATATATACCGATGTTTTTATTCGATGCATCGAAAACATCGATGTTTTTTATTCGATGCATCGTGAAACATCGATGCAACGTTTCGATGCATCACATCGAAAAAAACATCGATGTATATTCGGGATGAGCATCCCTACCGTGGCCTTCTAGGGAACCATCCCAGCATTCGCCTAATTGTCTGAGGGAAACCACGGAAAACCTCAGACAGGATGGCCGAACCGAGTTTAACCCCGGTCCTCCCGAATGGCAAGTAGCAATGCGAAATCGCAATGCTTAAGCCTCGGTGTGCATTTTTTTTTTTTTTTTTTTTTTTTTTTATAAATAGAAATAGACAAATTTATAGCCAAATGATAACAAATTGACTGCGAGAAAGAAACAGTCGGTTTCAGTACTGTCACAAAATGATCATGTTTGTCCAGGCATCATGCAAAAATTAATAAATTGCACGTGCTGATAGCTAATTTAACTGAGCTGCGATGGAACATACGCTCCTGTGGCAACATTCCTAGTCATCTAACCACCCTATACTTACAATTTTTGTTAATTATTATTATTATCTTATAATGTGTTAAATTCCATCACCTATCTCCTTTCGCCTATACCAATTTTAATTTTTGTTTCTTTCAGTGTTTTCGATAAATTATTCATCAGTTTAAGTGGTAATTTTTTCCATTCCCTGACATGCTTACCCACAAAAGATAATCTCCCCAATCCATTATACATGAAATCGAGTTCAAGCTTGTTTCCATGGCCACCTTTCCCTTTCAATGTACTTCTCCCAATTCTCCAACCATTTCCCTCTAAGCCCCATCACCACCATACGACTTGGAGCGTGTCAGTTAATTACGTGAGGTGAAATGGAAGGGGGCCTGGCGAAATCTCATCAAAAGGCGGGAGGGGGGGGGGGTTCGACAGAAATCTCTCATCGATCACAATTTTTGGGGGGATCTAACAGAAAAAAATCTCCAAAAATCACGAGGTGTCAGCAGAAAAGGGGGGGGAGGGACTCAAGATGATCTCACTTCACCGTGGGGGGGGTCAGATTTCCGGAAAAACACCACACGTAATTAATGGATGCACCCCTGTATACTGTCTTCACCCACCTAGCGCTTTCCAATGAATCACAATCCAGCTCCTATACCATATCAGTTAATGAATGAGTACCCAACGTTGTGGGTGAGCGGTGACGTTCTGGCCTCGCAGTCTGGATTAGGGTATCCATGGTTTCCTAAAATCACTCCAGGCGAATGCCGGGATGGTTCCTTCAAAAGGCCATGGCCGAATTCCTTTCCGCTCTTCGCTCCCAGTCCCATCCCGCCTCTAATTACTTCGATGTCGACAAGGTATAAAGCCATAAAAAAAAATAACTATATGGGTCCTGCGGTAATTTCCGCAGACAAATCTAGTTGTTCTCCTTGGCAATCCTTCAAACTTCTGTAGTTGATATCCAAAATGTGGATCTCAAACTCACTGTCTTATTGAAGCAATGGGATGACCAAAGTTTTTTAACCCAGTACCTACACCTCTCTGGTACATCTCCCCACCGAGCGTCTTGGTGTAACGGCTAGTGTTCTGGCCTCGCATTCCGGAGGAAGGTGGTTCGAATCCCCGTCCGGGCATCCAGATTTGGGTTTTCCATGGTTTCCCAAATCACTCCAGGCAAATGCTGGGATGCTTCCTTCAAAAGGCCATGGCCGAATTCCTTCCCATTCATTGCTCCCCATCCTTTCCTGTCTCTAAAGACCTCACTGTTAGAGAGACGTTAAGCAGATAAAAAAATATACATCTCGCCACCACCCTCTGCAGTAAATGAACGATTTTGTAGCCATTTCCTACCACTGCCCAATTTGCTCTGCCCAGTTGAGTTTATTATTAAATTTTCTGCCAAGATATTTACGTTTCAAACCTTCACCAAACTACTCCGCCCCGACCCTATAATCAATAATAACCTTTCGTTTTTTATCTGTGTGCCTAATATACTATAGGTTAACTCAGAAGGTACTTTTAGCTCAGTAAGTCAGAAGAGATCTCTTTATTTTTTTGTATTTGTGTTTGAATTTACACCTCGTCTACGTCATGGTCATTAGAAGCGTAAAATGAGAGGGGGGGGGGAAGGATCGGGAAGTAACTTAGCCATGACCCTTTGAAGGAAGCATCCCAGCATTCGCCTGAAGTCCTTTTTATAAACCATGGAAAACTAAATCTGAATGGTTGGACGTGGATTCGAACCCGCCTTCTCCCGCTCACCCACCCTGCTCGATAGAACACTTGTTATTATTATTAATAAGCATTTTTATTATATTATGTTTGATTTTATTAGATATTTTAGGCATAATTTTATGACGATGTTTGACTTTCGATTCCACCTGGCGAGCCACCATTGTAATTGGCCGAAGTCCTTTGGCCTCGGTCTGCATCGATGAATATTCTGGCGTCGCTTCTGCCATGTAAATCAACTCAGATAAAGCGCTTCTCGCTCGCCCTGTATTATTCATTCATCACGGCCGTCTCTCCTCTGTTTGCTTTGCCCTCCTCGTCGGGTATTTCTTTCGCCCGGGGCGTCTTCCACGTCGGCCATTGTCGTCTGATTTACGCCCCATTGTCGGCTGGCCGGCATTTTTTAATCTGAGTCTTTCTTACTCCTCCCCCTAGAATTTTGTTCTCGGCTTTGACGTTGATACCGCATTCCACACAGATTGCTTTCAGGCCTGCCTTTGCTCCACATTCCGAAACGTCCCCAACTCGCGTAAAAGTACCGACAAGCCACGGTGCTGAATTAAACACGCTAATGCCCTCATCTGGTCTGTTCTGAATAAGCAACAGAAATTTATAGCCTAATTTAATTTTATAAATTAAACCAGCTTCTAAACCCGTAAAAAATGACGGGTTCAACACAGTATTCTGCCAATTAATTTCTTCGCAGTTAGTTAACCAAACAGAATGATTGCTAAGTAGCGCCCATAACACACACACACACATATATATATATATATATATATATATATCAGTTATCGCCTTCGGTCTATGCGACCATTCAGCCAGCCAGCCAATTTGTTAATCTTGTTCTAACTCTTGTATTACGCTTTTCTCATGTGATTGTGAGACACTATAGTAACGACAACATAAGACGAACACGACACTTAGTTAAAACCATCCATGCCCGAGGCTGGACTCGAAACGGCGACCCTTATAGTTTGGGGTCAGAGTGTTAGCCACTACACTGCCGGGGCCGTCCACTCGTAACCTTGATTGTTTATTGTTGTACATTTTTCTGTTTCACGTCGTTCCGTTGCACAGTTCTAACATAGATATTTTAACAGAATACATACCTTTCTTTGTTGTTTATTTCAAATTTTAATTTATATGGAAGAAATATCTCATAATCAGATGTGGAAAAAAAAAGTAGGTAACATGTTGCTAAGACACATCTGTGGACACAGAATATAACGATAACATATACATCGAGTGAATATAGATAAACAAATGGCGACAAATAAGTAATAAATGTTTTGAATTAAATACCATCTTCTAATAACTATTTTATGGAACACGGCCAAGTTATTGATAATATGTGGTTTTAAACGAAATACGTTTGTTTCCTAGTGGTTGGTTTACAGCTTAAATCTTAATAAAAAAAAAAAAAAAAGAAACAGTGATTTTCAGTTGTAGGTTCGAAACCAGCGCCATCTAGAAGAGAATCTCAAGTCCCACGAGTGACGTCGGACCGTTATATGCACGGTGACCAAGCTGTACTTTTATTAGTATATATGATATTGCGTACTTCGGATCTACCTCGTACCATTGCACAACACTCTTCGTAATTTACATGTTTAATTGAACGCAATACATGACTTTCTTTGTGGTTTGTTTCAAATTTAATTTTAAAGAAAGAAATTTTGAGCCACTACAAAAAATAAATAGGTAACGTATTGGTATGTAATCATATCTATGGACACAGACTATAACGATAAAGTCTACATCGAACGAGTTTAAATAAACAAGTGAAAATAATAATTAATATGTGAATTTTAGCGTAATAAATATGCCTATTACTTGTTGATTCACAGTTTGGTATTGAACAATTATAGAAACAAAAAATGTAAGGTTGCCTATGGAGAGAATTTCTTGCCGTTATTGGTCCGTCGTAGAAGGCAGTTTGCTCGACGTCAGAGCGTAATAGACACTATGCCAGAGCTAGCTATTTATGAGTACTTATGATATTGCTATGAAATGTCGCGGCGGAAATTTATTAGCTATTCCCACTTGCCACTATACTAAAAGTTATGAAGCTGGGTAATTAACTACGCAAAGATTATATCCCATTGTCAGTTGTGGGAAAAAAAGGATTAAACAATCTGTACGATATATACGCAGATTCATCCAACAGAGAAACTCATTCCTAATTTGAAAGAGATTTTAGTTGCTAAATCATGGGAATCTCTTTATGAATTTGTTTCAATTAAACTGCATTGGAGTTAATGTTCTTCAGGCGATTTCACTAATAAGGTAGTTTTTCAGATCATTAATTTTTGTCTTAAGTTATTTTACTGTTTTTGGTAAATTATTCATCATTTATTTCGGTTACTTATTTCAGTCCCTGGCTCCTTAAACTACCACAGAAAATTTTTATACTCTTTTATGCCTGAACTCAAGCCCGACTTTGTGTTTATGGTCATATCTGACTTCCACGTACTATTCCTAATTCTTCAGCCAGTATCCAAGCAAGCCTCATCACCAATGTAGGCCTTATGCACTCTCAGCACTCTCTTGGCCCACCTTCAGTCTTCCAACTCCCAATACAGCTAATTTATCATATCAGTTACTGATGGTGTTCCACAGTAATTTCCCCAAACATATCTAAGTGCTTTCATTTGCACTTCCACCCTCTATTTGATACCCACAATGACATTCCCAAACCACACCCCCTTTTCGAGTTTTTTGTTTTAGTTCCCTAACTTCCATCGTAAATTCTGTATTCGATTTCTGGCACTAAAGAGGACTTGAAGATTTTAGGTGATTACAAACAGATATAAAAATTACATGAGATCGAAGTTTCTCTCGGCGTTGAGAATTAATATAGTCTTCTTGGCTAGTCACCAGAGAAGACTATATTAATTAAGATATAAAATTTGTTATTTATTACAATATGGAACACAAAAGACACAATTTACTTACCATAATCATTCTTCGCTTTTTTAAGCCTTCTCATGCCAATAAAATTTGTCTGCTTCCCAAACATGCCTTATACCAAATGCATCTTTCCAGGAATTCGTCCTTTTGTCAGAAACACCGCGAAATATTTGGAAAATGCAAAGATTAAGAAGGTTCTAAGAAGAAGAAAAAAAATAAATGATTGTGTTAAGATAATTTTGGGAGAGTCACCGTATGGTTGCATACAACAGTAGAATTATCTCAAACACCAATAAACATTTTGTTCTAAAACATAGTACATCCCAAACAAATATTAATTTGTTATGTGCTTCAGAAATGATGTCTACAGGGGCAACAAATGTAACAGGAAAACAAGAAGTGATGTATCGGGGGATAATATTGCGAACTCTCATGCTTGACGTGCAAGGAGGCAAGACCAACAATATGCGGAGTAGTGTCTTTTCTATGCTAGATGCAACAAAGTTCGTAACCACATTATCTATGATTCTGGATTGCACGATAACGATTGAGAATAAATAATAATTTCGAGCTGATTTTTGTGAGAATCCTTTAGGGAAAAGGCGCTGTTGCATTTCTGGTGCAGGAATTATGCGAACAACATTCGAAAATTTTGCAGTTATAAATTTTTTCCTGCTATAAAGAAGAAATGACCCTGTTGAATATTACAGGTAACAGGTTAGACCAATGCGAGCTACAACGATTCACTAATAGAAAGCGCCCATCTACTGCACGGCCATGCAACACCAGCTCAAAGATTCAAGTCCAGAAAAATATCTGCAGACATTGCGGGAACTAATTGGGTCACGTGAAACGTAAAGAGCACAGTTGTTGATGACTAACTTCTCACGAGCACTGACAATTACGGGCAGCCTGTCACCGGGCCATACAGAAAACTTGAATGTCCGGAAATCTTTTAACCGTCTTAAGAAAGGAGTGAGCACGTTCGAAGGAATTATTAGGTTCTTCGGTGGTTTTAAATTAATATATTGCTTAATTAAAAAGTCCACCAAAAGGTTATGTTGAAGATTTGTTTATTCTTTCAAAACGAAGTCAGCGATATTCACATGCATAGATAGAATACAGAGATGCACTTCTTAGCAGTCGCAAAGATAATCTTTATAAAACTTCTGTGAACTCAACTTGAAAACTAACAATAAAACTCTCTGTAAAACTGACTCTGAATGAATACTGAATACTAACTCACACAGCCACCAATCTCTGCCATTTCTTCAATTGGCAGTGTTTTTGGGAGTTATTATCCTAGGATATTTTCTCCAATTAATAAGGTTGGTCAGTTCTTCTGTGTTGGTGGGTCTTTATTTTTGGTGTATTAATTTATTAAGCTCAATGGTCTTTTGTGTCGGTCAGCTGAAATGTCGTATTGGCCGATGTTTTTGACCATTAGGTTCTTTGATTTCTGGGAGCTTTTGTAGAAGGATTTTGCCAGCAGCCTGAATCTATCCAGGAGCATAGGCAGTGCAGTAGCCTCGTGTAGGGCATCGGTCGGAAAATGACGTGGCAAGTGTAGGGCTCTCTTCAATGCCCGATTTTGGATAACTTGTAGCTTTTGTATTTGGTGACTTGCGGCGTATGCCCATACAGGGCATGCATATTCTGTCCTGCCGATCTGTTTATATAGTCTCTATCGAAATTGCGAGAATTCTTCAAAGGCATCCGCCCGATATTTGTCGAGCATTAACACTTACTCAAACAATTAAACATATTAAAAACAATCGGAATTAATACAAAATCACTTAACATCATTACAACATGATCAGAAATGGAAATTAGAAATACGTAAATACAAAATTATTTACAGAAATCATTTCAAACTGTAGAAAATTGTCATGTAGACATTGTAACTTACATTAATACATGGAATTACAAACATTTAAGAAATTCTGTTCTTAAACATTTTAAATGGACTTTAAATAATTTTCTTTCATAAAACAAAATTCTATATACACTGATTTACAAGAAATTACGAAACAAACATACCAGATCATATTCAAACAAACTTTAGCTCACTACAAATACTTCATACAGTACAATACTATTCAAAATTCAGGTATGAGGGCTGTTACACTATGCTAAAGAAATGGGATTACATTGATACTAACAATATTAAGAGTGAATGTGGTGGAGCTCAAACTGTTGAATAAAGACTCCAATGACCTATGTTCTCGTCATCTTGCAACTAGGATGAACTGTTTCCAGTAATGATGAATGCACTGGATGTTACAAAGTATTGGTTGAAACGGGTGTAAGGTGTTGAATCTGTGTAAATTTCAACTGTATCTCTAATGTTTCTGGCACAATAATAATAATATAAGGGGTGATCAAATGAAAAGGTACGAAACGACGTAACAACGTAACAATTAAATATTTGCATATTCCGCCATGGGAGAACGTAGCGAGACATTTCGGGATGCGATTGGAGTCTCTGACTGGGATCGAAGTATGCGCGGGCGCCCCCATGCGCAGTAGAGAGCAGAGACTCTTATCAGAAGCGGCGTCCAAATGATGCGGCAGTCCGTATGAGGACAGGATGGCGTACAGGTGGGGGATGTGTACTATGAGACACTCCAACGCCTACGCAGGTCCATCAAAAACAAAAGACCAGGGCTGCTCACGGAGGGTGTGGTTCTGTTCCATGATAACGCGCGTCCACACGTCTCCAGAGTCACACACGTGGAACTGGGCAAGTTCAAGTGGGAGACGTTGGACCATCCGCCCTACAGTCCGGACATGTCGCGATCCATGTGTTTGGTCCACTGAAGAAACACCTGAAAGGGAAGCGCTTCAACTCGGACGACGTACTCAAGGACGCTGTGAATGACTGGGTCTCGTCACGGCCACAGGAATTCTGGGAACAAGGAATCCTGCTGCTTGTTCATCAGTGGGATCGTTGTGCTCAGGCCTATGGTGTATATATTGAATAAAGTCTACATTTGTACCCGCCGTGTTATTTCGTACCTTTTCATTTGATCACCCCTTGTATCTTCGCGAAAACGCGTCGACTTCATAACTTGCATGACAGCATTCGGAAAAACAGATGAGAAAAGGTTATGAAGTTCGTAAAACGCTCTTCGCCGACTATCTATGACGAACGACCAGTCGACTACGAAATCGACGGATTTATCGGAGAGAGTTTCATGGATCGATAATTACAGCAGTCAGCAGTCAGCATTCGGCGGGGGACTGTTTCGTAACTCACGACGTTCTGACGTATCTCTCAGATGAAACTCAGCAGATAACCGCTTCACCTGCAAAGCGATGGGAAAAAAAGGTCGCTTCCTACCTTGGACTGCTATTTCGTCATTCATAGAATGAATGGGATACGTAAATACTGTTCAAAAAATATCGGAGTTCAAACACATCGGTCAGTCATGATACGCAGGAATGGGATACTACCTCTCCTGTGGTAATTACCACCAAAGAAACCGAATACTCGTTCACAGAGTCTGTGAGTGAGTGTGACCATAGTGAACACATTCCGAAATATGACTTAACGGAAAAATATACAGCTGGTACATGAAGCTGAAAGGAAGGTGTAAGTGTCAGTGAGTGAGTTGGGTCTGGAATATGTGTAACACTGTAGACGGTGTTGTCGTGACAAGAGGATCTGAAGAGGAATTACTGCATCACTAAACAACGCAAAATTATGAAATGAAGAAACTTTGGTTCGTTGTCGTAAAAAAAATTTATTTGCAACACTAAAGGCTTAATACAACGTTCTATTTATATTAAAAACCATCAGCCTACGCGTTAGTTATTGTGAACAGAACTTACGGCTCAAAACGCCAGACATTGTAGCTGCCATTCGATGTTTCGAGAACTTAAACAGATTATAATATGATTAAAAGCTAGATTATGTCAGAAACTCACGTGTATAGTGCATAATGCAATACGAAAACGTTCAGTTTTCCTGAACCGTATATGATATTCAGAGACAGTGTAGTTGTGCTAATATAGATTGTGATTAAAGAAAATCTCTGTTGTTTTTTCGTTATTAGTTTCTCGTATTCAATAGCGTTCAAAAAACTGAACATCCCGAATTAAGGGAAAGAATATTCAAAGGGTTTCTTTTTTTTTTTTATTATAGAGTTTGCAAAATAGTTAATATTGTAAAACGTTTTTATTGCTTTCATTGAAGGTTATGATCACGGACATTAGTTGTGTCTTTAGTGCAGATTATGCAACATCTAGCGGTTCCATCTTTGATATTTGTCACCATACCTTCAAAATTTCATTTAATTTTGTTTTTTTAACTGCTTAACGTCTCTTAAGAGCGTGGTATTTAGAGACGGGAAAGGTTGGGGGGCGAGGAATGGTAAGAAATTCGGCCATGGCCTTTTGAAGGAAGCATTCCGGAATTTGCCTGAAGTGATTTGGGAAACCATGGAAAACCCATATCTGGATGCCCGGACGGGGATTCGAACCGCCTTCCTCCCGAATGCGAGGCCAGAACGCTAACCGGTACACAACCACGCTCGGTAATTTCATTTAAAGCTCCGGTGTTATGTAACGTTGAAACATAAGACACACCAAACGAATCAATTGAGTTTTTAAACGGTGAAAACCCCAGACAAATCTGCTCAGTAGTTTCTGAGTTTTTTTTTTTTTTGCTTATAACTTTGCTACCCGTCTACTCCGAGGTCATAAGATACGGTAAATGATTGGAGACAACGAATGGGAAGGAATTTGGCCATGGCCTTGTGGTATAACAGGCTGCTATAATAATTACTCTGTGAAATGGGTAACTAAGGAAACGTTTATATAAACATGAGAGGATAGATCAAGACTAGACAAGCTTGGTGAAGGCCGTGTCGTGTTCGCTTTGAATTTTGAGTTACTGTGGAAAAGAACCTGTACATATTCAGATGATTAAGGATGTTATAGAATTATAAAAAAGGGAATTAATTCACATTAGATTATTATTTATTAGGCGAAGCTGGATGGTGTGGAACGGTAATTGTGTTTATTATTTTCTCATAGCAAAGGAGATAAAATTTTAGAAGAAACTACAATAAATAATTAAGTAGATATTTTCACTACGACGACAAGGTAAAATAAATAAAAATACGAGAAAAGTAAATAGAAATATGAGACGTTATGAGAAGATGTACATAGAAATACGAGATGGCGACCGTGACAGGACATGGAAAGAGCCTTCTGAAGGAACCATCTTGATAAAAGCCTCGCTGACTTGATGCCCACACGAGGATTCGTACCCACCACATCCAGCCCCTCACCCACCATGCTCGTTCCTATATTCGCGTCCCTGTGATAGGGATGTCTAACATTTTTATTTGAAACCCCTCTTATGTTGCATGGTTTATTGTGACAAATGCAAAACCTGGAAATAATTCAACCTGCTTGCTGCTAAATCCAAAAGTTTATGTTTGTGTAGGCAATATAATCATACCACACATTAGGTTTTGTAGAATAAATCTGACATCTTCAATTTTTTCCCCCCTCACAAAATAATTTTATTTTATTCTTTAACAACTGCAGATAGCTGCGTTGAGTAATTCCGGCACTGAGTTTTCTTTGTAGGCCTAGGAAAGTATTTTCCTGCCCGAGCCGTGCGTGCCCCGGATCTGTATTTACATAATCCTGACTGGTTTGCAGGGAGTCGAGCTTTCTGACTGTCCGTACAGAACGTTCCACAAGGACAAAAATTGTGATAAATGTGTTCCGCGCCTAGCGGCGTGTGGAGAAGAGAGAAAAAAGATGGAGAGAGAAAAGGGGGAGAGGAGTAAATAAATAAGTTAGGAGGCACAGAGATCTATATCTGAGAAGGGCAGTTCCATTTTTCCCGAGGATGAATTCATTCGCAGCTCGTTTCCACGCTCGGCATGTCCGTAAATCAAAACGGGTCCAGTCACTAAATTAATGATACTGTGGGAGCGACCAATCAGAAAATAGCAGCAGTGGTAGAATGTGGTCATTCTGGTTTCGGTTGGTGTTTGTAGTCAAGGATGACTCCCTTCTGCTGATTCGAAACGTCGTTTTAAATTCATCCTAAGTCGTAAATAATTTACCTCTATAGCACTCAATGATAAACTACTTTGCTTGAAGGCATACCACCTTACAAGGCTCAGTTTTATACTTGGTTCGGATACTAAAACAAGGTGGTAACGCCAACTGTGTATTTGATCATAATCTATGTGCATACAATCTTTGGTCAAAGATTATTGTTAATGCATTTTATTTGTTTTAAAGTTGCTCGAACAGTCGTGTTGAATACCAATTAAAAAAAAATTCTGGATGGGAAACAGCAAAGGAAATACATGAGAGTATTTTTTCCTACATTAAGTGAAGCATTTTCTTCCTATAAAATAGTTCGACTTTGGGGAAATAAGTTCATACATGGCAGAAAAATACAAAAGTTGCACCACTTCCTGGAGCTCGAAAAACAAGTCGTAATGGCAGAAATCTTAGATGAAGTGCGTAATAAAAGTGAATGTAAAGGTGTTAACAGTGGCAACAGGCATATCAGCTGAGGTTTTTTGGTTAATGTAGCTACGGACAAGACATTGCTTCATTAACGCACGCCGAAAACGATACAGTTGTCAATACAATTGATTGCTCAAGGCAGATCAGCTCGGAAGAAGGCGAAATGCCTTCCACCCGCTGGTAAGGTGATGCTTCAGTTATCATGGACACGAAAGGATTTCCTTTCATTGATTACATGAAGAAGGGCAAAACCATTACAACGCGCCACTTTTGGATAGACTGAAGATAGCGATGGTGGAGAACGATTGGGAATGGCCAAAATGAAGGTCTTGTTTTCCATGCCAGTGCACCGATTCATTCAAACCTCGTCGGTCAGGAGAAATTTTGTGAACAACGGATTCAAATCCTTCCGCATCCTCCCTATTCACCCAATCACGCTCCCACGGATTTCCATCTGTTCTCGAAAATCAAAACATTCCTAATTAGAAACAAATTTCGATCAAAAGAAAAGGTTAAACAATCCCTAAAAGAGTATTTTAAACCGATTTTCACAAGGAAATCACAAAGCTGGAGAAATATTGGAGCAAGTGTGCTTAATTTCGAGACGACTATGCCGATTTTTTTTTTTTAACTGCTTAACGTCTCTTAACAGCGAGGTCTTTAGAGACGGGAAAGGATAGAGGGCAAGGAATGGTAGGGAATTCGGCCATGGCCTTTTGAAGGAAGCATCCCGGAATTTGCCTGGAGTGATTTGGGAAACCATGGAAAACCCAAATCTGGATGCCCGACTGGGATTCGAACCGCCGTCCTCCCGGATGCGAGGCAAGAACGCTAACCGTTACACCACCACTCTCGGTGACTATGTCAAAAAATATGATACGTTTTAAGACCACCATCGTAAATATTTCATGGTATACGTGATAACTTCTTTTTTCTTTAACTGCTAATCCAGTAAAAATCACTCAAAACATTTTTTAAATTTTAATTTTTTTAAAAATAATGATTCCTTGCAATTCACTTGTAAATTATAGACAGTTACATTATGAATTACTAATAAATCATTACGTAGTGATTTTATTTCTTTTCCGACTGCCGTGTCAGAAATATCGATAAAATAAGATTCGATTCTGCAAGTTCTTTCTTTTTTCTTGCAGACCATACTAGCTGTTCACTTCGATCTCCTTAGACCTATTCAGTTACAGAATTTCTACAAGGAAATTAAAAGTCGACGAACGATTCTCTTCACTAATCAAAACGAATATATAACGGTAAACAGTCCTTTCCTAGGGATTTTTTGTTAAGATATTACGAAAAAAATTTGAAAGGGTAAATCAGTATCAGTAAGGAAATCAGTATGTCTTATGACTACGTGAACGGAGAGGTAAAATATAATATGTTCGCAAGCTAATCAGATAGGAGCTAAAGATTACACTAGACCAAAGGTAAATACACCTTTCTTAACATGAACAGACATCTATAAGAGATCACACTAACAGAAAAACACCTCATTGTCTGTATTTTGTTGATATCCTTATTGACTATGTTACTTTGGTCATTTATTTCTTCACTGAATTTTATTTTGCGAGAAAGGAATAAATTATTCGAAGCTAGCTGGATGAGCTACGAATATTAGAGACTAGAGAGCAAGAAACATCACGATGTAACGCAACAACTCGCTTATAGTCGGTAAAACTAACTTAGAAATAATCGTTTCCTCGTAGTGAACAAGCGATAGATTTCGAGGTTTCTGCGCATTTCTCCTACTCACCCTCATCCGGTAAACATATTCTTAATAGACGATGGGCGCCTCGTCGACTTTCGGGTTGAGAAGGGAAAGGATAGGGAGTAAGGAATGGGAAGGAATTCGGCCAAATCCTTTTGAAGGAATCTGGATGAGCGGACGGGGATATGAACACGAGTCCTTCCGAATGCGAGGCCAGATCGCTGACCCAACATGTTAGGGGAGTTTTTTTTTTTTTTTTGCTTATATGCTTTATGTCACTTCGCCGTCATTAAAGGCGGGAGAGGACTGGGGCAGGAACAGAAAGGATTTAGGCCATGGCCTTTTGAAGGAGGCATCCCGGCATTCACTTGGAATGATTTGGGTGAGCCATTGAAAACAAAATTCAGGACTCCCGGATGGAGACTATATCAGACCTAGAGAGTATCTTTAGCAGAGAGCGGGCAGCTAAAGCTATTAGAATCCAACATTCGTGGGACATCTTTTACGTAACATTCAGCTTTCTATATCGAATTCCAACAATAAAAGTCCTCGCGAAATTGAGTCAGCAGAATGTGCATACTGTAATTACTTGAAATTACAGTAAAGTTCCATGCGAATAAAGTCTCGAACAAAAAAAGAATTTTTTCAAGAATTGTTTGCAGTTCAATAGCATTTATGTAATGAAACGAAATACGGTGAAAAGTGACTACTTACTGAGACCTGATTTTCGTAGCATATACTCTACAGACACGGACCATAACCCTTTTTAGAATGGTTTTATTTACGAAGCCCTAGTGTGGGTGTGAGAAGCTATTGTCCATTCTCTCCAGCCTGGAGCCAGCGCCGGCGACGAAGGAGTGGCCAACAACACGAAACCACGGACAGAGAGAAGAAATAAAAAACGGACAAAGGGGCGAAAAAAAAAGCGTCCGACGGGCCGGAGATAAGACGCGCCATGAATCAGAGCCGGCAACCTAACAAGCGCAGCTTTCCCTCCGAGCTACCGTCCCGTCGCCTAATGCCCTGATTTAGAAGTTTACACTCGCACGCGCTAGGCGGAGCTTGGAGGGTTGATCTATGTTCGTCCTCGTATATAACGCTTAGTCGGTAATTCGATGTAAATTGGAGAATGTCGATCTGGCTTCTGAGACCGTCTTCTGACTTAGCTTCTATCGTCGAGATTCTGAGAGATAGCCGGGAGGAGATTATTAAATTTGTTATTCCTGTTCCTGATCGTGTGAGTGATGCGGCTATTATGATTCATTATTTCTGAATGTCTTTCCGATCGATTAGTCTGCTAGAAACACCTGCCTCGTCTGACTTAACTACCTGAACCCCAATTACAAGCTACCTGCACTTCGATGTAACTTGAGTCTTGTCTGCAATAACCGTTTTCATCATGGCATGCCAAACGCACCTGAAGCAACTTGTTCTAGAGTAAGCTCCTCTAAAAGCAAAAATTACCCTTCGCAACTTTTTTTTGTCTCCCTCTCGCTACAGGAGCTATGGATCCCACAAAAACAATCTATATCTATAAAGTATCAATCATCGTCACGATGAAGCGATGTCTGTCACACTCTAATGTCATGCTTCAACCAACAACGACCAGAGATGTTGTTGCAGGTTATGCGCGTTATTTAATAACAGTTCTGTTTATCTAAGCATCCACGAGTAAATGAGCTGCCAGCACTAAATGAAAAGTACGTAATATTTCACAAAAATCGACATATTAATGAAGTTTCTTTTTCTTAATTAAAATTCGTTCTGTGAAGATTTTTCTTGGTTTTATTTCTGGGACCGAGCGTGGTGGTGTAACGGATAGCGTTCTGGCCTCGCATTCGGGAGGACGGCGGTTTGAATCCCCGTCCGGGCATCCAGATTTGGGTTTTCCATGGTTTCCCCAAATCACTCCAGGTGAATGCCGGGATGCTTCCTTCAAAAGGCCATGGCCGAATTCCTTCCCATTCCTTGCCCCCATCCTTTCCCGTCTCTAAAGACCACGTTGTTAAAAAGGGACGTTAAACTGTTAAAAATAAAAAATTTCTCTGGTCCAGGTCTCATTCAGCTCAATAGATACGGAACTACTTCCATCCGAATGAAATAAACTTGTAACCAGTGTACGAATAGATTCATTGTATTGCGATCTAAATTTGACCCATTGTAAATATTTACAAGTATTTGATATAGTGATATCGTTAATAAAAGCAACTAATAATTAATATATTAATTTAAACACAGTACATGCTTTTATTTCAATATTTCGGCAAATTATTTTTGGGGTATATTGTAACAGTGGCTTAAAATATCCACATTGAATATAAATATCTTGCTAGCCCGTCAAAAATGACGTATTTAACGTAGTATTTTAGCAATTCGTTTCATCGCTAACTAAGTACAATTTACATCAGATAACGCTCATAATCTTGAAAATGTTGCAGTGCAGACATTTCTTAGCTTATTGTAAGAGAAGGATTACCGTATAGAGAGTATAAGAAAAATCTACATCTAATCAATTTTAAATTAGAAAAAGCAACTAACAATTAATATGTCGAGTTTTAGGAAATCCATACTTTTCTTTTAATATTCTGAAAGCTCATTTACTCGAGGATGTTTAGGTAAATAGAACTGTTATTAAATAACCTCGAACAACATCTCCGGTTGTTGTTGGTTGGGTAGCGGAAGCTGGAAGCGTGAGGTTAGAGTGTAACAGACCTCACTACATCGTGGCCAAGATTGGCATTTTATAGATATAGATATAGATTTTATAGGTGTAGATAATCAATGTTTGTTCTTTCGCTGGCTCTTTGGACAAAGAAAGAAATATTCACGTTAACACCTAAGGTAGCAACTCCAACTGCTACAAAACCCAAATTTTCAACAACATTCACTATTATCAATCATCTGTTGTCACAGGCGGCACCGTAAATGTGAAGTACATGTTATTAATTGCAGTAAATTGAGATAGGGATTCCGTGTTGGTCAGTATATCATCTCTACACGCCTTTCTGACCAGGTAGCCCAGTTGGGGAAACCGTTTATGGGATAAGATTTTCCACTTACCTCCGTAATATACGAACAGGTGCAGCTCTTGACTCGTTAATTATTTTAAATTACCCACGGACACACTCGGTCGATTAGCATCTCGTCAGGCCCACCAATAGATCCGGTTTGTTGCTCTGGCGAAGTCAAAATCCTGAGGCCAACAATTAGTATCGCTTGTATACGCATGTGGAAACAGATTTTAAACTCCGCAATGAAGACGCAGGCTTCGCGGCGGAATTTGTCGCGATCTTCAGCAGTCTGCAATATACACCCTAACGGACGTGACATCTTGCATACAAGATCTTTTTTTCTTATTATTTTTTTTTAAATTTTTTTTTTATTAAGGCTCTATGCCTCGTCGACATCGAGGTCATTAGGGAGCGTCCATAAACTAGGTGACTCTGTCTAGGGGCGGGGGAGCAAGAGTTGGCTGGTAAACTGCATTGAGTTACGTGCGGGGGAGGGGGGGGGGGGTTCCAAGCCAAGACACTTAGCATCTTATTCATATTATTTGTAACAGTTAAAACAAGATACAGCACACACAACAGCATGTGATTATTTATTTGTCATTTAACTATCTCGGTATGTAATTTACAGTAGTCTGAAAGAGAAAACAGAACAAAATATCTTCTGGAATCAATCGGGAAAGATGCTTCGTGTTACTTGTGGGGAGGGGAGGGGGTAGAGATAGAAGCCACGTCGGGCTACGTGAGGGGAGGGGGGAGGAGGGGGTGGTGATGGGGGTTCACACAAGGCCAAAATGGAGCTACGTGGTTTATGGATGCCCCCTTATACACGGGGAAGGACTGGGGGCAGGGAATTGGGAAAGAATTCGACCATGGCTTCTTTGAAGTAAGCATACCACCTTTCGCCTGAAAAGATTCGCAGAAACCACGGAAATCTAAAATTTGGATGGCCGGAAATGGATCACAGAGGTAGTGATGAAGTTTTGATAAAATATTAAACTTGTAGCGTTCATAGCGGTGAAAGAGTGTACTGGGATTAAAGGAAAAATGAGTGGCAGAGGAGTTGGCGATACTGGCAGTGATCACTGACACAACATATAAATATCTGAAAGCAACTGACCTACTATTAACGGTGTGGAAAATCACCACTAAGAGGAATGAAAAGCACCATGGATTCATCCACTCCTTAATTGTTATGATGCAAGTATGAATCGTGTTTGGTGGGTGAGTGGTAATGCTCCGGCCTGCAATTACGAAAGAGACGGGTTCAAATCCCTGCACCTCCAGCCAGATTTCCGTTTTTCATGAATCCCTGCACCTCCAGCC
This sequence comes from Vandiemenella viatica, assembly GCA_031002005.1. Classification (NCBI taxonomy): domain Eukaryota; kingdom Metazoa; phylum Arthropoda; class Insecta; order Orthoptera; family Morabidae; genus Vandiemenella; species Vandiemenella viatica. Next base: position 90,767,068 of record CM061918.1, read on the forward strand.
AGATTTCCGTTTTTTATGGTTTGCAAAAATCACTTGAGGCAAATGCCAGTACAGTCTTCTTACACCATAGTGAATCGATGTGACAGGGAGTAAATAATAAATAATAATAATATAATATAATAAAGGTTTCGAATTTTTCTCCTGATGTTAGTATCCACACTGTTAGTTATTTCATCCAAGGAGTGGGTTTTCAAGGGATTTACCCTCAAAGGGACTCCAGGCGAATGATGGCATGGATCCTCCAAAGATAGACATGGCCGAATTCCTTCCCGTTCCATTTCCCGCCTCGAATGACGTCGAAGTGGAAGAGACGTAAAGCTATAAACATAAAAAATGGAGTTGCTTTAAAAAGTTAGACCAATTCAATGATTCGGATTGGTTACCCTTTGTACTGTAATACAGTAAGTGGCCTTAAAAAATCGGCTACAAGATTGCTGGTTGCGTAAAATCTCTTTGCTATTTGGAAAAGTATGTGATTTCTAGACTTCATATCTTTATAAATACAACGCCGTCTGCAAACAACTGTAATGTTCAAGTTTTCCAAACACATTACCCTTTAAGTGTAGGGTATAATCAGTGACTGTAAATGTAATGATCTGTATTCTATTTACGCCTCGTCGACGTCGAGGTCATTAGCGCGGGTAAGGATGGAGGACAAGGAACGGGAAGTAATTCTACAGTGGGCTTTTGAAGATAGCATCCCGGAATTTCCTTGGAGTGGTTTGGTGAAACCTTGGAAAACCCAAATCTGGATGGCTGGACGTGCATTGGAACTCGTGTCCTTCAAAAAGAGAGGCGAGAGCGTTACCACTCACCCACCACGCAAAGGTTTTAATAACTGTAATTATTCACATGTAAATCCATACATTCAGAGCCACTATTGCCACCCACATCAAACCTCCCAATAATAAAGCTTCAGGGAACAGAGTTAAACTATAGCGATTTTGTAAAACATCTGGGAGGCATAGTAGATAGTAATTTAAACTCGTGTGAAAATACTGTCTCAGTATGTCGAAAAGCTTTCTCTTCTCTTCAAGTTCTGTATAAATGTAAGAAAATCTTCCCCACTCATTTGAAAAAGTAATTGGTGCAGACCCTTGTGCTTCCCCCTATCGATTACTGTTATGTTGTTCAGCAAAATTTGAGTTCGGCAGACATAAGGAAACTTGAACTTGTTATGTGACCTGCGACTCTACGACCATGTCTCAACATCATATGATCGCTTACAGTGGTTGTGCGTTTGCGATCGACGACGATTCCACACTCTTATGTCTCCTCCACCGCATCATATATCTGAAACTCCCGACTACCTTTGTTCCTAAATCTCATACCTAGGACATTCCCATAATATTAACACCAGATCCCTGAACTCAAACATACTAACCATCCACTCCCACAGCTCGGAAGCCGTAGTCAATTCGTTCTTAATTTCAGCGGCTAGATTGTGGAATGATCTTCCTCTGAAAATTAGAACTACCAAAAACATCGACCCATTTTTTTTTTTTTTTTTGTTTTGTTTTGTTTTGAGAATGCATTTCTTATTCGAGCGCTAGCTAAACGACCACTGAATAACGTATTTTAGAATTGAATTATATTGATTTATACTGGGTCCACCTATTTATTCTGCTTTCCGTATTATTATTTTGTGTCTTGTTTCTTCATCCCACTGGTATTGTGTTTGTACCGTTTACTTCTTTAACTTTCTCTAGCTTTAGTTTATGACTGACTAGTTAAACATGAATAGTATTAAGATTTTAGTTAGTATTATTCATTTTTTTTGTTAGTATTATTCTTGAAACTAATTTAGGCCAAATGTTATATAAGTGTTGTATACTGTTTGTTTGCGTAAGATGTGTATTATATACACCTGGTATGATGTAAGAGAGGGCTTGCCAGGAAAAATAAACCTTTAAATAAGTAAATATACTATATGTGCGAAACTGTATGAGGAATAAAAACTTTTATCGCAACATTTGTTTGTAGACGCCGTGTTATTTATAAAATATATTCATAAGTAACTGCGGGAAATGACGTACAACTAGATCTGTATGGAACTAGACTTTCCCTTTTGTAAGAATTTAGCTCGAGCACTGGACGTTTTTCTCCACGGTGAGTTTCACGCCTGGGCAGTTCCGCTGCTGCACGTGTCATAGGGAGTCCTGGTATCGTTACCTGACAATTACCCGCACCTACCAGTTTCACGGTCCACCACACTGATACGCCCACTCCACTGTACGGGGCCTCAATGTATATACCGGCTAACCGAGGCGAGACGGCACCTGACCAGCATACTGCTAGTTTCAAGGTAGTGGCTTTGAAAAAAGTGAATGTGTTAAGGGGCGCGCGACAGAACTTGCAGTGGTACTAGAAACCGACTGTTGTGGTCATACGCCACACCCATATCAGATCAGTAAATCTTATCTTATATATTGAAGTGTACCGGTTAACTGTACCTTCTTTTATCCTTTAATTTTTTTTTTTTTTTTTTTTTTTTTTTTTTTTTTTTTACTTGTGGCTTTACGCCTAATCGATGTCGAAGTCATTAGATGCGGAATGAGATTGGGGACAAGGAACGGAAAGGAATTCAGCCTTTTGAAAGAAGCATCGTGCCATTCGCCTGGAATGATTTGGGCAAACCTAGAAAAACCCAAAAATGGATGCTCGGACGGGGATTCGTACCGGTGTCCTCCCGAATGCGAGGCCAATGCGTTAATCACCTACCCAAAACGCTCGGGAGGGGGGGGGGGAGAGTGCTCTTGAATAAACTAGCATATTCTACAATACGACACAAGATACATTTTTCAGTTACTAATAAATATTAATAACTAGCGGAGTTCTCGGCGTTGCCCGGTATAGTTGGCGTAGATTTACCCGTACACTATTTTTATTCCCGCAATGAGAAACATTTGCATAAAGATTCATAAAATTCGCGCCAAATTTTTTCTGAATTAAAGCAAACTTAGATTTACCCACCCCCTACCAAGAAACAGATAGGTTGAAGTTTATTTCCAAGTACACTATTTTCATTCGTCCGAAAAGATTGATGTGTATAAAGCTTCATTAATTCGGTTAAGAAATTGCATTACACTTTACTAAATAACACTAGATGTTAGAAACTCACATTTTTTTCAATTGCGAAGTGAAGAGATATACTTTCTGCTCGTAATGCCAGATACTTTAACTCCACAGATTCAGCCTTTTATACAAATATCAAAAGTGAATCCAGAATAATATTAACGGAAGTAAATGATTTAATTCAAACAGAAGACTAATGCTGATGGCCAGAGAAATATCTCTGTTGTTTTTACGGCTATCTACAGCGTTTAAAAATTGAATATCGCGAATTAAAGGAAAGAATACTTCATGTTTTGTTTAATGTAAAAAATTATTGTAAAGTTATCATATTGCTTTCATTAAAGTCTATGGTCAGAGACATTGTAGTTGTGTGTTTAGTGCAAAGTATGCAACATCTAATCCTGGCATCTTTGGGATTTGTCATCACACGTTCAGAATTTCATTTAATGCTCCTGCGTTATTTAATGTCGAAACATAAGAAATGCCAAACAACTGAATTGAGATTCTAAGCTTCAAAACGGTGAAAACCCCCATCGAAATCTGCTAAGTAGTTTCCGAGTTTTTATAAAACAAATATATCCGGTTTTCGTTTTATAGATATAGATTTATATGCAACATATTTAGCCTGTGTACCGAGTAGTTTTTACCCTGGAAATATTTGAAGTTGCGTGCAAAAACATAAAAACCTTCAAAATTGTTGAAAAACACGAACGAGGTCATGAGCATATACTTAATATAAAATACATAATATAAAATAATGTATTTATATATTTGTATTACGAATTATAAATGTACAATACTAATCCTATTGCCTGAGTTTATGTGAAGGCAAAGATTGAGGTTCAAGTAAAAGAAATAATTATGAAGTTATGAATGAATAACGTAAAAGAAACACTAGGATGACAGCCTTCATGTAGCTACAGGAATTAGTTAAGCTGTAAATAAAAAAAAAAAACTGATTGAATTGTATACAGTTTACTACGACGGCAGGCGAATAAATCACGCAGCAGTGGGAGTTGTAGTTAGTTTGTTATTAGGCACGGACAGCTGTGATATTTAAGTGGTGAATGGTGAATTGTTTAAATTGCGAAGTTATATATCATAAAGTTACCGACGAGTAATAGAAAGTAAAAGAGTAATAAACAAGACAAGGTAGTATAAACATTTTCATACAAGTAATAAAAGGGAAGAAATAAAAAGTTTTTTTTTTGGGGGGGGGGGTGTTTTTTTTTTTTACTTATGGCTTTATGTCTCGTCAACGTCGAGGTCATTAGAGGTGGGATGGAACTGGGGACAAGGAACAGGAACAAATTTGGCCATGGCCCTTTTGAAGGAAGCATCCCTGCATTCACCTAGAGTGATTTGGGAAACCATGGAAAACCCAAATCTGGATGCCCAACCGGGGATTCCAACCGCTGTCCTCCAGAATGCAAGGCCACAGGGGGACTGTAACTCGAGTAGTAACAACGTAAGTCAACTAAGTTTAAAAGGAGGCCTAAGATGTTCTTGTACTAGCTGGAAACGATCGAAAAAATAAGTTTATAAAGATTAGTTTAAGACACGGTTACCAAAAGTAAAACGTAATAATTGCATATAAAAGTCACGATAGATGAGACGATTCTTTCAAGAAAGCTTTCCTGAATTCCATCTTGTGTTTAGGTCAGAGTAGTAGGTAATACGAACCTAAGTTCTTGGTAAACAAGTTGCTAAAAGCTGGTATTTTAGTAAAAAACACTGGTGATTGGCCGTTTTTTGACGGAATAATAATAGTGTTCTGAAAAAATAATGATAGCGACCAAAGATATATTCACGTTACAACTGTATCTTTACAAAATTCCATAATTGACCTTTATAAGTAACCATCCCGCTATTGCCTGGATTGATTTCGGGAAACCACGGAAAACCGAAATCAGGATGGCACGCCGGATAAAAGGACGTAGCTATCCTGAATGGTTCGCGAATCACTTGTTGCAGGAGTCAAATCTCCCGGAGAAGATCCACCCTCAAAAAATGCAGGGGTTATTTCATCCGCAATGAATTGTTCATCCTTACTGAGAGGCACCGAGCCAATATTACATAGATTTTACATATACATCTACGTCACAATTTACATTTCTGATAGCTTCAAGACGGTCTTCTACCCATCTTCTCGGCTGAGTAGTTGGCGTGAAATCTGCAGTAGGCACAGTGGTTTCTCCTGTTAATTTCGCAACTGTAGTCGTTCAGGCATGAAAATTCAGTCAACCGTCACCAGGATGCTACCCTGTTTCACTTGGTTTGTAGACGATACAGTTGGTCTGCAACTTTGAAGCTCAATGCGAACAGAGTGGTCGCTACTTGCCAGCAGGTCAGTACCCCTGGCTCTGCTTCGCTTCACCAATCGCTCCGGTCGCATGCCTTCAGAGAAGAAAACTATCTAACTTCTAATTACGAGGGCCATTGGACACACAGAAAGAAGAGAGACAAGCTATGATCCAGGTTTTGTGCTTCAAAACGTTTTGAATGAAGTATTTTAAGCAATTATTAAGCATGAAAAAAGCTTAGAAATAGTGGGTTATTTGGCTGCGGACTATAGTTTCACAGGTCCATATCCCCGTCTCCATATGGATTTTAGAAGGCCCTGGACTTGTTCTTATCCTCTCGCAATGCTTTGTTTTTTCTTTTCTTTTGAAACCGAACGTGGAGGGTGAGCAGTAACGCTCTGTCCTGTCCTCGCATTTAGTAGAACGGAGGTTCGATTCCCCATTCAGCCATCTAGATTTCAGTATTGCGTGATTTCCTGAATACATTGCAGTCGAAATAGGGGACGGTTAATTCAAAAGGAATTCCTTCCTGTTCTTTGTCCCAAATTCTTTCCCGCCTGTCATAACTTCATTTTTTTTATTTATTTTTATTTTTTGCTTATGGTTTTACACTTCGTCTACATTGAGGTCATTAGAGGTGGGAAAGGACTGGGGCAAGGAACGGGAAGGAATTAGGACATGGAGTTTTGAAGGAAGTATCCCGGCATTCGCCTGGAGTGATTTGGGGAAACCATGGAAAACCCAGATCTAGATACCCCGACGAGGATTCGAACCAGCGTCATCACGAATGCGATAGCAGAGCGTTACCCTCACTCACCACGCTCGGCGTGACCTCGATGTTATCGAGGCGCGAGGACTACTCTACAATAAACAAAAAATTATCAAAGCGAAACTTTGTAATTCATGTTAGCAGAGAAGAAATAAAATCAAACATTTGAAACTTTATACTAAAGAAGACGCTCTAAAAGAAAGGGCAGTAAGGAATTAAAGTTTTCACAATATGAATTTGGAGACTAATGTTCGTAAATGAAAAACGGAAAATCTTGGAACAAAGTTTCACAGTTGCCAAAATGTTATGTTGGTTGATAGGGGTAGAGAAGAAGCGAAGAAATAAATTAAAAGAAAAATGTAGGGATGTATGAAGCAGGTAATGAATTACGTTTGTGGTAACCGATACGAAGAGATTAAGAAATTAAAGTTGAGTAAGTAGTAGTAAATAAATCTGTGAAACCATGCAGGATAAAAAAGAGAAACTTCAATCTGTTCATTTTTTTTTTTTTTTTTTTTTTTTTTACGTACCAACTAAAACACCTTACTGTTTTAGCCTCTGATATCTATTAGCGACATTATATATTCAACTTTTAATTGATACCATGACGTCATAGGCTTTTAATTCATCATAAAACGTTTAATTTTTCTGATGACTTTAAACTTTAGTGCAAATAAATCTCCAGGCAATAACAATCTTATATATAAAAATCAATGTTTGTTTGTTCGTCTTCTATGCATTCCTATACCATTTATCAGATTGCAATGAAACTTTGGAGAGTTTTCGAGTGTCGTCAGCGAAGGTTCCTGTGAAAAAAAAAATTCCAAAATGTCACCCCCTATTCCCCATAACACCCCATAATTTAGGCAAAACCACATTTTTTATCCGATTTAGATAAGAATTTGTACACTTACACTTTAAAACAAACAGAAAAATACTGCCTACGTATGATTTCCGAATATTCATCCCCTCTCCCCCTTTCCAACCCCATTACGTTTTTACCCCATAATTTAGGCAAATCCCATTTTTATCCGATTTAGATAAGAATTTGTACACTTACACTTTAAAACAAACAGAAAAATACTGCCTACGTATGGTTTCCGAATATTCATCCCCTCTACCCCTTTCCAACCCCATTACGTTTTTACCCCATAAGTTAGGCAACCACATTTTTTATTCGATTTAGATAAGAATTTGTACACTTATACTTTAAAACAAACAGAAAAATACTGCCTACGTTTGGTTTCCGAATATTCATCTCCTCTCCCCCTTTCCAACCCCATTACGTTTTTACCCCATAATTTAGGCAAACCACATTTTTTATCCGATTTAGATAAGAATTTGTATACTCACTGTTTAAAACAAACAGAAAAATACTGCCTACGTATGGTTTCCGAATATTCATCCCCTCTCCCCCTTCCAACCCCATTACGTTTTGACCCCATGAATTAGGCAAAACACATTTTTTATCAGATTTAGATAAGAATTTGTATACTTATAGTTTAAAAAAGAGAGAGAAATACTGTACACATTAATTTCACAAAAACCCAATCCCTCTCATCTCTTTCCACCACCTTAATTACCCCCTCTTCCCCATAACACCCCATAATTTAAACAAACCCGCAAACCGTTCGTCCGATTACGGCGAAGCTATGGTGAATTGTCGAGGGGATGTCGAAAATGGTTCCTGTCAAAAAAATTAAAAAACCCACCCTTCCTCCCCATAATTTAAACAAAACCACATATTTCATATGATTTCAATGGAATTTGCACACTTATACTTTGAAACAAACAGAAAAATACTGCCTGCATATGTTTTCCAAAGCGCATCCCCTCTCACCCTTTCCAACTGAAAATGAATGAAACAGCAGTTTAAAATTTAATTGTAAATATTTTTTCATTTAATCTATGTGCCTACTCAAATCCAGCAATAGTGAAGCATTGCCGCGTCAGCTAGTGTACACTAAAATTGACGATAGTTGAAAGAAATACACGCAATCAGCCAGCGTCTTCTGGCTTTTTTTTTTTTTTTTTTTTTTAAATGGCCCTTCTGGCTTACTTCTCGTTGACCGAGCGTAGCAGGTGATCGACAACGCTCTGGCCGGGAGGACGCGGGTTCGAATCCCCGTCCTGCGATCGAGATTTGGAATCACTCCAGACGAATGATGGAATGGTTCCTTCAAAAAGGGCATGGCTGATTTCCTTCCGGTTCCTTGATACCAGTCCTTTCCCGCCTCTATTGACCTTGTCGACGATGAGGCGTAAAGCCATAAAAAAAGGAAGAAGCCTTGTTGACGTCCAGGTCATTAAAGGAGGAAAAGGTCTAAGGGCAAGGAACTTTTTAGTTATCATTACAAGCTTTCAAAGGTATTATTATTCTGTATCGGTTCGGGGAAACCATGCGAAACCTTAATCTGGTATACCGGACTGGGATTCCAACCCGGGTCCCTCGAATGCGGGGCCAGAACTCTACCGCTCAACCACCACGTTCTGGCTCTGAATTGAGAATGATTGTGTGCATTTTAAATTTCTGAAGATCACTAACTTCAATTCACAGATAAATTCTACAGTATTTTGGAGATTCGCTAAGAGCGAACAAGGTTTTCAGTGACGTTACAATCTGACATCAACCACTACCCTGCCTCTGTACTACTGTTACATGCCAAAGATTGGTGTCCACGTCATAGTTATTGTTGTTGCCTCAACAGACTTCACAGTAGTTCGGTTACCCCAGAAACAGCACCGTACAGTTCGCGAATACCGCTAGCTGCAGTCAGCGTAACTTCTACTTCCAGCGTGGGAATTACAATCGTTTCAGATGTAATCTTTAGAATTATGATGTTGCTAGTGAATACACCAAAGTGGCGAATATCGGCAACTACGGTAATCTTTGTGGAGGATTTCGTTTGCCAGGGCCGGACAAACGAGAACACGACGAAAAGGTATGTTTCGTTTTACGTAGTGATATCTTAGGTCCTTTTTTCTTAACTGTTTTACTAATTCTGCGTTGTCTTGTGGTTTTCATTGTCTATTCTAATTATACTAAAACTTTTTGGGGCAGCACTATCATAACCACGGCGCCACAGTTTGATGATGGATTCTTATGTAACTCCACGCAACAAATCGAAAGTAAAGAATAAATATTTTTGAAATCTCGCTTAGTTCTCGAGATATCGAATGTCAAAAATTGTTTAAAGGGGGGACTGCACCACTTTCGGAACCTTCGCGAAACTGGTACTAACATGTTTATCAGTCGCTTCGTCAATATATCCTCTTCACGTTTTGCGTTCATACTTTGCGGAAAAGTCGCTAGAAATTTAATTAAAAACGCCGAAATATGAAAGGCTGAACCACTGCCAAATGCTATCAGCACTGCAAAAATACCATAAAAATTATCGGTACATGGATCATTTCAACCTAAACAGTTTCGTTTTGTCATAGAAATCGTGGTTAGGTTGAAATACGGTCTGGACCAAGTGAAAAAATTTTCGAAATTTTCGCTATGTGGCATCCATCACAGAAATGGCGTATTTGTTTACAATGAAAGCAATAGATTATCTCTGGTTGCTCGTTGATATGTAAGATGGCGGGCATCATCGTATTACAACTCGGATATATATTTTATCAATTTTGTGCCACTTTTTACAATGTAAAAGAGCTGAAAAGGCAAGAAAACATTACAACAGGGGATTAAATCAAAATTTAAGAGACTATCATTTATTTTTTTTTCAACGTTGGGCGGCATCTAACGGCTGTGCGTCATGTTATATTTCGGGATTTTTAATTATATTTCTGATAACTTTTCCGCAAAGTATGAAAGCAAAACGTGAAGAGGACATGTTGACGAAGGGACTGATGTAAGCTTCAACAGGTTAGTACCGCTTTCGAGAAGGTTGCTAAAGTGGCGCAGTCCCCATTATAGGTATAGTTCCTTGTACTTTTGGTGACGTCTTTCTTCTGGTCCAGGCCGTGTTTCATCCTAATCACAACCGCTAGGAAGAAAAGAGAAACACCTATTGTGCATGTCCACCCCATAGCTCCTTGTGGATTTATCGAAATTTTTCTTCTGGTCCAGGTTGCATTTTGACTTAACCACCTCACGTTTGAAACAGTATATTTCGAGAAAGAAGAGAGATATAAAAAAAAGTCGATTTGTCTTGTCGATTTACATAAGAACATCAAATTGCTGTGCCAAAGTTATCGTAGAAGCCCCCTTTTTGGGCATACCTATTTAAATTTATTGAGTCTCCTTGGGTGCCCTCAAACATGTGCGTCTTATTTTATTGGTGACTTACTATGTTTCCGTAAATCTATTATGATCTACATCGGCATATGTAGTCTGCAATTCACAAAACTGTGTTTCACAGACGATACCCGGTGCATTCCAACCGCGAATTGCGTGAGGGAAACATCCGTACGAAACCTAATTTCTCAAATCTTATCTCTTTTGTCATTGCGACTCAAATTGCTCAGTGGAAGAAGAATTTCGTCGCACTGGAAAATAATAGGTGTTGATATCATGCTTACAAATAAATTCAATCAAAACCCACGTTGTCTACACGCTATACAATCCTATCCCCATCCGTCTATCAGTTCTGTGACGCTTTCGTTAGGACTATGGCAAACAGTCACGAACCGAGCAACTCTTCTCTGTACTTTCTGCATACCGTATATAAATCCCTTGAGAAACGGATCCCGGGAATTCTACGATACCCGAACCACTGAAATTTGATAAATTTTATGCTCGATTTGTATATATCTCGACGAGACAAATCAAAAGTAAAGAATAAATTTTTTTGATATCTGACTTACTTATCCAGATATCGTATGTCAAAATTGAGATAGGTTGAAAAGCGGCCTGGAAAAATTTGGCCAATGCCATATTTGATGATGAATTCTTCTGTAACTTGAAAGAAAAGAATACCATTTTTTTGAAACATCTCTTTGTTCTCGAGATATCATATCTCAAAATCGAGGTGGTTACGTTGACATGCTACCTGGACCAGAAAAAAATCATCGAAGTCACTAAGAATAACACGGTGAACATGTAACAGATATTTTGTTTTCTTCCTAGAGGTGGTCGTTGGGTTTAAACATGGTCTGGACCAGAAGAAAATGTCACCAAAAGCACAAGGAATTATGTAATTGATTTTTAACATTCGATATCACGAGAACTAAGCAAGATAACAAAAAAAAAAACTTTTGATACGTCTCGTTGAGACATAGAAGAATCAACCATTAAATTTATCAAATTTTAGTGGTTCCTATATCGCTTTATAGCCAGCCCGGATCCCAAATGGTACAACAGTAGTTCATATGTGGACGCAGTAGTGTTTTGTACGCCTGCTCCTTTGTAAAAGCGTCGCAATTCTTTGAAATTCCACCTATGAATCACAGCCTAGAATTAGCCCTACCTACGACCGATGTTTTGAGCAGGTCTCATTTGAAGTTGCTTAGTGCTGATACGCCCAAAGACTTTAGGGAATCAACCTTCTCAATAACTGAACCATTTACTTTGTACTCCTGAACCAACGGATTATTTTTTATTTATTTATCTATTATTATTTTTTTGTAAATATTGCCCGAGTCACGGACTGGAATAAATTCGGAATAGGGGACAGTTTACCAAAAACATTGAAGGAGTTAACAGTTGCAGTTCATAAAGGGCAGGGGTAGGTGTGCGGCGAAAAATCATGACATGGGAAAGTGGGGGAGTGTTACATCGCAGTTGAATCTAAATTAAATTAAATTAAAATTATCCGTGTAAACAACCATGAAGACTATTCAGGAAAGGCGAAATTCTCAAAACAAACATGGTTTACATAACTAATAACTTAGTATGTGTATGTTTTATTTTAGATAATTTTCAAAATATTTTTCTAAATAGCTTATTGGGAAAGGGTATTCTCAGATCATATTAATGAAGAAAATAATGCCTCAGATTGCCTGAACATGGTTAGAAAAGTACAACTCAGAAAAATTGATCAAAAGAAATTAAAGATCATTATAAACATCATGGGTCCGTCAAAGAAGAGGGAAAACACAGACTTATCCACAATAAGCATTTTAACCTACAACTTGAGAGCGTTGTATAAGCTATGAGAAAGAGGAGATAGTTCTTTATGGTCACATAATTTGGATGGATAATCAAAGACTCACCTCCAAGTTCTTCAGCACCGTCACTAGAGGGAAGGTTCCGATACAGCTGGAACTTCTTCTGAATTAATGATGTCAGAATTAGGGAACCAAGGAAATTAAAAAAAAAAATAGGAATCCTAAAACCTTATGATATAGCCCACGATATTGGTTTTATTCCTGGTCCAGGTCTAATTTAGCACGATAAATGCGGAACTACTTCCATCCGTATGAAATAATAACATCAGTAATTCGGCGCTTACGAAAGCAACCTAAATTATTTACGAAACTAAACTCATTGTGAATTATTCCGTAAAAAATTGTATCAGTTGTCATTCAAGACCTGTCTGCATTTCGACATAACCACAACTTCTACTTATATTGCTGTTCAAAATTGACAGTTTCTATAACCCGTGTACGAATTCATTCATAATTTCACCCACTGGAAATACTTACGTGTGTCTGATACAATGACATCAGTATTAAAAGCAACTAATAATTAATATATTAATTTAAACGCAGTACGTACTTTTGTATTTCAGTGTTTCGGCAAATCATTTCTTCGAGTATATTATAACAGTTACTTAAAACATCTACATCGGATATCAATATCTTATAAGCCAATAAAAAATTGAATGCAGTGTTTTAGTAATTCGTTTTCATCGCCAACTAAGTACAATTTTCAGCAATAAAGCTCATAATATTGAAAATTATGTAATGTAGATATTTCTTAGCTTACTGTAACAGCGATATCACAATGCAGAGATTAGAAGAATAATCTACTTTGAATGAATTTTAATTAAGATAAGGCAACTGTCGATTTTTGCGAAATACATACTTTTCTTTTAATGTGGTGAAAGCTCGTGTGTTCGTGGATGCTCAGCAAAGTAGAACTGTTATTAAATAATGCGCATAATCTCGAACACCTCCTGTCGCTGTTGGTTGGACAGCGGAGGCGCGAAGCGTGACGTCACAGTGTGTCAGACTTCAGTACATAATGACCAAGAGTAGTATAGATAGATGGATAGTAGTAGCGATCCAGTACGTGAATAAAGGTGTCGAGTTAGTATTTAGATATTAATGTTTAAGGTTAACCTATTTCAAAGATAGAGCAGTAGATAGATGGACATCATGACCGTTCTTTTTTTTTGCTTCATAATATCTTATTCCCTCGGAACTGTTTGTGTAAGAGTTTTCCCCTCCTGTTTTCTCGATGACTTTCCCCAAAGGGCAAGGTGGCAGGTGAAGCGGATTCTCCACTTTCCTCTTGATCTTATCAGCAACGACCCTTATTACGTCGAGAAGGGTCTCGCGAAGGTCAGGCAGAGGGCAGTGAGGGACGGTACAACTTGAGTGGGGAGAAATCGCGGAAAACGCCCTTCTGGGGGTAGTTTTTAGTAATGGTGGCGTGGGAACTACGGTGGTAGGGGTTGCTTATTGGTCCCTTTGGGGGCTGTTATTGGCCCTGCAAGGAGAAGTGCAAACCTTGCCTCGGGTTAAGACGGGGCAGGGGTGAATCTTCAAGTAGCAATACGACATTTGGTTTCTACGAACAGAGATGGTTGGTCTCTGTTACGCCCTTGATATCAGAGTTTCTAGTGACGCGAAATGTTCAAATTCTTCATTTGTCGTTCTTATTGCGTTTAAGCGCATGTCTCTGAAATATTTTAAGATAATAGTTTGATACCCCGCTTCTATCATAGCCACTATCCAGTAAACAACTATCGCTATTATTATAACACAAACTACTTTGTTGGTAGATACCGATGACAATTTACTCTTTTAAATATTAATGCGTATGCGTCCGTTTAATCTCTCAGTGTGAACTAGTTTCGTAGGGAATCGGAGGATTCCAGTTTGGATTTCTCGTAGTTTCGGTCTGGTATCAATGTCAAAATTTAGTGCTGATTGAGGGAATACCAACGGCATAACGGTACGTCACGGACATCCTCATGCTACAGTTTCGTGGTGTATTATTTTTAAGACAATCTTCGGCCACACGCGGGATGTATCTCTGTAAACAGTCTGTGTGATGATGCGCTACTCACGTGGCCAGCAAGATCCCCAAATCTGTCAGCGATAGAACATGTGTGAAACCAGCTGAGATGTCAACTTCGTCCCAGTGCCAGTATCCGGGATATCAAGGACTAGTTACAACCGTTGTGAGTCAGATTGCCTCAGAAGTGGATACAACGGCTTTATGACACCCTTCTAGTGTTGCAAACTGAAAAGAAAAAATAGCTTTGTGAAAAAAAATAAAAAAACATGAAAACTACCTAGCACCCTGTTTTTTTTTTTTTTTCAGAAATCACTATATTTGATAAATTATAGATTTATTTGCGGAACCTACATGTTGCATGTGTGTTTTAAATCTCACTGAATCATACAATGTCTTACATAATAATTCATAAATGTATCTAGTTAGGTAACATTCATCCTCTATGTCAGTACCACATGCACTAGTATCAGCACTACCAACACTAGTTCGGTATGTTTCGAAGTTTTCTGTTTCTTCTTCTGTCTCCTCCAGCTCCATAACTTCTGAAATAATTACATTTTCTTTTACTGGTTGTCCTTGTATTGTACGCAAAAGATTTTGAGATTGTAATTTTAAATTGTGAGCAAAGTACACACTGTGCATAAAGACTGCACCGATAGTTCTGTATTACGGTATTTTAAGTTTGAATTTAAATCTATTATCATACAAAATAGGAGGTTTACTTCTTTTCAATCGTTGGTTTACACCAACGGTTGCAAAGAAACGATTCATAATTACTGACAATTTAATGAGTCAGTACCACTATACTCTAAGAGTTAACAAGTATACGAATATAAAGAAAGCACAATAAGTAATAAAAAGAGGCAAAAAACCCTAGATAAATTTCAAATTCCAATTTTTTAAAAAGATTCGTAGGTCTACAGATACATTCGTAGGGCTGCCAGCACTAGTTCAAGTAGCGAGTATATCAATCCAAACAACGGTGAACGGGTATTCCTTCTCGTGCAACCTAGCCTCTTCTGGAAATCCCCACTCATCAAAGAAATTTCTGTCAATGTTGCCAATATTTTCGTATTTTTTTTCCAACTGAACCAGATAAATATAGTAGATTTAAAAATTAGGATAAGTACTTAGAATAAACTATTAAATAAGTCATATTAAACGATAACTGCCTTACAAATTTGAGATTTCGTAGTTGTGAAAAAAAACGTGTCCCAGAAAAAAAAACATGTTTTTTTCATGTGTGGTTTTTTTTTTTTTTTTTTTTTTTTTTTGCAACACTACAACCTTCCCAATCGATTAAGCGCATGCATCCCGACCAGGGGTGTGCAACGTCATACTAATAAATGGGTTCATATTGCGAAATTGTTTGTAAATTTTACTCGATTTTATAATCTCTGAAATAACGTCACATAAGCCCCATCAATCCGTAGTGTAGAAGTGTAATTATAATGCGGTTCAAGCAAGGTACCTTTCCACAACACCTGCACCAAATAGACCTCAGAAATACAGATTTTTGTGATTGTAGTAATTTAGAAACTGGCGATGTAAATCATCCAATATTTATCATGTGCTATGTTTCAAAACCAAAGATCAAACTTGTTGAGTCACGTCAGTAGACTTGTATACCTTTCCCCGCCAGTAGCTATCCGTTATATGCTTCACGGCAAATACACTGCAGTATACAAGTACCTAATCAGTTTCATTACGAAAACTAATTTTAGGGTCTAGTTGAATAAGTTAAAAAAAAAAATTGTTTGTGCACGTATTTCTGTGTCTCGTGTCACATATTGCTACTCCAAAACATTTCAACCGTATTTCATTTGCTTAGTTCTTTGTGTTATGATTGTTTATGTAGGTCTTCTACGCTTATAAGTATTTTGCCCATTGTTTGTGCTTTTCTTGTTAACATTGTGCTTATCTGTGCAAATGCCTGATGGGATGCTTAGTGTAAAGTAGTTTTTAGGGCAAAAAAAAAAAAAAAACAACAGAAAACACACTCTCACCCAAAATATCGATAACTACGGCTATGGTCGAGGCCAGAACTTTTCGGACAGGGTAGCAAGTGCTGTACTTACGATGTTGCATTATACGTAACTTAACCGTTAAGAAAGAGTGAACGATATTTGTTAACGTAGCTGCTCTGCTAGATGAAAATGAGAACCAACAATAATATATATTCTGGTTGAATGTGGCCTCTGACATATTACAGAAGAAAGTTAAGCTCCGGAAAAAAACCGAAACGAGTAAAAAAATACAGTCCTAGAGCAGTGAAGAGACAGCTTAAGTGCTGTTCACGATAAGCCCATCCCTCCAAAAGAGATAGTCTGACAGGATGACTAGGCAGGGGAGAAGCGGACACGGCAGTGGGAAAAGTATACAAAATTCACCTCCATTCCATCTTGTTATTCAGAAACAGCTTCTAAGACCGTCAAGCATGTCGGACTAAACGCAGCCCGTATGCTTATTAAATAGAATTGTTATCACATGACTCTCATAACACTGATTTTTGTAATGCTTACACATTTTGATTATAGTTTACTATACGGTACAGTTGGTACTGCTGGTGTCCGAAATAATAACAACAGTAGTATTGCGCCAGTTAAAGTTAAAAAAAAAAAAAAAAAAAAAAAAAAAATCTTAACAACTTACGTTAAGCCACATAATATTAGTTTTAATCCTTATCCAGGCCGCATAGATCGCGATATATGTAGAACTAATTTCATCCCCTTGAAGTAATGTTTTCAGTAGCATGGCGCTCATGCACTTTAAATATATTTAAAAAAATAATAATAATTGTGCTGTAAGGTTAAATTTCAGCTGTTATTCTCACCCATAATAAATTTCAGTCTAATCATAACCTTAGCTAACACTGCTGATCGAAATTTAAAGCTTTCATGTTACATATCTATGGACAAAGAATTTAACGAAAACATGCACATCGAATACTCAATAAAGAAGCAACTAATCTTATATATATATATAAAAATAGACGTGTTTTTTCCTATATTTCACTTTTCAGCCACCACTACCTAGCACAGATCACTGATGTTTGAGGGTGGAAGTAGCATGGAGTTTCCTGTCGTGCACAACGTTGGCCGAATGCCGATAGCTGTGGGGATGTGGGAGATATAATGATTAAAGTTGGTCAGTGCAGGGCGTTTTCATATTTCGACCAAAAATTCGTATCTCCGTATACTTCTCTTTCCTGCCACAACTACATACAATAGACCTTTGGTGTTTGTGTGTGGTAGTAGAATCGTCTTTCCTGTCGTGCACTATGGTTGTTAGATGACGGTATCTATGGGGGTGTGGGAGATATGGGGGTTGAAAGTGGTCGACCTGTGGCAATTTCATACTTCGGCCAAAGACAAAAGTGTCATGGTGTATCACTTTTCAGCGAAAACTATAGATCACAGATAACTGGCGTTTGTGTGTAGTAGTAGCACAGAGTCACCTTTCGATCACAACAGCGGCCGAATTTCAGAAACTGTGGTACTGTGGTACATATGGTGGTTGTAAGTGGCCGACCAAGGATATTTTCGTATTTCGACTGTCTCCGCATATGTCACTTTTCTGCCACAACTACATAGCATAGAGCATTGGTGTTTGTGTTTGGTAGTAGAATCGTATCTCATGTAGTGCACTATGGTTGTTAGATGTCGGTAGCTATGGGGGTGTGGGAGAAATGGGGGTTGAAAGTGGTCGACCTGTGGCAATTTCATACTTCGGTCAAAGACAAAAGTGTCATGGTGTATCACTTTTCAGCGAAAACTATAGATCACAGATAACTGGCGTTTGTGTGTAGTAGTAGCACAGAGTCACATTTCGATCACAACAGCGGCCGAATTTCAGAAACTGTGGTACTGTGGTAGATATGGTGGTTGTAAGTGGCCGACCAAGGATATTTTCGTATTTCGACTATCTCCGCATATGTCACTTTTCTGCCACAACTACATAGCATAGAGCATTGGTGTTTGTGTTTGGTAGTAGAATCGTATCTTATGTAGTGCACTATGGTTGTTAGATGTCGGTAGCTATGGGAGTGTGGGAGAAATGGGGGTTGAAAGTGGTCGACCTGTGGCAATTTCGTACTTCTGCCAGAGACAAAAGTGTCATGGTGTATCACTTTTCAGCGAAAACTATAGACCACAGATAACTGGCGTTTGTGTGTAGTAGTATCACAGAGTCACCTTTCGATCACAACAGCGGCCGAATTTCAGAAACTATTGTACTGTGGTAGATATGGTGGTTGTAATTAGCCGACCAAGGATATTTTCATATTTCGACTGTCTCCGCATTTGTCACTTTTCTGCCACAACTACATAGCATAGAGCATTGGTGTTTGTGTTTGGTAGTAGAATCGTATCTTATGTAGTGCACTATGGTTGTTAGATGTCGGTAGCTATGGGGGTGTGGGAGAAATGGGGGTTCAAAGTGGTCGACCTGTGGCAATTTCATACTTCGGCCAAAGACAAAAGTGTCAAGGTGTATCACTTTTCAGCGAAAACTATAGATCACAGATAACTGGCGTTTGTGTGTAGTAGTAGCACAGAGTCACCTTTCGATCACAACAGCGGCCGAATTTCAGAAACTGTGGTTGTGTGGGAGATATGGTGGTTGTAAGTGGCCGACCAAGGATATTTTCGTATTTCGACGAAAGGCATGTGTCTCCGCAGATTTCACTTTTCTGCCACGACTACATAGCATAGAGCATTGGTGTTTATGTGTGGTAGTAGAATAGTGTCTGTTGTCGTGCACTATGGTTGTTAGATGTCTGTAGCTATGGGGGTGTGGAAGATATGGGGGATGAATTTTGTCGACCTGCGGGAATTTCATATTTCTGCCTAAGAAGCAAGTGTCACGGTGTATCACTTTTAAGTGAAAACTATCAATCGCAGATCACTGGCGTTTGTGTGTTGTAGTAACACAGAGTCTCCCATCGATCACAACGTTGGCCGAAATTCGGTAACTGTGGGAGAGTGTGAGATATGGTGTTTGAAATTGGTCGATCATGAATATTTTCATATTTCATCCAAAGACTTGTGTGTATCCTTAAATTTTACTTTGCTGCCAGAACTACATAGCGCAGAAGACTGGTATTTGTGTGTGGTAATAGTTTCGAGTCTCCCATCGTGCACTATGGTGGTTAGATGTCTATAGCTGTCAATATGAATTCTTTACAATCACGAACGAAGTCGTGGGTACCGGCTAGTAATTAATATTTTCTTCTTCTCTTCGATATCGGCCATCTAAGGACCACGAAAAGTAATCCCGTGCATTCATTTCAATCCTTCTTTTCTTGACTTCCAATAGTTCTTCATCCTTTCATTTTGCTGTTTCCTCCTATATTTCGTCCATATCATACTAAATTTCCTCTTCTCCTTCTCCTGGAAACCCTTGAAATTTTGGATCAGTTTCCTAAAAGTT
The DNA here is from genome assembly GCA_031002005.1 of Vandiemenella viatica. Classification (NCBI taxonomy): domain Eukaryota; kingdom Metazoa; phylum Arthropoda; class Insecta; order Orthoptera; family Morabidae; genus Vandiemenella; species Vandiemenella viatica. The sequence goes on from CM061918.1 coordinate 90,786,779, forward strand.
GCTCTATCTTGTATTAAATCTTCTGTTATTCCGATCTCAATCATATATTCCTTTACTTCTTGGATCCGCTGGTTGCCCTTCTTACTATTGTAAATATGGTTGAAAATTCTTTTTCTTTGTTGCTATCCATTCTCATTATCTGACCAAAAAACTGGTTCTCCCCTTTCTTTATAGAGTTCTTTATTGAACCGGTATCTAAACTCACAATTTTCAGTTTTTAATGGTCCCGAAATTTTTCTCATGATTTTCCTTTCCGTTTTCTCTATTTACATTACATTACAATTAATTACATTAATTGTAATTGTAACATATTTTAGTATCAAATTAATTAGTTACTGAGCAAATAAAACAATAAAATACTGTACATAAGTGTTAGACATAACTGTCTCAAACTAGCTATAAAGCCCCATGCAAAAAAATTAAGATGTAGGCAGTTGTGATGTGGCAGATAATAGGAAAGAGAGGAATGTATTTTGAAGAATATCTAAAAACAGAAGTAACATTTTTTCTTCAATATGATTCGATGAATATTTAAAAAAAAAAGAAACATTGATGTTTCTTCTATGTACGCCTTGACTGTTTCCAGGCGTGGTTGGCTACCGTGGTGGGTGTTTACCCTCCATGGAAACGTCTGGGAAGGCGAACTGGAGTGGTTTCCCGTTGCTTTCTCCAGTGTCCATAAGTGTAGTCGTAGGTGTGGCTGACTCTGATAGTGTGTCTGCTGAGTGGTATGAAGGAGATATGAAGAAAAGGTAAAGTGTAAAACACGGTGCCAGCCTATTCAGGCCTACTCTTCCAAAAGACACTATGAGTCCCTTCATGCTCAACGTCCCAGTCCGACGGACAAAACACGATCAACAGTGTCGTATGACCTCACTGCGGAGACATTTTGGGTATAAACCAGGACTTTTGCGCAGAATCTGGTGACTAGGTACGTACTGTGCACTACTACCTCTCCTACCCTGCAGGCCAAGTCCTGATGGTGAACACTTTTTATACCAGGAATTGAACCATCTAACCCCGTGTCAGAGGCGGACACCATCAATAGTGGCACAACCAACGAATATGTGACAATCGCGCACAGTGACAATCGCGCACAAGCGGGTCGTCTCTTGCTACCTGCTTTTAGCTACCAATTAGTCACCGCTACAAAAGCATGCTGGATTCTGCCCATCCCCTCGTAACCGGACCGCTTACCACTGTTCGCATTCACTGCTGCCTTGAGTATCACAGTTTTAGTCATGGAAGTTACTTCAACTACACATGGAAAGCCGTGTGCGCATTATGACGGGTACAGCTATCGAGAGTTTAGAAAGAAAGAAGATGGAACGATCACCTGGTGCTCAAAACAATGTCGTGGAATTTTGAAGAGTAAGGATGCTGCCATACTGAATGTTACAGAGCATATATGTGGACCCCCTGACGACGCAGGTGTTGAAGTACATCAGAAACTTCATGCGGCAAAGAAGAGAGCTCGAGCGGAAGATAGTTCAATTTCAAAAATTTACTCTGAGGAACTAAGAGATCTCCATAATAAAAGCTACGAATTTGTAACTGAAATGCCAGCCCAGTCAACTCTGAAGAGAAACTTGTACCGTCAGAGGAGTATATCACAAGGAAACCAAAAGGAGCCAAATAATCCTGACGAAGTGATCTTGTGATGATGAATTGTTGAAGATGGGAGATGGAGGCAGTGTCCTTCTTACGGATGATATGGAAAATGAAAGAATAATTGTTCTGAGTGGTGAAAGAGCCAAACAAAGTTTAAAATTACACGAACAATTATTTATCGATGGTACTTTTAAAAGTGCCAGTAAACAGTTCTCCCAAATGTACTCAATGCATGCGGATTACGGCAGCACTGACGAAGAAACAAACATACATCCTGTGGTGTTTACACTCTTACCTGACAAAAAGAAGATTACTTATGTACGTATGTTTCGTGAAATTATCAAGACTGCACCAGAATGGGCCCCTAAGACAGTGACTGCAAATATTGAAAATGGTTCAGTATCTGATCTCAAGGAAGTGTTTACCTCAACGGAAGTAAAAGGCTGTTTTTTCACATAAAAAATGTATATGGAGAAAGGTTCAGGAGCTTGGACTAGCGCGTGAGTACAAAGAAAATGAGGAACTTCGCCTCCGTATTCGTATGTGCCTAGCTTTGGCTTTCCTTAAACCAGAAGATGTGACAAATGGTTGGTTGGAGATCCAATCACAGGCTCTTAAGAACTCAAAACTATTGGAGTTTTTCGACTAATTGATAGACACTTGGCTTGAGAATGAACAAATCCGAATTCACATGTGGAATTGTCACAAAAGACGTCATCGCACGACTAATGTTGTTGAAGGATGAAATAATAGGATTAACAACGTACTTGGCAGACCAAACCTGAAGCTTAGAGACGTGTTACTTTGTTTGAAGATGGAAGCCGAGTCTTCAGGTCTCATGTATATGAGATCTGAATTGATTCTTCAAGGAAAGAGAAGAAAAACCACATACCACAAGTTGGACGAAACAATTGTAAAAACTGTTGACAGATATGAAAAGAGCGGCGACATCAGATCATGTCCTACAGGCACAAGCTTGAATAAATGTAGGTCTACTGTAAATAATAATCAATTATGACGAGTCTCTCTGTCTGATTTGGATAATTTTAAATAAATGTAAATAAGTTGTAAATATTTATTATGACGAAGCTTCTTGGCTGAATTTAAACACTTTACTTAGTTTTACTTTTTGACGGTGCGAGCCAGTGTCGTGCTGATAAAAATGGTGAAGCGGTAGGTAGATTGCGGAAATTTCTGGTCCTTTATGACCAAATTTTATTTTGATGTTACTGATTGACTGACAAAAGTGTCTTTCTTCTCTTCAACCTCACTTCCAGGTTCATCAGATTTTCTTGAAATGCACCCTTTAAGCAGACAAATTTAAGATTACATTTGTGTTTTACGATAGCAAAAATAAATTGTAGAGAAAAAGAGTACGTTTGTTTCATTGTGTTTGAATGTTTAGTTTCAATTTCCTGTATATTCGGTCTGGTGACTCACAGTGTTACGGCGCACGATTTGGGCTCCATTGTATGTAATTATTACAGGCCTTAAAATTGACGTTCACCTCTGGCAAGCCTTTAGTGTGATGATGATTTGTCAATGCTGCGTTCCGTAAATAATAAAGTTCACGGGAGAGGGGAGAGTGTGGCCCGACCTTTAAACTGTGCGCGATTGTCGCTGTGCGCGATTGTCACTGTGCGCGATTGTCACGACACCCAACCAACAGAGCAAAGGTGGCCGTCAGGGCTTTATTAGGAAATTTGATAAGACCTGACTATTTTACTGTCGATGTTATTTATACCCAGGCGAAAAATTTTGGTGTTGCTGTTTGTCTGCGAAACATGTAAATTGTGTTCTGTACGGTAAATGTGTTTTTTTTTTTTTGTTTTTTTTATAAAAAATTATCTTCACTTTCACTGGAGAAGTGCGTCCGTTTTGGCGACGGTTCAAAGTAGCTCTTCAGCTTCATCTTCCGACTTTTGTATGTGAATACATAGGATACTGGATGGAGATATGGGACCGTACCAGCAATCCATGACTCTAACTTGGTCCCGTTGTTTCTCTCCGATCCACTGTAATGTCCCAACTAGGGCTATCACACTAACATGAGTACGGATGTTTGATCTACCGATCCGGTTGAGGTATTGTGCGGTACCTGAGCCGAAGCCCCCCCCCCCCCCCCAACCACACCAAGCTATCATACTACTTCACTCCGTCCCCGCCTTGGGATTGGACTCTACCGAATCATCCAACGTTGCCGCAGAGATTTCCACCACTCCAGTGGAGACGGTGAGGCATTACCCAATTAGTCACCACTTACGGGTGCCCACGGGGAGCGCGCGGACGAAGCGCTGCCACGAACCAGGCCGAAGACCCTTCCGAAGCCTGGTCGTATAGCGAGCCTCTCTGTTTGTCCCGCGGCAACCCAGCCCCACCTGCGTCCCTCAGGTCACGGTGGAAGCCGCAGCGACCGGGCAGCTTATGGGACCCGCTCACAAGCATATGAGCTCCCCGCACCCCATTAACTCCCTGTGGCATCTTTGAAGCGCCCCCACGCCTGTCTAAGCTACACAAAGCACCGTCGTAGCGCACGAGCGTAAGCATTCAGAGCGGTGTTACCATGTGATATTATTATTATTATGTGGTAGTTATTGCTATTCACGGAAAAGATATACAAGACGATAACATCAAGCGACGAAATAGTGTGCTGCGTTCTCACAAAGAAATATTACCCGTACCTCCTGATCTTACTCTGTTCTATACAAGTAAATGACTATCATAACTGTACCCACAATAATTAAAATCCATTGTAATCTATATCTGAAAATATTATTTTCCGTCACATCACCTACATCTACATCTATACTCTGCAAATCACAAATACTGTGGGTGGCAGAGGGTGCTAAGCACCAATCCTAATTCTGCGCATTCCAATCCCGAACAGATAGAGGAAAGAAGGAATACATAAATGAATCAGTACGGCATCTTATTTCTCTAATCTTATCCCTCCTGTCATTGCGACCTATATAGATTGGCGGAAGAAGTATTTCGTTGCACTCGTAACTTAAAGATTTTCGCATATTTTCCAGCAAATTCAAACGAAAACGACGTCGTCTGTCCGCCAAACAATCCCAGCCCAACCCACGAATCAGCTCTGTGACACTTACATAAGGACTGTAACTAGCAGTCGCGAATCGAGTGGCTCTTCTCTGTACTTTCTCTAATGTGTCAATCAATCCCTTGCGATACGGATCCCAAATTTCATAACAGTATTCCAAATGCGGCCGTACTAGTGTTTTGTACGCTATTTCCTTTGTATTAGCATTACAACTTCTCAAAATACGTCCTATGAATCGTAGTTTGGAATTAGCTTTGCCTACAATGGAAGTTATGTGCAAGTCCCATTTCTTGTTGCTTTGTACTGTTACGCCTAGATACTTCAGGGAATCCACAGTGTCAACAACTGAATTGTTAACTTTGTACTCCTTAGCAAGCGGGGTCTTTTTATTACTTATGTGCATTGCCTTGCACTTTTTACAGTTAAGTGTAAGCTGCCATTCACGGCACCATTTCGAAATAACATCCATATCGCGCTGAATTTCTAAGCAATCGTCGGAGCACCTCACTTCCCTATAAATAAGTGCATCATCAGCAGAAAATCGCATCCTGCAATTAACGTTGTCACCGAGATCGTTTATAAAAATTAAGAAAAGAAGTGGTCCTAATACACTTCCTTGAGGAACGCCCGAAGTAACATCTAGTATAGAAGAGGCTTCCCCGTCTTCAAAGACATACTGTGACCGACCAGTTAGAAAATCGCGTATCCATTCGCAAATCTGATCAGATATACCGTACGCTCGGATCTTCGCTAAGAGTCGGTTGTGTGGTACAGAGTCAAAAGCTTTCTGAAAATCCAAGAAAATAGCATCAACTTGTGATTCTGCGTCAATAACTTTCATATTAAGTTTGCTAATTTTACTCCAAATCGCACACATAATTAGTTATGATGAGCAGAAGTATAGATCTTGGTTCACTATCTTTTATGCTTTAGCTCATTGATTATTCACATTAGTGACCCATAGAGTATTAATGTCAACGATACCATTGTGTCAGAGGGAGGTCGGCCAATTCCTTTCCTCTGGTGTCTACAGTTTAACCTGGAATCCGAACTGTCATGACCTACGTCATTCAAACAAAGCACAGCACACACAAAACTACAGTGAGATTCGTACCATGGACCTTAAACTTCCTACGTGACTATCTTATCCGCTAAGCTACCGGATCCTATAACTCTTTTGTAACTAACTCACTTCTCAGCTACTTAACTGATATTAACTCTTGGAACCCACTTCACTTACCAGTACAAGTGTTTAAGCAATAAAATACTACGGTAGGCGATTCGAGGAGTGCGTAACCTCATACTTACTCCAATGACCAAAACACTATGATCACTGCCCACCGCGAGAATGAATACCGTCTAGTGCCGTTGCTGGTATTTCATGCGGTAATATGTATATATACTGGATATATCTTATGAGCGGAGAATCATTCCAGCGACGTTTCATTTGGCGAAATGGTAAATCTGCTGACATTGGCGACTTTGACAAAAGAAATTGTTATGGCCCATGTAACTTCCAATCCCACATTTTTAATATTTGTTGGCTATTTTTTTTTTTTTTTTTTTTTTTTTTTTTTGCTATCAGAATTTGTTGCCAGAGACTGCGTTCTATTTATATAAAAATTGTTCGTTAGTCACAAGATAAAAAGTCGGAATAATTACAATTAAAAAACCTTGGATAAATGCACCACATTCGTATACCTACATCTAGCAGGCAGTTCCACTCTTGATCACAACTAATAACATTAGATTATTCGTAAAATAATTGTGTCAAGACATACGTTGAGTTTAGCTTTGACCAAAAGCTTTCTAATTCTGAAAATCCATTTAAAATCTGTATTTTCTGCCCAATGCCGTAATAGACAGACTCATTCCTGATACATTTTTATATGTGTGGTATGTATTAAAGTGCGTACGGTACATGTTTTGATTTTCAAGCAGCAACATTAGCAGATGTAATTAGGTCGAAATGTAACCTGGACTAAAATGAAAACTGGCATTCCGTATCAAAGCATCCAAACCACCCCATTCTTAGAACTGTGCTGCTAAATCACTGTTTAGATTAGTACCGAAAATGGCCGGTACAAAATCAATAAAGCTTGGTAGTGACGAATAAAAATAGAGTACGGGTAAATTAACTTCAACCCACTTCTTTCGTGGTAAGGTGCGGGTGAATTTAGGTTTGATTTAATTCCGGAAATGGATGGCATGAATTGCATTAATCTCGGTACACGTATCTTACTGCGTGATTACAAATAATGTGAAACACCGCCAACTCGACGGTAAACACCGGAAACTGTCAAAAATTACAACAAGATTTATAACATTGATAATCAATAAATACAGAGGTGCGAAAATTATTAGACTCAAGGCTATTTTTTCTTAAAAATGAAAACATTTAACAGTTTAGAAGCATTTATTCCCCAAATTTGAATACATTAATACTTTATGTGCATGCCTTTGTTCTTAATGAGCAGTTCAACACGTGTTGGCATTGTTTTAATAAGTATGGAGCATGAATTTTTGACATCTTCATCATAGTGCCATATTTGTATCAGTTTTTCCATGAGTTGCAACTTTGTTGTAATGTTGATCTTCCTCAGCTTTTGCTTAACAATTGCCCACAGATTCTCTATAGGGTTCATGTCTGGACTGTTCCCAGGCCATGGCAACGTTTCTATTTTATTTTCAGCTAAGAACTGAGTAATTGATTTAGCTTTATGACACGGTGCACCATCATGCATGAACACAAAGTCACCGTCAGGAAACCATTCCTTAACCTGAGGTAAAAGCCTCGTTTCCAAAACTTTCCTATACTGGTTCTGATTCATAGTGCCTTCCACAATGTAAAGTCGGCCAGTACCCTTTGCTGACATGACACTCCACACCATAATAGATGTGGGATGTTTTACAGTTTGCGCTACACAAAGCTCAGAAAACTCTTCATCAACCGTTCTTCGGACATACTGGCTACTTTCTTCACATATAGTGAATATTGACTCATCAGAGAAGCAAACCTGAAAGGAATAAAACATTTTAATCATAAGAAGTCGACGATTTCTTATGTTACTGTATATGCTCCTACGATCCGTACTGTAATAAATGAAATTTTTCCATGTTTTCGTGGAATATTTCCTTGAAAACAAATATTCATTTTTCAAAAGAAATTTTCACATAAATTTTCTCAACTGCTTTAAATAAAGTTTATTTACCTTACTCCAGTCCTCCCCAAACTTATTTCTAACTTCATGAGCCCATTTCAGCCTCTTTGCACTCATTGCAGGGGTAAGTTTGCTTTTTTGCGTGGACGACGAGCTGGAAGCCCTGCGCTAATAAGCTTTCTGCGGACTGTAGAAGTACAAACATTTACGCCATAGTTCTCCAGAGCCTTCTTCAAATCTTGGCTGGTAGCTCTTCTGTTGTCTTTCGCCATCTGGACAAGTTTCCTTTCAGTTCTAGGGGAAAGTTTGCTCTTGCGTCCACACTTTCCTCGACGTTCACGTCTGAAATCAAGGCCATCTTTCTCTGCCTGGCAAATGCGACTTACAGATTTATGTGAAATCTGTAACCTATTTGCTATTTCTCTCTGTGAATAGCGTTTTTCTTCGAGTAACAGTTTTATAGTCGCAACTTTTCTTGGTGAAAGATCACTTTTCCGACCCATAACCAACAAATATCTGACAAACAAAAAAATTATTCATAATAATAGAAGATTTATATTTTATGGCTAAAAGTACAAACAGAAATGTTCATTAATTATTGCTTCATGATACATTAAACATAAAACCAACCTTAAGAACGTCCCAGCTGAATTAAACTGTCTCCAAAACAACTGCAACCATGCAATCTTTGCCTCTACAATAACAATTGATTGTTTAGGGAGTGCTGCCAAAATTGTTGTTAACACAGTACTGCCAATAGCAAAGGGAAATGTTGTCATATGGATGTGTGTGAGTGAAAATGGCAATATCACATGACTGAATAATTCTAGAGCGAGAGAAACTACGAAACAGCCGGTATTTGGACCTTAATCTAATAATTTTCACACCTTTGTATGGTCACACATATACTTTATTATAACCAAACATTTGCAAACTGCCTGCGAGAAAAAAATAGTCTTGTAGTGCTGATCTTGGCATCTGAGTTTATCAGCGCATCACGCAAAGACTCAGAGACAAAAACAGAACATTTTTTTATATTATTATTATTATTATTTACGGACATGGCTGGTTTCTTGTAAAATAGTCGCGTTGTCAAAGAAGTTGAAAACATTTGTTTAGAGACTAACACTATGAATTCTTAAATACTTCTTGGCTGCAAACATCTGTAAAGAAAAAAAAGAATCAACATGTGAATTTAGTAGGCTAGTGATAGCATATGCCGTAAGTTAACTTATACGATACTTTTGACTACCTAAAGTTACTAGTTACGTGGATTTCGATTATATGGATACTAAAACCGAAAACTTCGGAAATTTTTCTGTCTGTGCAACACTACGCAAAAAATTAATAACACCGTGATAGCTTACGTCGTGGGTAATAATCCCCAAAAATTACAAAGTTTCTGAAAAAATTGCTGTTTCTGATTTAATGCAACGTAGCACACTGATAGATTGCACACTTAAACTACTAATACGTTCCCTGTACTAATCATCATAAAATACATGCAATTAAAAACAGCCAGTGTTGGTCAGTGCGCTGAGGCGTACACACTGCGTCGGGGAGGTACAACGGGATTGGGCACGAGCTCCCGGTCACCGCATACCACCCGTCCTGATTCCGGTTTTTAGGCGGTTTCTCGCAATCATATAGGCGAATGCTGGATTGGTCTCCTATCTTTCACTCAATCTACACATATCGAGAATGTAATGGGAAAAGCAAATCGTATGCTTCGATTTCTAGGTCGTAATTTAAAACAATGCACTCCGGAAGTTAAATCGATTGTATACAAATCACTAGTACGTCCTCACTTGGAGTATTGTTGTTCTGTGTGGGGTCCCCATCAAAAAGGGTTAATGGAGGCCTTAGAGAAGGTCCAAAGAAGAGCCGCCCGATTCGTGACAGGTATATATAGTTGGAGGGAAAGCGTAAGTGCGATGTTGAAGGAGTTAGGTTGGGAAGACCTGGAACACCGAAGGCGTTGCTCTCGACGGAAGCTAATTGAAAAATTCACGACAGACGTATTTCGGAATGACAGCCAGCAAATATTGCTACGAGCAACATTCATATCTCGAAATGACCGCGAAAATAAGATAAGAGAAATCAGGGCCAGAACCGATTCATTTCTGTACTCATTTTTCCCACGAGCGATTAGGGAATGGAATAGAAAGGATTTACCTGGCGAGTAAACTTAAAATCCGACAGGAGTAGCTTTCGATAAAGCACTCCAGCCATCCTGATCTGGGTTTTCCATGGTTTTCCCAGATCACTCCACGCGAATGCGGGGATGGTTCCTCACAATAGCCCATGGGCGCCTCCTGCCATATCCCTTATAACCCTTCCAAACCATAATCCTTTTCGATAGGTGCAATGCACCCTCCGCCACACACTTTTAGTGAATCGCGGAGTAATAATAATAATAATAATTACACGAACAAACAAACGAACAAAAAACAAAAAAACAAAGTCAAGTGTTTCGCAAACAGATGCCAACACAAGACTCAAATAGATTAGGTAAGCCGGGCTTAACAGGTGAGGTTACACTTGGACAGGAGCTGAGTTCCTTCCCTTCCTATCTCATGATTCACACTGGCCACCGTGCACGGCCAGTATCCACGTACTCGTTCGTGACCGAATCAGAAAAAAGTGATTGTCGTTTTGGCCTTTCTCCTTCTGAGAGCGCCAAACCCGCTTACCAGTACAGGTAGTACCTTAAGGGGTGTTTACCCCTCCGAGGTAACGTCCCTGAAGTATGAACTGGTTTGATTTCTCCAGTGTCACAGAACTCATCAGTGTTATTGTAAGTGAGTATGACTGTGATAATGTATGTGCAGAGTGTTTTTTAGTTTAAGATAAGAGTCTGAAGCCGACTCTTCCGAAAAACACCAAGGAGGCAGCTATGCCGGACGCACTGCTGAACAGATGGGCAAACGAGAGAATCGAAAAAGGTTCCGATTTTCACTCAAAACTTACCGAACCACAAACTAAGATCGTCATCAAACCAAATGTTGTCTGGAACCTCCCTAAGGAGACATTGTAAGCCTGATATCAGAGGTAGGGCAGCCAATTCCTTTTCCCCTTGACTAACCTAGCTAGGTAAAGGGACCCAAGGTTTAAAGCGGAATCTGAAGTACTGAAGCGTTCTGGTGTACTTCAATTTAAATGGCAAACTGCGCCAGAGACGAAGGTCGGGTTAATGGCATTTCAAAATTCCCGCCGGGACAGGGACAACTTTCGATCCCCAGTAAGGCAATATAACCAATGAACCACTCCACTGAACCGCAAAAAGGGTACAGAACACTTGTAAATACGCTGTTATGTGGTAGCTGAGTGGTCCTAAACTCTATTGCAGTCACCAATATATTTTTTTGGGGGGGGGGGAATGACATACATAAATATGTAGCTGATCACGCACTAGTGTGGATGCGCGCGTTTGTGAGCCAGCACATTGAATCGGGGAGGAACAAAGGGACCAGGTTCGAGTCCGCAACCTATGTCTCATCAACTACACATTTCACATACAAAAATACACGTTTTATACAGAATAGAAATTATGTGTTAAGCTGACGATGGCAACACAACATTCCGCCCTTAGGATAAACGCTCTACGTCATACGTTCTAAAACTATTTTCGCCTAACGCTCCCTTTTCTATAATTACTCAACGCCCCCATGTGGTGGAGGTTGTAAGTGTGGGGTTTTCGCTAGGATGCCCTATGAGCTGCGACGACTATCTTCATGTATCTTTGCGGTTCTTCTACTCTTGTTCTTCAGACCGTTCCTTTTTTTTTTTTTTTAGTTAGTTATTGCTTTACGCCTCGTCGACGGCTAAGGTCACTAGAGGCAGGTTGGGACTGGGGACAAGGAATTCGACCATGGCCTTTTTGACGGAAGCAACCCGTCATTCGCCTGGAGTGATTTGCGGAAATCATGGAAAACCCTAATCGCGTACCGTTCCTCTTCTTATGTTGTACTGCTAAATAAAAATGAGCTTCGAGTGTTGGGCTTGCATCTACGGGAGGGAGTGGCCAGCAAAGGGTTACTTGAATCAAACAACCTCTACAGGAGGTCTCGTTTAATCCGTACTTAACCGTAAACCAACCACAGCTGATGAGGTACAGGACAAAGAAGTATTCCGTAACCCGTGCTAGTGAACATAGGGATGATATTTAGCCCTACAGTACACAACTAATTGTGAATGGTAGGGTGGGTGCAGCGATTAACTATTCTGAGGCCTAGCTGGTAACTTGTTACCCAACAGTGAAGACATGAGCGTGATCCATGTATCCTGGCTTGCTGGTAAACTATTGTTTTTTTTTTTTTTTTTTTTTTTTTTTTTTTTTTTTTTTTTTTTTTAACAGTTTAACGTCCCTTTTTAACAACGTGGTCTTTAGAGACGGGAAAGGATGGGGGCAAGGAATGGGAAGGAATTCGGCCATGGCCTTTTGAAGGAAGCATCCCGGCATTCGCCTGGAGTGATTTGGGGAAACCATGGAAAACCCAAATCTGGATGCCCGGACGGGGATTCGAACCGCCGTCCTCCCGAATGCGAGGCCAGAACGCTATCCGTTACACCACCACGCTCGGTGTAAACTATTGGCTTGCGTGCTCAGCACCGAATGTGTAACTTTGAACCTGAACTGTCGATCGGCAGAAACTCGAACAAACAGGACGTGCTAACTCGACGTCTGGCTGCAGTGAAACCTAACAATCATACACGATATTAATTCTCAAATGTTAAACTAAATGACGTCCCGTTACACTCTTTTAAGAAAAAATACAGACTTTGGTTCTGGTAATAAATAACGTTATGTTCAAATTTTTTTGAACGTAACCCACTTTTTGAAACAACGATTCGATAGCACACCTCTCAAGTGAAGTGAACGATATCATACACAGAAAAACAAGGCGAGATTTCTAAAATTATTAAAAGATGTAAACTGTTTTGGTGTAAGCCGGTTTAAGGCTACTGCAAGAACCGCAGTCGCGGGGGGTCCCAACTTTGAGGGGGCCCCGCCACGATCCCCTTCAAAATTTGTCCTTACTTAACGAACGATTTCCCTGCTAAAATAAATAACCTAAATGATGTTAACAAGCTGCGTTCACAATAGACGTTTCCGAAACGTGGAGTACCAGGAGAAGTCCTTCATCAGATTCAGCATTGAGAAAGTCGTATCTGATGTAATTACAATAGGCCTATGTATTTAAAGGCGTGTATTGCTCTGAACCTGTTTCAGCAATTTATGTAATTTCGTTCGGATAAAATCATTCATCTTTTGACGTTTCATATAAAAAGTTATTGAATTAAAATGTGTATGCCTGCTCACGTGTCTCCAGCCCCAAAAACCTATATTTACTAGCATAGAAAGGCAAGAAACCAAAGTCGCATACAAAAAGTGTATTATAAATATAATAGCTATAAAATTGAATACAAAAACAATTTAATTTGACACAATGCAATGGGCAACAGGGCTTAGCCAGAAATGAAAGAGACAGTAGTTGGGAGATACATATGAGATGCATTGATAAAACACCAAAGACTCGGCGAAGTCGGTCCCGTTCAGCTAATACTCAATAAACTGCTGGCCCGTTTATTCACAGAATTAAGGAACCTCAGTCCGTCTCTTTAATCGTTGTTTGAGCTCTACACACAGATTATATATATATATATATATATATATACACTAGCTGTGCCCGCGACTTCGTCCGCGTGGAATAGTTATTTTGGGCATCATATTTATTTTTGCAAACAACCTCCTCAGCTTTATAAATTATAGCAGTTACCCACGACTTTGTCCGCGTCAATTTCCGTTATTATTTTAGACAATTTTTTGCAAATTTAGTTTTTAAGTTTTTAAAAGATCATAATTATTTTAAAGTACTTCTGCGTAAATTATATTTTTATTTTTATTTTCTTGTGGCAGAAGAACATATTGGTTTTCTCCGCAACCCGATCTTGACAACGCGACATATACTTGGCCGTGTGAAAAGCAGTCTTGACGTAAATCGATTCCTACGTGTTTAAATGTTTGCCCCTGTGATTTATTAATTGTAACCGCGAAAGATAGCTTAACGGGAAATTGAATTCTTTTAAAATTAAAAGGTAAATCATTTTGAATCATTGGGATGCGAGGTATAAGCACTGTTTGACCAACTGCTGGACCAGTCAAAACTATTGCAACGATCACGTTATTGCGTAGAAATTTAATTTGAAGTCGGGTTCCGTTACATAAATTTGGTGGTTTGAGATTTCTAAGTAAAATTATTGGGGCACCTATTTTTAACTTGAGGGAATATGGGGGAAGGCCACTTGGGTTCAAAGAATTAAGAAACTCTTGTGGGTAATGTACCGCATCTTCTTGATCTATTACGTTATCAATAGATGTGTAGTTAACTATGTCTCCTGGAAGTTTACTTAAAATTAGGTCGTTAATTTCGTCCACGCTACTGTTTCTCGCCGCCAATATTGCCCTTTGACACATCCATTGATGATCTTTATTTTCTATTTCGCTGATTTCAGGGTAAACTTTCGATATTAAGTCCTCAATGTTACTTACTCTTTCTCCTAAATCGCGATCAATTTCAGTTTTATTTCAAAATGAGGTACTTTCCCGTCTCCTATTAAAAGTAACTTTGAAGGAAAAGTTATACTACCTCCCCCCAAATGTGCTCTCATATTTGTAGTTAAATTTAAAATGTTAACAAACTTCCATAATGGGGAACTTTTAAGGCAAGACTTTACAATGTCTGCTCTAGTTCCCCTTACTATTACTGGTAAAGTTTGTCGAAAGTCCCCAGTAAACATAACAGTAATCCCACCCATGATTTTATCACAGATTCTAATATCTCTAAGAGTCCTATCTAGAGCCTCCACATGAGCTCTATGGATCATGGTACATTCGTCCCAGATCATTAAACTGACATCTTGTAAAACTTTTCCCAAAGGACCATTTTTACGTATAAAGCACACGCTATCTTTCTGTAAAGAAACAGTTAGGGGCAGTTTAAAAGTGGAATGAGCTGTGCGTCCACCTGCTAATAAAGTTGCAGCGATACCTGACGACGCTACTGCCAAAGCTAGCTTTCCCTGAGACCTTACTTTTGCTAATATAAGATTAGTAATAAAGGTCTTGCCGGTTCACCGGGAGCATAAAAAAAAAAAATACTTTTCCTTCATTAAAACGAACACTTCGCATAACACAATTATACGCGGTCACCTGGTCTTTAACTAATTTTGGTTCATTTTGAGCAATATACTCATTTAATTCATTTAGATCATACGGTTTTCGCAACGCTACTTTTAACGGATCCAGATGATTAAGTGAATTAATCCTTTTTGATTATTATGTTGATACAACTCTAACAAATAATTGGTAATAATGCATTAATTTCGACCAAATTTGATTACCATAAAAACGGTTCTAGTGAGTTAATCTTAAAAGATAGACATATACTGTCGCGGACATTTTTTTAGATAATTTCAAGAGGAATAATCCTTTCATACATATTTTTTAGTTTCTTGAACCGTTTTCGCAGCGCACGCAACAGATGCCCTCAAAGATGAATAATTTTCCCCGTTTTTTCCACATTTTCCATTGTTTCTTCGCTCCTATTAGTCGCAGCGTGATGTTATATAGCTTAAAGCCTTCCTCGATAAATGGTCTATTCAACACAAAAAGAATTTTTTAATTCGAACCAGTAGTTCCTGAGATTAGCGCGTTCAAACAAACAAACAAACAAACAAACTCTTCAGCTTTATAATATTAGTATAGATGTGTGTGTGTGTGTGTGTGTGTGTGTAAAGTCACGAAAATTATCAAAAGTGTAGGCAAAAGTAAATCTAGAAAAGAAGTAGGGGGCCCCGAAATCAAACTTCACAGGAGGCCCCAAAATTCCTTAAGCCGGTCCTGGGTGTACTGTTAACAGTTTTATTAACAAATAAATATTATGAAACAAAAATTTATTTAATAGGTGGCTGATGTCGGTATAATGACACTAATAGGGTACTTGACTACTTCTTGAAAATGGTTTTAAATTGTTTATTGGTACACCTTATTCACCGAGTGAAGAGATTTTTTGACGTATGTGCTTTATTTTTCGTAAAATTCATAGTTAAAATTTAAAGAATTTAAAAGCCCGCCAAAACGCTCGTTTGCTTCCTAGCGCGTGCAACGACAGTCGTGACGTCACAAGTTTGTAAACGCTGCCGCTGCGAATAGAGCGTTTCCTATACCCAAGTTTTCAACTATTTTTATTGCTTGTTGCTGGTCATTTCTTGTTATTAATGAAAGTTCGTTTTGAATATAAAGTCGAAAACAATTTGTAAAAGACTACAGCTGAAAAATATTGAAAGTAGACGCCTTATTTGTGGGGCTAGCAATAGAAACAACGAGTTTTCTTCTGTGGAGCTTAAAAATGTAACAACTTCAATTTGATATTGCGACAAAGTCACTTACAATTTTCTGTGAAGCTCATTTACACCGCAATTTCGTAGAGTTAAATGTAATACGTTGTTTAAGGCGAGTATTTTTAGGGTTAGGGTCCTTAGGTTCGATCCTCGCTTCGGAATAAGTTCAATTTGTTTTCTTTGGAAACTAGTTGTTGTTGGTTGTATAGCATAATCATTTTTTTCCCCCAAAAATCCACCAAAACATCCATTTTTCTTTTATTTTTACGAAGAATTCAGAACTTTTTGGATAACAAGAGAATTACAACCATTTGAAACAACCAAAGAAGATTTCAAAAAGGAAATTGGACGTTACTTGAAACCGGAAAAAAGATTTGAAAAAAAAAAAAAAAATACTTGTACATTAACAGTAAATACCGTCTGATAGACGCATTTATGTCAGGAAGGTAACCTGCAGTTGTATCGTTACGTAAAAATTCCAACGAAAAGGACACAAAGCGTTCCGGAACTGTTGCAAGATTAGCATGAAATATCTACAAGTGATGTCACTTCTAAAATAAATTCCATTATTCACCGCCGGTCTCCTGTATTTTGTTGCATGATATTCTCTCTCTGGTAAGTTTAAAAATGAAAAGTTTTCATGTATGGTAACAATTTGTTTCAAACGCTTGCATGACGCTTAGCAACTATTATGAATTCTTCGAATAAAAACAAGGTAGTGCAAAAAACAGCAAACAAAAACTAAAAAAATGCACGCAAAAAATATTATCCCAACCAAGGTTCGAACGTAGGACGTTCTAAATTCCATTACCACTCTTCAATCACGCAGCTATCCTGACACTACTTCTTAATTGCATCTCTTTATGTTAATAGTAAACACTTCACAGTTTCTTCGTGTGAGATGAAGTGAAACGAGGTAGGTAAATGAAAAAACAAATTCAGCTTTATTAACAAAAAATATCATTTATCTATAATCATTAATCTGCAATTAAGAAAAATGGCCCACAACATCCAATAGTTCCGAGCGTAGTGAGTGAGCGGTTAACGCTCTGGCCTCGCATCCGGGAGGACGCCGCACAGTGTGATATTTTCTAAATCTAGAGGCACAAAAGTCAGTTTTGATAATAGTCTACACAGGCAAAATAGTTATTTATATTCAAAGTAGATAAACCATATTACTCGGAACAAAGGTTTATTTTCCTAGAATTCACGCCTAACAATAGAAAAAATAGTTTGAACAATGGGCTTCCTGTTATCAACCGACCAAGCTCTCCAGTCGGGCGCGCCATTTGACTGAGCTTGGTCGATGATTACGCTGTTTTTCTGCGTGTCAATAGTGACTTGTGTGTTGCTATTGCTTTTTGCGAGCATCAAGGTAAGTTTACGCATGATTTTTCCGTGATACAATAGCATCATTAAAACAGAGCGTGATTATTTTTAATTATAAAAAACTACTGAGCCAATTTCAAGTTGAGTTTTAGTTCATTATACCACATTATACCGATCTCTTACCATATTTATTTCAAAGAGCTGCTTATTAACTACAAGAAATACCTTCATTTGTTTGCGCATATTTGCGACACCCATACAAATTTTATTTATTTTCAACATGAGCGCACAAATTTCGCGTACAGAATTTTTGGACGTATGGTTTGCTAACGCAAAACAATCAATCTCTAACTTTCAATTTAAGTATAAATGATTCTCAAATTGAAGCTGTTACAGTTTTAAGCTCCACAGAATAAAACTCAGTGGTTGTTTCTATAGTTAGCCCCACAAAAAAGTCGTCTGTTTTCGATATTTTTCCGCTGTAGGCTTTTACAAATTGTTCTCGATTTTGTATTCGAAATGAAGTTTCATTAATAACAATAAATGACCAGCAACAAACAACAAAAATAGTTGAAAACTTGGATAATAGGAAACGCTCCATTTCCAACCGCAGCGTTTACAAACGAGTGACGTCACTCAAGCGACCACCAATCCTAGAGCGTTTTCTGTCACGTGACTAGAGGTAAGAAAGGTATGATTTTTATTTCGCTTTTTTATTAAAAATAATGCACTTTTCTTTCAAAAATTGAAAAAATTAGCTTCCTGAAGCATTAATCTACAAGAATGAGTTCAATTTATAATATTTTTTTAATACTGTCAAATAGCCTATTCTTCGATATTGGGTATCTTATTTGTCATTAGCAGTCTTAAATCGCCTGTCCCAGTTTCGAAAAACTGTTTCTTTTCTTAGCTAGTAAACTGGTGATTACGTTAAATACTCTTTTGGCCACAGACGATCATGGCAATGCAATTAAATACTTATTAGATCCAACTGAAAAGCTAGATATAATACTGAAATTCAGGACAGTGGTTGTTCCCCAACGGCTCCCTAAATTAGCCTTGGACCAGTAAAACCACCTATGATCTGTAAATGGAGACTTTCCCGCCGTATTGATTCAATGAATTCTTCACGGGTTTCCAACCGGATGGAGTCAAAAAATGACGCCCACCGTTGGTAACCACTGCCTTAGGTCTAACAAACCTGGTTCTAAGTATAGTGGGACCTGTTGAATCTCCTCTACCCCATTATCATGTCAGTACTCCTTCTTACAATAGACGGTGAGACAATTTAATTTAATTTAATTGCAATGCAGCACAGGCCCCGGTGGCGATTTCCCTATACCCCCATCTTCCTCCTTTCATGCACCCACCTACATTTGCACTCTACAAATTTTAACTTTAAATTTTTTCAACGTTTTTGGCAAATTATTCATCATTTCTCTTGGTAACTTATTCCAATCCCTGACACCCTTGCCTAAAAAAGAGAATCTTCCTACACCCTTGCGCCTGAAATCGAGTGCCAACTTGTGGTCATGGTCATCTTTTCCCTTCCATGCATTACTTTTAATTCATACACCAATAACTTTCGATGCCTCATAACCAATATATGCCTTGTACAATAGTCTTGTTTAGTGATCTAAAATGAAAGCTTGAAAAAGAATCTCATTAATAAGCGTCCATATACATTGACTTTAATAATGTTTAAATTAATACTTTCCTTTATGTAAGTAACAAATCAACTGTCTTCGCTTTTTGTATTAAAGCATTTATTCACACGACTGACAACTCAATCCTCAATTCTTGTAGTTTTTACAAATTGTGTATGTGCTTCTCATGGTAACAGATGAATGTTGTTATTTCTGGCATTTCTCACATACAACATTAGTTTAACTAGGATAAATACCGTTTCGCTGGCAGAGAGCGTAGCTACTGAATTTTTTTTAAAATTTCATACCGTTAATTAACTAATAAACTTTCATTAAAAAATACCTTTCTGCATATTAAAAATTCGCTCTACTCTTCGTTTCTTCGCTATTTCTTCCAGAACAGGCAATAGGAGGTAAACAATGATTAAAACAGATTCGCAGTGAAAAAACGAGAATTGCATCTCTGGCACTGTAACGTTTTTTTCTCTCCGCCCTTCGTTTTTGTACTACTTCCAATTACTTCAGTAAAGCCCGTCAAAAATGACGGAAATTTTTATTATTACGAAAAAGTTTCAGAGGAAAGCTTCATTTCAAAACCGAATAACGGTTATTTACTAATTTGACTTATTTCATGATTTCTTACGTTTCGTGAAAAACTTTTTATGAGCTTATTAAACCTTCCTGTCTCCTCCATCCAAAAATTATTTGGATATGTTATAACCTGATTCTTGCAACTAGTACAGAAAATAGACAGTGAACAATTGATGTTCTTCTTCTTACATAAATTATGTAAGTACAGTCATAAATAAACTAACAGAAAATGTAAATTTACCTCAGTTTCACATTATAATTTTTTATCTCTGCCCTCAAAAGACAATCACCTTTTAGCCAGCATCGCATTTTTTAACGGCATTTTGCTATAAGACCACACAGCTAGTACTATGTAATTCGTCACTATTTATCGGCGCACTCAGTGTATACTAGACTCACATTGGTATAGACGACACAAGATAAACACAACACTTAATTAAGATCACCCATGCCCGAGGCCGGATTCGAACCGGCGACCCCTAAATTGTGAGGCTATCACACTATACCCTACGATTCCGCGGTCGGCTACCATCGCAGTGTCACCTCCTTTTAACAGTATAAGTGAAAATAAAATCAAATACAGTTATTTATTTGAAATTTCCTGGTTAACATATTGGCTGCGGATTATGTCTAGAGACGTCAGGCCGATACTCTACCTCAGTGCTGATGACGTCATTAGGGACCTTGCACAAACTACGTTGATCGGTCCAGAAGGGGAGAGGGGAGGGGTTAACTGAAAGGCTACGTGGGGTGGGGGGGGGGGGTGTTCCGAGCCAGGACACGTAGCTTTCCATTCATATCATTTTTCACAGTTAAAATGAGGAATAGAACTCACAGCAGCATGTGAATAGTTATTTCCCTCAGTTAATTATCTCCGTATGTAATTTACAATAGTCTGACGAGAGAAAACAGTACAAAATATCTTCTGGAATCAAAAGGGAAAGAAGCTACGTGCTACGTGTGTGTGTGTGTGTGGGGGGGGGGGGGGGGGGGGGGGGGGTAAAGGCAAAAGCCACGTAGGGATACGGGGGGGGGGGGGAGGGGGGGTTCACAGAAGGCCAAAATGGAGCTACGTGGTTTATGCACTTCCACTGCAAGCCTCGTCTTACACGGCCAGTGTTTGTTAAGTTTGAAGTGGAAATACACATAGCTGTTCTTACCACGTTATTGTATTGTAAATGAGCACACTTATAACGCAAGTGTGGTTTCATAAGGTGAGTGAAACTCTGTGCCAGAGCCAACGCCCAACAATACGGCAGCAACAATAAAACGTAAAACAGCACGTCATGTTGTAAGTGTGCTGTTGCAGCTAGTTACTTACACTTTTCGAAATATATTTCTACCTTATTTACTTTTACTGCGTAGGAAACATTGAAGTTGACTGCGTTTTTTATTTCATTTCACGTTAAAGGTTACAATAACAGCTAATTGAATTAATTATAATCGATTAAGGTTTCTAAGAATATTTAATCGATTTCTTCGTTTATTTTAATTGATAATGTTCCCTAATGTCATGACCACTGATTTATCGTTTTTAGTCAAAAATGAAAACTGACTTGATATTCAACTTTACAAATGATTAAACCATTGAAGTTCTACTAAACATGGTGTTTGTTGAGAAAATATTTATTATTTTCAACCAATAAAATTAATTGATGAAAATTGTTAATAGAAACGTTTGAATAGATAAATATTTTCAACTATCCCTTCCTCGGTCAATACCTCTTA
Organism: Vandiemenella viatica; assembly: GCA_031002005.1. Lineage (NCBI taxonomy): Eukaryota > Metazoa > Arthropoda > Insecta > Orthoptera > Morabidae > Vandiemenella > Vandiemenella viatica. Next base: position 90,808,309 of record CM061918.1, read on the forward strand.
ACAGTGGCGGATACAGGATTTTGGTTTGGGGGGGGGGGACTTGAGGGGGTTTTGGTTTGGGGGGCTTGAGGAGATTTTGGTTTGGGGGGCTTGAAGGGATTTTGGTTTGGGGGGCATGAGGGGATTTTGGCTTGGGGGGCTTCAGGGGATTTTGGTTTGGGGGGGCATGAGGGGATTTTGGTTTGGGGGCTTGAGGGGATTTTGGATTGGGGAGGGCCTAAGCGGATTTCGTTTGGGGGGGGGGGGGCTTGAGTCGGGTAAGGGTGGACTTTATAGTCATGCCGCCCTTAAAAGTTCCTCTGAAGAAGATGAGTTAATATAGAATAGCAGTTGATTAAATAATTTGTTGATGATTCAATGAATTACTACTTGCATGTTGATGTACTGATCAATTATACAGAAATTTAATGTGTATTATGTAATAATAAAGGTAACTTTTTTAACAGTATACCGATTATTTTCCTTCGTAATAACGAAATGTTAGTTTAGTGGACAATTTAGTGGTTATGAGTGTAGCGCCTCTATTTGTTAGTGGTTTTCTGGTGGTTTTAGCAGTTGAATGTCGTGGGCAGCTAGTTTAACGGTTGGCAAGACTATAAGCACATTTCAGTGTAACTAACAGTGTAACTAGCTATCGGAGGGTTAGGCGGAGCCGTGCACCGGGGCCCCCAAGCTCAGGGGGCTCCTGCCAGCAAACCACACAAGACTTGGTAGAGCTAAAAAAAAAGTTCGCCCATCTGGCCTGAGGGTACAATTTTTTTTTTTTTTTGCCTCGGCACTGATTGGCACTATCGAGACTTGGCGAAGGTTGCCGAAACATTCAGTTTAGGTCCAGCCTCTAGCTTCAATGCATTTTGTTAAGAGTTCATTCTAGCAACAAACTCTCTGCCTCCATCTCGAGGGATGATTTCTGCTACTCGTTAACCAGAGATAAAGCTGCTCCCCTTCTCAAAGGAATTTATCAGAAACAAATATTTAATTTAAATAATACCATCACTCACTTTTGATCGACAATGGCTGTAACTAGGATATTAAATACGTAGTTATTCCTGCGTGCGACTGTTCCGACAATCCGCCTATGTCGCCTGCTGTCTATTTTACGTGGTATTTATGCAGAAGCAGGGCGCTGTAGTTCAACCCGTCGCCCCTGAGGTGTCGGGTGCGCTATTTTATTTCGAGCTCACATCTGTTCAGTACTTATGCCCACTGTTTAACATCTGTTGCACGGCCTTTGGATGTGACAGTCGCGTCGTAATATTTATAAAGAAATTACTGCAGTGTGCAGTTTGGTGTCATATACTTGGGTTGCAAATACAATGTAATTCAGAGAGTTAATGAGTTTCTTTGATCAGTTGCCCGAGAGATTAGGGTAATAAACAACATGCATGTTCACTAGAGTCTGTAGAATGAACCCTCTGGCAATATTCGGGATTATTACAAACAGGTGTTAAATATAAAATTTAATGGTTGAAGTCATTGATCTAAGGAGTGGTGAAGTTTCAGGATATAAACAAACACAAGTGATAATATATCGTCACCTATAATTATTCTGGCCTCGCATTTGGGTGGAAGCGGGCTTGAATCACTGTCCAACCATCCATTGCCTGGATGTTTCCTTCAAAAGGCAATTGTCGAATTCCTTCCCGTTCCTTGACCCCAGTTCTGTCTCTAATGACCTCTACATCAACGAGGTGTAAACTAGAAGCAAAAAGAAATCTTATAATAAAATGTGCTGTAACAATTTTAAGTATGTAAATTGTCTGTTTAAACTAAATTTTTTTATTAATTCAGTGTTTACAATACTATTACTATCTACTAGTGTGGTATAATAACCAAATAATCTAGTAGGGAGGTTTATAGAGAAGGGTATACTGCTTCATCTTTTTTTTTCTGTCGTCAGTCTTTCGACTGGTTTGATGCAATCTTCGATCACTTCCTATCTTGTGCTAACCTCTTCACCTTACCATATCCATTACAAACCACATCCTCAATTATCTGTTTCATATATTCTAATCTCTGTCTTCCACTACAGTTCTTACCTTCGACTGTTCCCTCCACTAACAAATTAACCAATCCAACATGTCTCAGAAAATGACCTACCAGCCTCTCTCTTCTGTCTGTAAGCTTCTTCCACCAACTTCTTTCCTCTCCCATCATTTCCAAAACTCGTTCATTTCGTACTTTGTCTGTTACTTAATTTTCAGCATTCTTCTGTAGTACTACATTTCAATTTTATTTCCTTCTGGTATTCCGAAAGTCCGTGCTTCGCTGCCATAAAGTGCTGTGATCCACACATAGAGTTTTAAAAAGTTCTTTCTATGTCGGTATACTGCTATTGGGGGAGGGGGGGGGGAAGTCAAAGACATAACATAGACGCATATGGAATTGGGTCGGTTACCTGTATGTGTGGGCCTAATATCTAAGCAAGTGCAAATGTTTTTGGCTGTAAACTGGTTCGTAAAGTTAAATCAGATCTGCAATGTACTTGACAATAAAGAGGTGCTCTAACCTGCTATGATATCGGTGTCCTGGTTACTACATAGCGAGGTTGTTGTTGTGTTGTGTGGTAGCCCAGCTAGCAATACAAGCGATCTGTCGATTGCGCATTAGGTTCTCGGTCAACCGTTTCGTTCTCTTGCAACTTACCAGTTTATTTCCAGTTGATATGAGCCTTGATGGCTTGACTTCTCGAGTAACTAAGAGCCGTTCTCAAGATAAGAGTAGCCCAGAAAGCGGTCCATGGTATACTAGAATATTGAAAATAATTACTAAACTTTTCAAACATACTACAGTTCTGGTTTTTTTTTAAGTGAATCTTCTTTGCCCCGGCGGGGAAACTTTTCCTAGCGTTACGAGTTACACGTTTCGAATTATGAGTCACTCGTTTATTGCGCATGCGCTGCAACGTTCTACGCAGTATGTGAAGTGCGCATGCGCAGAACGTTGAAGCGCATAAGCACTTCACATACTGCGCGTTTGCGCAGACCGTTACTTTAAAGCAAGCAGCTGTCATTTAAGCAAATCTAATACAGCGAGTATTCAGTACATGGTTTTGAAATTATTTCGCGACACGTTTACTATGCATGTGTGTATTAGTGTGAACATACGGTTTCAAGAGTATGTATAAACTATATCAGAAATGATTCCTAAGGCTTCCGAGGCTGTATTTGTTCATGATTAACAGATTTTCGGGGTTTGCAGAAATTTTTATTTCATAATCCGAGCGTTCAGATGCCAATCTACCACCTTATGTTTATATTGACATAGCAACAAGCATCTGAGATGTTCTTTGCATTCTTTAAAATTTCTGTTGCCTCTTTCACAAGTCGAGGCTTTTTACTTGACGCTCGTTGTTATGTCAACATAAACAGTATCTCTGACGAAGGTTGTAGGATGGCAGCCGAAAGCTCAGATTATGAGATAAACAACGCGGCATACCCCGAAAATCTATTAACCATATATCAAAAATATTAATGCTTAAGTTGCTTTAATACTCACTGAAAATCATGTTACGACGTCAGTCGGTAAATTACACGCCGATACATGCACCTGTATTTTAATAACATTTAGTCCAAATCGATGTCGGGGTCAATAGAGGTTTAAGGAACGGGAATTAAATCGGCCATGGCCATTTGAAGGAACCATCAAGGAATTCAGTTGTAGTGATTTCGGGAGACCAGGCTGAATTATTATTATTATTTTACTGCCTCAAAGGCGTTTTGGAGCCCCGCTACTGATGTAGCTTTATTTTCTGTTTCGAATAATTTGTGTTGGATTCGCTATGGTTCGCGTTAAGGAAAAAACCCGGCTTTGACCGTTATAAACAGCCTTTCTGGGACACCCTTGAGTGTTCTTATTAAGGAGTGCTTTTGGTAGTTGATCCTTTATATCGGTATCATAATTGTGATAAGTGGCACTTTGAATTTGGAGTACTGTACCTACTGACTTCAATCTGTCAACTTCTGGGCGGATGGTATCAAGTCTGGTGAAAAAATTATCTGCTTGTCGAAAGATTTCTGCATGGATGGTAGGCATATCGGTGATCTGGTGAAGAAGGTCTATTGGCGTTTAGATACTCGCATGGCTAATCATTCTTAAGCACCTGTTCTGCACTCTTTGTAAGTGTAGCAAGGTAGGTTTGCATGCAGTTCCCCAGACCAGGCAAACCGTAATAATGAATGGTAAGACAACTGATTTATATATTATTATTTTTGTTTCGAGTTACTAGTCGTTGCTCAAGAAGATTGGTGTCAGATTCATAACCCTGGCTAGGGCTTTTTTTCTTCTGTCGAGGACATGTTGACGGAAGAGTAGTTTACGGTCTAACGTTACCCCCACGTACCAGCGCTCGGTAACCCATGGTAACCTTTGCCCCATTAGCTCCACTTGTCTTTGTAGTTTCGGTCGTTTAGTAGAGAATTACACTGCCGCACATTTAGTATGATTCACCTTCACCTTATTTTCTCGACACCAGAGACTAAAGGCGTCTAGGCCTGCTTGGGCATTGGGAATATTCCTGTCGTGGTTACCTCCGGTTGCGTAGATGACCGTGTCGTCCGCAAATTGTGCAATATAAACGTTGGGTGGGGTTCGTATATCATTGACATCAATGCTGAACAGATGAGGTGATAAGGCAGATCCCTGCGGTAAGCCCACATTAATTTTAGAGGTAGCTTGCCTTCGATTTGGACGAAGAACCTCCTGTCTTCGAGGTAGCTTGGTATGAGGGCAATATAGCAGTCGAGGCTGAGTAATTCCGTTCCTTCTAGTCGTCTGCTGTGGCAGCCACGTATGTAGCCAGTCGTTTGCTGGTTCCTCGGTCTGGCGCGGTCGAGTCGGTGGCCGCAATATTTCGCCTGCAGAGTGGGCTCGCCGAGTGACGTAGTGTTCGTTGGCTGTGGGCGACGCGTCCTCTGATTTAGACGCCGACGCTAAATCTGCCCCCGGGGTGACGGACGGCCTCTCGGGGGCGGCGGCGCCCGGAGGCGGCAGCGTCGAGGGCCGGCTCTTCACTCCAGCGGACTGGGCCGACCGGCGATTTTATTCAGTACTCCAGATTGACGGAACAGCGCAGAAAATAATCGAGGACAATATTTCGTTTACTGTACAAGTAGCTTAACCCAGCATATAATAAACCGAGCGTGGTGGTGTAACGGCTAGCGTTCTGGCCCTGCATTCGGGAGGACGGCGGTTCGAATCCCCGTCCGGGCATCCAGATTTGGGTTTTCCATGGTTTCCCTAAATCACTCCAGGCAAATGCCGGGATGCTTCCTTCAAAAAGGCCATGGCCGAATTCCTTCCCATTCCTTGCCCCCCATCCTTTCCCGTCTCTAAAGACCTAGTTGTTATAGGAGACGTTAAGCAGTAACAAAAAAAAAAGCATATAATAATATCAGTAGGTGACCCTTATGACTGTTCCATAAACCCTTTTCTTCTTCTTCAACACCTTTTCACCGAGCGTGGCGGTGTAACGGTTAGCGTTCTCTCCTCGCATTCGGGAGGACGGCGGTTCGAATCCCCGTCCGGGCATCCAGATTTGGGTTTTCCATGGTTTCCCAAATCACTCCAGGCAAATGCCGGGATGCTTACTTCAAAAGGCCATGGCCGAATTCCTTCCCATTCCTTGCCCCCCGTCCTTTCCCGTCTCTAAAGACCTCGCTGTTGAGAGACGTAAAGCAGTAAAAAAAAAAAAAAAAAAAAAAAAAAAAGCTTTTCCCAACATTAGGGGCCGGTAGCATTTTGATGAGTGTTACTCATTATTGGCATGGTCAAATTTGAAGCTTTGATTTTTTTGACAGGATGCCCTTCCTGACGCCAAGCATTTCGTACCTACTACCAGGTCATACTACGTACTAGAGTTGTAGTCACCGTAATGGTGGATGGTTTCGAATGTGCTGTTATAATTCGCAGCTATAATGAAGGATATGAAGTGTTGTGATATATCTGCAAAGTGTGTAGCTATAAAGGAAGAATGAAATGGCGTTAGGCAATACAAATTACAAGGAAAGGGAAAATGTATATCGCAGAAGGTGATAGAGATAGTAATGTACTAAAAGGGCACGGAATGTAGAGACGAAAACAAAAAATAGGGAAATAAATATAGATACAGTAGATAAATTTTGAAAACAAAAAAATGTAATTAGTTAAATGACAATAATACTAATACTGATAATAAAGAGTGATACGTCAAAGAAAGGAATTTTATCGGTGATTGAGGCCGGGTGGGTGTCTGGTATCTAGGATATTTTGGTATACAAGTTCCCATCTCCGAAGTTCTGAGGCGGTGGTGGTTTCGGGGAAAAAACTAATTGCTCTCACGGTGAAACAGTCATTGAAGCTGTAGGAATGGTGGTAGTCAGCACTCGTATTGGAAGGTATAAATTGCGGGTGTGGAATGTTTGTGGCCATTCCCTTTCATTGTAATTTATGTCAACTGTATTCCGTATGTGATAAGTATATTTGTTGTTATTGTTGTTGTTGTTGTTGTTTTTCTTTTTAAATTTGTAGCTTATGTAATTGAGTACCGTCCCGGCATGCGCCTTGATGACTGCGGAAAACCGCCCAAAATCCGCAGTCAGGTCGGCGACTCAGGCGTCTAGACTCGTGCTCGACCCTGTTGTATCTCCCGAAGCAATGTGCGACCAATGGCTATGGACTTCCTCAAATGGCAAGCCATCTGCTTAGTCTGCTAGAAACCGGGTATTATCCCCTTTATAGTGTGGAGACAATTGAATCTACCAACCGTCTATTTCTCACAGATATGATTACGATTTATTTATTGTATTTTGCCATAATATTGTTTATTTTATAAGCAGATATTTCCACGCTTACCTTAGAGCGTACCCGCCTTCTTTACTAAGGTTGTTTGGCTATTTGAAAATCTCGATAAACTACCTTACGTTTCTTGGTATATAGTCACTAGGTCTGGTCAAAACTCTTGCATTTTCCCACAGTATACCATTCTCTGAAGTATTTGATTTTCTTAATTACGTCCGAATTTCTTTTTTTCTGAATAATTTAAATTTTACAAAAGTTTACTTAAATTTTAAAGATCGAAACAAATAGGATTAATATCTAGATATAAATCTATAAAAAATACCAGCGTTCCAAAAAAACTAAAAATTTTACAAAAATTTACGTAAATTTTAAAGATCGAAGCAAAACTCTTGCATTTTCCCACAGTATACCATTCTCTAAAGTATTTGATTTTCTTAATTACATCCGAATTTATCTTTTTCTGAATCATTTAAATTTTACAAAAGTTTACTTTAATTTTAAAGATCGAAACAAATAGGATTAATATCTAGATATAAATCTATAAAATATACCAGCGTTCCAGAAAAACTAAAAATTTTACAAAAAGTTACGTAAATTTTAAAGATCGAAGCAAATAGGATTAATATCTAGATATACATCTATAATATGAAACCAGTGTTCGAGAAAAACTATAAAAACTCAGAGTAGATTTCGATGGGGTTCTCCCGGTTTTAAAGTTTAGGATCCGACTTGAATTGTTTCGCAGATGTCTTTTTTCAACGTGACATGATGTCGGAGTAGTAAATCAAATTCTGAGAGTATAGCGAGAAATATCAAACATGATATACCAACAAGATATTGCATACGTCACACTTCGTAAGAACAATACGGCAACTACCGGTTACTTGTGTAAATTTAGATTGTTGTATTTACACCCAATATATGAGCGTACCAATATTAATGTAAACGGCGCAAGAGAATACTACGTAAATTGATGATATTATGGGGGGGAAAAAAAACCTCCGGTGAGCTTCTTTGCTGCTTGAAGATCTCAGGTCACATAGCTACGATCTCTGAGATTTGGTAGAGATATTATACTTATTGTTCGTACTGAATAGTATATATCTGATGGATTGTAACATAAAGTGAATTGCTTTTTTTTACTGCTTTATGTCTATCAACAGCGAGGTCTTTAGAGACGGGAAAGGATGGGGGCAAGGAATGGGAAGGAACTCGGCCATAGCATTTTTAAGGAAGCATCCCGGCATTTGCCTGGAGTGATTTTGGAAACCATAGAAAGCCCAAATCTGGATGCCCGATGAATTGCTTAAGGCCTTTACTGGTTACAGTAAACAAATTTTGGGAAAAAAATACTTCTCTGTTATTGCTATTCAACTGAAGATTTTTTGGGAGTATTGCAGATCGCTACACATTCTGCAATATCTACGTCCCAGTGTCTGCTATAATACAGAAATTATAGATTTTACCACTGATTATGAAATTCAGTAAACCCTTCCAATATTTTTGTAATTTATCATAGATGATGCAGTTATTGTCAAATGAGGTTCTTTTTTTCCCTCATTTCTTGAAAGTATTGATACGGAAAATGATTCACTTTCCTTTAATTTGTTTCGTATTGCTGCACATTTGGCTTAAGTTGTTTTGATAAAACTTTCATACACATGTTTCTGATTAGACTATTACATTGAGATGTAAATCAACCACAACTCATCTCTTTGGGTTACGCCGGGGGTTATTTGTTCAAACGCTTGTGAAAAATTGAGTCCTTGACATGAATTTTGAATCACATGAGTAGAAAATTCAATAATTGTTATGGATTTCAATATATTTTCACAAATAATCTGATGTAATTATCGTTGAATCAATTTTGAATGTATTTTCATATTCTGACTTAGTAAATTTGAAAACTTACAATCTGTTTAGAATTTGCCGTATGTCTTTTGATGCTATGTGATATGCCTCCGGAAGAGGAAATGAGAATGTGTATGTAATTTTTTTAAAAGCATTTTTGACTCATTTCTGTAAGATCACAATGAAACGACTTCAATACGGACATGGAAATTGTATGACATTTCATATTTTTCGTCCTAATGGTCTTCGTAACTGTAGAATTTAGTTCATACAAAACGGAAGGTTAAAAATTGTAAAATCTCATCTAATCTAATATAATATCAGAATGACAACTACGCCGTCCCCCTTCCAAGGCTGGTTTGGATGTCCATGGAACTTTTAATAAAATTATGTTATTTTCCTGAAAGACTGGCGAGAACTTGACACACGTTTTTCAAATTGTGCAACTAAAATTTCTGTGTGTGCAAATAAGGCTTAACCATCTCAGTCAACGTCGAGTAGTCTGTAAGTTTCTCTATAAAGACTGTAGGTACATTAATAATGTAGCAGTGTAGTGAAGGTGAAAGATTACTTGCAGCATTCCCTATACGTAAAATATCGGTGGTGCCAATACAAAATTAATTTGTGTTAAAATTTTAATATCTCTACTTCATCTTATCACACTTGAGCGGTAGAAATGACTATATGTCTACTAAGATACCGACCTAATTGTACAAGGTTGTTGATAGCGGTAGTCCAGTCGATTCATAAACATTTAAACTGAAAACGTTTTGGAAGAACTATTGCAGCTCTGAGCTGTTATTTAAAGGAATTGCTTAAACGTCTGGTGCAAATAACTACTGAAATCTACAAAGAACTTGTCGAATCCATGCCACGTCAGATCGCTAATGTATTGCGTTCCAAAGGTGGACCAACTGTTACGTTATATGGCTCATCAGGGTATATTAATTATCACTGAAAACTAACCAGAAGTATCCCGTTACAACTATCTTCCAGCACGTTAGTAAACAGAATGTTGCTGAACTGATTTTTAAAATTGAATCTTTGGTATTTTTTTCCCCCCTAGATTTCATTCCTTTCAGGTAAAGGCTGAGAGGTGGGCTGTTGGAGGGTCTCTGGGACCCTCTTCAGCCGAATTTACCTGGAAGTAGGGCTGTTGATAAAATATCGATATATCAAAACATCGATATTATTTTTTGAAAATATCGATATTTATGAGTAATATTTTTAGGACGATATTTCAATACTGAAATATGAATATCGGAGACGATATTTTTTTTAAATAGTCGTTTTCCGTTTTCCTCATAGAAGACATCTAGTTATTATTGGTGGAAAAGAAGAGGATTACCTGTGTTGAACTTGCAGTAAAATAAATCATAGATAGAATTTTAAGAAAGGATGAAAATTAATAAAATCTAGATGAGCAAATAAAATTTATAGGATCATATTTAAACACCTCAGTTATTGCTTCTGATTAATTACTTCTACCTAAATAAATGCCTCTACTATTGCTTTATCAGTCTTAAAAATTCACTAAAGCCAAGATTTCCCTGGGATCTCTTTCTGGTTTTATAAGTCTTAGAGTAAAATATACAGATTATGCCTTTCATTTTAGTAAAAATGTTTAGTGCTTAAAAAAAGAAATCCGTAACGGCGTGAAAAAGCATTCTGTTTCAGAAAATTGAGGTCTTGACCCAGAAGAATATTTAACAACGTTTTATGAGTAAATAGCCATAAGGTTTGGTTGTATTTTTACATAATTATATATCAATACATCGATACTTTTTCTCCGATATATCAAACGCGATATTGATACTTTTAAAAATATCGATACATCGAAAATCCGATATTTTTTAAAATACCAACAGCCCTACCTGGAAGGGCGAAGGAATTTGATGGGGCTTTGTAAGAAACTATCCCGGCATTCGCTTTTAGTGAATGAGAAAAATCACCGGTAACCCTAGTGAAGATGGCCTGACGGGATTTGACCTCCGTCCTCCTCAATGTTAGGTAGCAGGACAAATTTATCCTCCTCCTCTCATTAGCAGTTTGTAAACACACTGTTATAAGGTTTACATATACCTATGAAAGGAATAAGCTTGGAAAAATATCTCCAAAACAGAATCTATAGGCATATGTAAAATTTCTTATAACAGAATATTTGCAAACTACCTGCGAGAGGAACATGGTTTGTTGTAGCCCTATCCTGTTGATGCCTGAGTATATTGGTGCAGGCGTCACGTAAAGAGATTACAATGAAACTTCAAAGACTGATAGCTTACGTTATAGATTATGATAGAGAGACAAAACTGGATTTTTTTTTTTGGGACATTTGTATGCCTGTGCAAGTACTACGCCAAACCAGCAGAAATATTTTAATAATACTTTAATAAAAACTCAACAAAATTATAGATTAAGACATCAGCTTCATTTTTTATTTTTTACTTATGGCTTTATGCCTCGTCGAGGTCATTAGAGGCGGGATGGGACAAGGAACGGGAAGGAATTCGACCATGTTTGAAGGATGTATCCCGGCATTCGCGTGGAGTGGTTTAGGGAAACCGTGGAAACCCAAGCCTGGATAGCTAAGCGTGCAATTCTGCCACGCGCGACGTATTTCTGCTGAGCAGGTGGCAGCGGCTTCCGTTAGATGACGTCAGATTTTATTGCACGTACCTCATCGTCTCAGGCTTATTGAAGTAAAATACATGAATCTAAAGAATTAAAATATATCCATAACAAAAGTGATTGTTTTCTCATGCTCACCTAGACGGGAATAGGTCTCTTACTGCGAACGTTTAGCAGTATATGCTTTTGTTTCGCTGTGGAGCTCATTAGACGCGGGGAAGGACTGGGCAAGGAAACGGGATGGATTTTGGCCATGACATTTTGAAGGAACAATCCCGGCATTCACCTTGATTGATTTCGGGAAACCATTGGATATCAACATTCCCTGACGTCGGATTTGCCCCCGCATAGTCCCGAATTGCAGATCCGAGCGTTAACGAATAATAGTACTAGATAGTAGAGTATAGTCAATCGACCAATGTGGTTACGTTTACGGCAATTGTGCCTCTTTCTTAACCTGAGGGATTGAGGATATATAATTGTTTATAAAGAAGATGAAACAGGGAATAAAATTATTGCAGACAGAACACTTGTCATCTACATCTCAGTGTGGTTCCGTGCGATTAGGCGCCGCAGTCTGGATCGGGAAGGTACAACGGACCGGGCACGAGCCTAGGATCCCGCGTACCGGCTTTTCAGGCAGATTTCTGCAGCCAACAAGGCGAATGCAGGGGCGGTCCACCTTCCAACCAAACTCTGCATCAAAATCTTCATATCTCACAAACAAAAAATACACTTATGACACTCTGAACATAGTTACATATTTCACAGACAGGTAGCAATATGTCACTTACTCCATTATTACGTAGTACGACCTGGCAGTAGGTATCAAATGCCTGGTGCTAGCAAGGGAATGCTGCCGTAAACCCATAGCTCCAAATTTTACCATGCCAACGATGAGAAAAAATCGTGGAATGCAGCAGACACCAGAATGTTGGGAAAAATGTGGTGAAAAAGAAGAACGCGCTGAGTGTGAGACACACACAGGTTCTAGGGCCGATGGGTCCGGTCAACGGGGGTACCGAAATTACTTTATCACCCCCTCACGGATCCCCCCAACCATCAACCACCACAGCATCCGCCACCGCCGCAGGAAAATTGACTCTTTAGAAGTACCCGCCATTACAGCGGGGATGGTGAGGCTAGAAACACTTCAGCACGTGTGTGTGCCCACGGGGTGTAACGTGGATGCGGCTCCTGCCACGGACCAGGCCGAAGAGGAAACCTGACCGTATAGCCAGAGCCTTCTCTGCTAGTCCCGCACGCGCTCGGCTCAACCGTTCTCCCGCAGGAGACCGGTGGGATCAGTGTCGTAAAGTATACGTCGGGCTGTGCTGAGCATACTTATTTTTAAGTCTGGGAGGAAACATGGTGGGAATTTGTCAGCGCAGAGGTTCGTGGCTGTTTTACGACGGTAAATCAGACGCGGCGGACCAGGCAGGTCGTAACGAAGAGTGAAATGAAGAGGAAGGACGGACCAACAGATCGTCACCACGGGTGGGCCCAGCAACAGACTCAATAATAAACTGGGAAGAGGCGCCGGGATAGCGGCGCACTAGGCACCGGGACTCGTGTTTAAACACTGAACACAGTCAAAAAATACTGTAATTCCAAAAACAAATCCGAATTCGTACTGAAATATGTACAAATGAAATTAAGTGTCCCATCTGATATGGGTTTGCTCTTATTCTGAATTACATTCATTCCAGGGGAGGATATGATGTTGTTAAACCACTAAGAACTTCATTCCTGTCGCAAAAGCTATCTTAAACGACTCTAAAGTTTGTCAAACATTTTTACTAACAGTCAGCTAGCCAGCTAATTTTGACTTTTATCAAAGTATGTACTAAACTTATTCTTTTATATGGCAGGTAGTTCTTTGAATGATGACACAGTCGATTAACTTTAGGGCCTACATAATTCCGTTGAAACACTCAGAAATATATGCGTGAACAGAACATTAAAGTTCCTTCTGGACATTCAAAGCATATTTATTAAACAAAAGACATAACATCGTGTTAGCGAAGTTTCTAGCGAACTTGCTAGATGGCAAAAAGACAGGGTGTATGGTACTGTTAGCCGGAAGACCCCGAAGGATAGGTCGGCTGCCGGATTGACAGAGTTTTTATTTGACGCGTAATCTTAGAGGGTACAGGGGAGCTACAGTTTAACGCAGAATCCGAACCATGGAAGCGTTCTGCCGTTCTTTACATTATACAGCAGGCTGTTCCAAAGATAAAAGTCGGATTAAAGACCATTCAAAATGCCTACCCAGAAAGGGATTCGAACAAGGCGCCTTTCGCTTTTAGTCAGAAGGCTTAACCATTGAGCCACCATAACGCTAAGCGCCAGGTGACGATAGTCGGGAGTTAAATAAACCGTAGTAGAATTTTCGAGAAAACATTAAAAATGTTGTTCGACGCTTCTGAAGTGATGACAGTCACTCCAACAATAGAAATCATATAAAATCAATTAAAACTTATACAGTGTGGGGCATTTAATACGTTTTCTGGAAATATTTCGGAAAGAAAGCATTTTAACAAACAATAAACTATATAAAAAATAATCGTACAGTAGGGGGCTACAATTATGTGATATTGGTTTTTTCACAGGTGGCGCCGTTGTCGTTACAACAAGGTCAACTTAATTCTTTTAAATGGGAACCCCTATTTATTTTTTTTGTTGAAGATTCCGATTCCTCATGAAAAAATAAAAATAGTTTGCTTAACTCACTTTTCTGTTAGCCTCACAGATGGCGCTGTAATCGCGAAAAATGAATATTTGCGTTTTTTGTGTATAATTTTAATTATTGTTTAAATAATTACATGTAATTTTAATTCTGTAAACATGGAAGGTAATTTTAAAGGATAATGACGAACTTGATTTTTAAATGCTTTTTCTTACTTATTTGCAGCCATGTCTGCAGCAGGTGCTCAAAAAGGTGACCATTTACTTCCAGACATTTTCTGACACACTTCGAGCTGTTCAGGCATCATTTCTGCAAAGGGTCAGAAAATGTATGGAAGTAAATGGTCACCTTTTTGAGCACCTGCTGTAGTCATGACTGCAAATAAGTAAGAAAAAGCATTTAAAAAATCAATTTCGTCATTATCCTTTAAAATTACCTTCCATGTTTACAGAATGAAAATTACATGTAATTATTTAAACAATAATTAAAATTATACACAAAAAACGCAAATATTCATTTTTCGCGATTACAGCGCCATCTGTGAAGCTAACAGAAAAGAGAGTTAAGCATACTATTTTTATTTTTTCATGAGGAATCGGAATCTTCAAAAAAAAAAAAAAAATAGGGGTTCATATTTATTAGAATTAAGTTGACCTTGTTGTAACGACAACGGCGCCACCTGTGAAAAAACCAATATCACATAATTGTAGCCCTCTACTGTACGATTATTTTTTATATAGGTTATTGTTTGTTAAAATGCTTTCTTTCCGAAATATTTCCAGAAAACATATTAAATGCCCCACCCTGTATAAAACCAATTTGAATCAACAGAAAATAATTTTAAATGAAAATGGAAAATAATTACAATCATTGGAACATCAAACTAGCAAAATTAGACAATTTTAAACAATCCAAACCAGATTCAAAACATTTTATCTTACACAACAATCTTAATTACAGTATTTTAGGTTTAATTTAATTTATTTGCGATGGAGCACCTGCAATGTCCCTACAGCCCCATTTTGCCCCTTTTCTTTTCCCAACTTCCCTTCTACTAATTTCAACTTTAAATTCTTTTGGTGATATATTCCAATCCCTGACCCCCTTATGCTTGAAATCAAGTTCTAATTTGTTGTCATAGTCATCTTTTCCATCCCATCCACGTCTCCTAACTCGGTAAATTATTTATCATTTCTCCTGCTAACTTATTGCAATCCCTGACCTCCTTTACCTACTAAAGAAAATCTCCCGACATCCTTTTACGTGAAATCGAATGCCTATTTGTGGTCATGGTCATCTTTTCCCTTCCATGCAGGTGTCCTAATTCTTCCACCAATATTTTTACACGTCTCATCGCCAATATACGCCTTGTACACTTCCATGACTCTCTTTAAGCTTCTATTTTCTGTCAATGAATCCCGTTTCAGCTCCTTTATCACAACAATTACTGATTGTGTTCTGCGATAATTTCCAGAGACAAATCTAGCAGCCCCTCTTGCACCTCCACCAACTCCTGTATCTCATACCCAAAATGTAGGTCCGATACTACAGTACATATTCAAGTAATGGACTGACCAACGTTTTGTTAGTCAATTACCTTTTTTGTCTTGTAAATCTCCTTATCACTCACTCCAACAAGGATTTTGAAACCTTTTCTTACTACTTGGGTAATGTATTCTGCCCAGTTGAATTTTTTATCAAATGTTATGGCAAAGTATTTATATTTCAGTTCTTCAGCAACCAATTGTTTCATCACGTTATGAACATAACAAATCTTTAGCTTTTTATCTATGTACCAAATAACCTCATTCTTCTTTGCATTTACCTTCATCCCATGCTTGCCTACCGAGCTAGATATCCCGTCCAGACCACTGTTCAAAGTCTTCTAACGTTTTAATTCTCTTCTATAGCATAATTTCATATTCAAAAAACCTAACTTCTAATAGTAATCCACCAAAACAATCATTTATTAGACTGACGAATAGCAACGATCCCAGTACGCTACCCTGTGGTACTAACTTTTTTCTTCTTCCACTTCTTTTGATACTGCAGTTTCCATCTTAACATTTTGCTTTGAAAAGGGGTAAGCGTAGTGGTATTAACGTTAAAAAAAATTAGCCTACAGACTAGTACGGAGGCGAGATGCAATGGCCTTGGTTCGAAACACCTCCGATACTGGCTGTGCATAAACAATCCGTCAACGAAGATGAAAGCGTTCTCGAGGGAACTGGCCAACGCACGCTTCTTGCACGGCCGGCTGTTAATGATCATAAAAACATCATCTGGACAGAGAGAAATGTCCCTTCGGCTTATTAACGAGTCACTATTTCTCCGCCGCCATATTATACGCGCGCGAACCCACTGTCGCGCCACTGCAGCCAACGTCGTAACTTAAACATTTTAACCGGTCTCCCAAGACACATTTTACCCCCCTCGTGCGAGTTTTTCCGTTCGGGACGTGGGGCGAGAATAGCCGGCGATGAGATACGACCTCAGGACCGGGTCCACACACGCTGCCACCTCGGGCTTGACACGTCTCTAGCAATAAGCGACCAAAATCCCAAACTTAAACATTTTTTTTTTTTTAAAGTCTTGTTGAGGTCATTAGAGGAGGGAATGGATAGGAGACAAGGAAAGTTGAAGTAATTCGGCCATCGTATCACGGCATTAGTCTGTAGCGATTTGGGGAAAGCATGGTAAACGAAAATCCGGATGCCCGGACGGGGATTCCAACCCGCGTCCTCTCGACATGAGGCGAGAGCGTTAACCACTCACTCACCACGCTCACCGCTTCGAACAGGTACTTGCGTAAACTAACCATGGGTGTTCTGAAACCTGCTGGACATATAACGAACTAGTTTTCTCCTAATTTCGACGTTAATCTGTAAAGGTTTGTTTCAAGAAGGTCGCATAAAAACTGTGGTTTGTGTGTCTCCACACCAACTTTAAAACAATTTTTAAACTTACAACTTCGAATTTCTCGTTCACTAATTGCTCGACCGGAACAGGTTCAACGCAGATAAATAGGAAATTTTAGACATTCAGAATATCGCCATCCACACTGGTAGATTTTCCAACCGTTTTCGAGATATTTCCTTAACGGAGGTTTTTTTAAAATAAAGTATACGTTCGTTGGAGATTGGATAAAAAGCGTGGATTTGTATAAAGAACATACAAATACATATATAGACACACATCCATTTATAAATAGAAAGAGAGATTTACGAGAGAATATGACAGAGTGGTGGATCTACGAATTTTCCGAGCCGGAGCAAAAACTTGAGATAGCCGCCCCTTCAAACATGAATCTGCCGCCCGGGGCAGTATAGAGCTATTATCGATTTTACCACCCTCCTGATATTTGCCGCTCGGGGCAGTAGAACTAACGAAAGGTCACCAGCACAGGAATTTGTCATTTACTGCCGCTTCAAACATGAGGGTGAGCCGTTAACGCTCTGGCCTCGCATTCGGGAGGACGCCGGTTCGAATTCCCGTCAGGGCATCCTGATTTGCGTTTTCCATGGTGTCCTCAAATCCCTCCTGGCGACTGCCGGGATGCTTCCTTCAAAAAGGCCATGGCCAAACTCCTTCCCGTTCCTTGTCCCCAGTGCCTTCCCGCCTCTAATGACCTCTACAGGCATGAAGTCATAAGTAAAAAAAGATTTTTCCGGCCCCCCTGAAATTGCCGCCCGGGGCAAGCACCCCGGTTTTACCCCCCGTAGATCCGTCACTGATATGACACGAGCGAATGTTAAGTAACATTCTTTCCAATATGTGTATCGAGCTATAATACACTGTAGGCTATGCTATATTCCTGTGAAGAAAGCAAAAATAAAGTTTTTTTTTTTTTTTAAATGGCATTTGGCAACGGAGGCCATACAGCCAGCTCAATGTAATTAGTATACCTTTCCGTGTATAAGTCTTCATCCAGTACATATATTGCCTTTTTCGAATGTATGGACGCCACAGGACGGACAGGACATTCACACAGACACACAACACTTAAACATCCATGCCCGCTGCCGGATTCGAACCGGCGGCCTTCGGTACGCGGAGCTAGCACTCTAGCCCCTACGCTACCGAGGCCGGCCAAAAATAAAGTTCTTTACTCCGCTAGTCTGACGATGTTGACATTGTAAGAAACACGAAAACACCGCCATTAAGGATGATGTTAACCTCATCAGTCACACTTATTCAACAGGTCCTCCTCCCGGCAGGTTGTAGGAACTGCGTTAGTGAGTGACCTATATTCCAGGCGTTTAATACGGCCGTAACCCGGCCGAGACGTGTCACCAACTCGTAAACGCAGATTCGAGTTTTTATTGGTCGCTACTGTTCCATCACGAGCTCTTTAAGCCGACTGTAGCGCGGGCCACTTAGCGTTTATTAGTCGTAAACGCCACGCCACACGGATTCGGCAACGCACTGGCTTTATCGCCGCTCTTTAAAAACTCACGGCGGACTTTTAGTGCGTTCTGAACGGCCCCGCTTGATTGTAACGGCCCACTGCCACTGTGTGACGTCAGAAAACCTCCTCACACACATCAAAACCGGTGTCGGAGCAGAAGGTTACCTCGATCCTCGTTTACCTATAAACTTCGTCGTCAAGCCATTTGCTGCCTTTTTTTTCGA
Source organism: Vandiemenella viatica (assembly GCA_031002005.1). Classification (NCBI taxonomy): domain Eukaryota; kingdom Metazoa; phylum Arthropoda; class Insecta; order Orthoptera; family Morabidae; genus Vandiemenella; species Vandiemenella viatica. Next base: position 90,826,886 of record CM061918.1, read on the forward strand.
TGGGCAGTGCTTTGTCTTCAGGCATTTACTCCTATTAATTATGATGTTTTGAGACGTCAGTTATGGTTTGTCTTAGGTTTATGGCGTGATTTTTCTGGCTTAGATTTATGGCATGATTAGTTTTGGTTTGAGGTTTATATATATATACTATATATATATTGGTGTCTGACGTGCGGACATGGTCTGATAGGATATATCCCCAGCTCTTTTATTACTGGGTTTGATGACTGTTTTGCTGCTTTATAGAATTTCATTTCTAATTCCCTAAATCTGTCTTGGAGCATTGGTAGTTTTGTTACTTCGTAAATGGCTGCAGTGGAGAATCTGCAATTTAGGTGTAAAGCTCTCTTCAGGGCTCGGTTCTGGATGGTTTGTAGTATGACAAGGTATGGCACGTAAACCTCATAGACAAACTAGGAACTCAGACAACAATCTGCCACTGCTACGTCCAACTTATTAGAAGTTTCCTGGAAAATAGGAAAATCTTTGTTTCAATGGAATGTCAAAATTCATCAGTCCACCTCATCCTGGATGGTATCCCCCAAGGATCCGTTCTGGCACCAGTCCTATTTAAACTTAACGCCAACGACATACAATTGCCGCCTTATGTCAGAATTGCACAGTTCGCAGACGACACCACCATATATGCATCGGGCAGGAGACATGACCTAAACGTCAACTACCTTCAACACGGCCTCCACGAACTTGAGAAGTGGTGTCGTACTAACAAAGTGAAAACTAACCCATCCAAGTGCGCAGATATATTTCACCAGAAAGAGACCAATAATAGACAAAAAACTTAACATCATGGGGCAAGAAATAGAATGGTCATCTGAAACTAAATACCTTGGAGTCACCATTGACAAAAAGCTTCTCTTCCGGAAACACATCTTAGACAGAAGAAAACAGGGTACAGCTATACTTAAAAATCTTTTTCCAATCCTGTACAGCTCCGAACTAGCCACAACAACAAAGCTTAGGATCTACAAGGCAGTTATCCACCCCTTCATACTATACGGATGCCAGGTGTGGGGAACTGCAGCTAAATCCAACATAGACCAACTCCAGCGACTTCAGAATAGATACCTACGAGTAATATTAAGAGCACCCAGATACGCACCAAATGACTTCCATCACGACACAATGAACATTAACCCATTTCATGTAGAAATTTTCAGACAAAATGACGAAAGGCTCCATACCCTTAGCACAACAATGCCAAGGCACTGGCACGCCTATAAAGTGCCACTAAGTATTATATATCAGGCAGAAGGGAACTGATATGATCATAAGAAAACTGTAGGGGTGTTTCACATATGGTCGTCTTCAACGAACCATAAAAAAAAAGGGTCGTGGCTGTGTGTCCCCAGACGGTGCAGGCGTATTCAAGTATTGGCCTGACCAGAGTATAGTATATTCGTACACCTATGGGCGCGGAGAGCTTGCTGTCTCTGTTTAGCAGGGGGTACAGTGCTTGTAGTCTAGCGCTGGCGCGTTTACGCAAGTCTTCAATGTGCGCCCTCCAAGTGAGCCTGGAATCCAGTGTTACTCCAAGGTATCGTACAGATTTACACCAGGGTATTGTGTTGTTATATAGTTTAAGATTCTGATCTGTCTGTTGACGTAGTCGTGGTCTTATCCTTCTTGTTAGAATTATTGCATGTGTTTTGGCTGGGTTTATTTCTATACGCCATCGTCTTGCCCAGGCCTCTGCCTTTTGCAGTAACCCCTGCAGGCGCCGGATGACAATCGCCTTGCTGCGGGTGAAGTAGGCTGTGTCGTTCGCGTATGTTGCGGTGGATACCCTGTCTTGAGTTAGTACATTGGCCGTATAGAGGGAATATAACACTGGAGCCAGGGCCGATCCGTGAGGTACTACGGCCTGGATTCTTCGTTTGGTCGAGAAGGTGTTTCCGACTCTAACCCTGAAGTAGCGGTCTTCTAGGTAAGATTTCAGGAGTTTAACGTACTGTCCTGGCAATCCTTGTTCATATAGCCGTAGCAGGAGTCCGTAGTGCCAAACCGAATCGAAGGCCTTAGAGATATCTAGGAGGACTAGACCGCAGTGCTCTCTGTAGCTAAAGAGTCTTGTGGCAGTTTCCACCACCCTCATCAGCTGTTGGGTGGAAACCGCAGGCAGCAGATATATATATATATATAAAAACATCGCCGCCATATTTTCGAACAAAAATTACTCACCGCTCCACTTTGCACAAAAACAAAAGTCCAATCGTGCCATCCAGATTTGGATGTTACATTGTTTCCCAAAATCACTACTGGTGATTGCCGGAATAGTTCCTTCAAAAGGTCATGGCCGAATTCCCTACCGTTCCTAGTCCCCACTCCTTCCTCATATCTGATAAACTTGGTGTTTGATTAATAATTAAAAAAATAACGTCGAATCCTCTTCTTGTAATAGATTATGTAAAGGGTCGTCCGTTAATTACGTAAGATGAAATAAGGGAAGCCTGGGTCGACAGAAGTTTCACGTAAACGTTTTGATTCCTTGAAGAACAAAAGAGCTGGAAAAAAATCGAACCCAAAAGGGGGGGAGGAGGGGGCCCGAGGATATCTCACCAAACCTCAAAACGGGGAGGGAGGTCCAGATTTCCGGAAAAAATACCTTACGTTATTAATGAATGCTCTCTAATCCAAAGCGCTGCTACGTTTTTGGCACATACTTTTTCAAACAGTCAATCTATGGCGCTCCTCCTAGATGAAGTGTACAGTATCATCTACAGAAAAACAAGTAGGCATTTATAAAATTATTAAAAATATTAACAATATTGGTGTATTGTTCACACTTTGAATAACAAATACATATGAAAAAATATCATTAATCAGAGGGCTGAGCTCGGTGTGATGACAATAATTTTGCAGTATTTGTTGTATTATTTGTCATCATCAATCTTAAGACACTGCAGCCTACTATTAGCAAACTCTTTGTTTTATTAGCTAATAAATTGAGAACTACGATAAATCCTCATACGGCTACAAATTATCATGGAAATACATTGCACAGTTTCTTTGATGTAGCCCTTCAAGACGGATATAACTCTGGAAAGCAAGGGGTGCTCCTGAATGACCAGAAACGCCTCCCATGATCCACCGGTGCGCGCTACCACCCCTTGTTAGTTATACTGGAAACCACCACAGCACTCCTTGGGTAACCAGGAAATTTCAAATCAATAACTATTGATTTTATTTGTTCCTATATCGCTAAAAGGAAGTGTTATTGCGATCCAACTAAAATTCAATTGGCTGATGTGTACACTAGAGATACACTGAAGAGCTAAAGAAACTGGTAGACTTGCCTAATATCGTGTAGGGCTCCCGTTAGTACGTAGAAGTGCCGCAACACGACGTGGCATGGACTCGACTAATGTCTGAAGTAGTGCTGGAGGGAATTAACACCATGCACCCGGCAGTACGAGGGGGTGGAGATCTCTTCTGAACGGCACGTTGCAAGACATCCCAGATATGCTTAATAATGTTCATGTCTGGGGAGTATGGTGGCCAGCGGAGGTGTTCAAACTCAGAAGAGAGTTCCTGGAGCAAGTCTGGACGTGTAGGGAGTCGCATTTTCCTGCTGGAATTGCCCAAGTCCGTCGAATGCACAATGGACATGAATGGATGCAGGTGATCAGCCAAGATGCGTACGTACGTTTCACCTGTCAGAGTCGTATCTAGACGTATGAGGGATCCCATGTCACTCCACCTGCACTCGCCCCACACCATTACAGAGCCTCCACCAGCTTGAACAGTCCCCTGCTGACATACAGGGTCCTTGAATTCATGAGGTTGTCTTCACACCCATACACGTCCATCCGCTCGATACAACTGGAAACGAGACTCGTCATGCCACGCAACATGTTTCCAGTCATCAGCAGTCCAATGTCGGTGTTGACGGGCCCAGGCGAGGCGGAAAGCTTCTGTCGTGCACTTAGCAAGGGTACACGAGTGGGCCTTCGGCTCCGAAAGCCCATATCGACGATGATTCGTTGAATGCTTCGCACGCTGACACTTGTTGATGGCCCAGCATTGAAATCCGCAGCAATTTGCGGAAGGGCTGCACTTCTGTCGCGTTAAATGGTTCTCTTCAGTCGTCGTTGGTCCCGTTCTTACAGGATCTTTTTCCTGTCGCAGCGATGTCGAAGATTTGGTCTTTCACCGGATTCGTGATATTCACGGTGCACTCGTGAAATGGTCGTACAGGAAAATCACTAACTCATCGCTACCTCGCCGACTAAAACACCACGTTCAAACTCACATAAATCATGATAACCTGGCATTATAGCAGCAGTAACACATGGCACCGTCACTGCCTTCGGTTACAGGCAGGTGGGGGGGTGTAGTATTTGTCCGTGGACATTGCCTCCAACGTCACGAAGGTGTTACAATTCCCTTAACTATCGGTGTGTCTTCTTGTTGGGTGTCAGTTTGCTAGGAGACTGAGCGGTCTTCTATGCCTGTCGTCGCTATTGTTGTAGCGTCCAAGCGAGTTGACCGCCGGGTTGTTGCATTGTCTGGTGTTTTTGTAAAATGTTTCCGCCAGCTGGTGGAATCTGCCCTTCTATTTAGGTATGCCGGCGGCCTCATGGAGTGCATCCGTGGGGAACCGGCACGGGAGGTGGAAAGCTCTCTTTAGGGCCCTATTTTAGATAACTTGGAGCTTTCTGATTTTCCTGTCACTGGCGTATACCCACACAGGACATGCATACTCCATAATGGGGCTTATGAGCGATGTATATATCTTGACTCCAGCAGAAGGGGCAAGCTGGCTGTCCTTATTTAGAATAGAGTAAAGACTGTGGAGCCTGGTGCTTGCTCTCCGACGGACTTCGTTGATGTGGCTACACCAGTTCAGTCTCTTGTCTAGAGTCACCCCCAGGTAACGTGCCGTGATGGACCATGGGATTTCTCTACCATATAGGCGAAGTGTTGGGTCAGGATTAGTAGACACCTGTTGTTTCATAAAGCCGTTGCCGACCGCAGCGCAATACTCTGAGTGTTTACATATCTCTGTGTTTGCATACGCATGCCTATACCAGCTTCTTTGCCTCTCCAGTGTGAAAAGATTAAAATACGAAACAGAGATATATATATAAAAAATTGAGGTTCGCTTAAATCTAAATGCTATTGTTTGCTTACTTACGACGACTAGATACAGAGATTCGTGTAAGGAGAAGAACATCCGATGTTTATGCTGTATTCTCTGCAGAAGTTACTAGAACTCAGTAACAACAAAAACCAAAAACATGTTTTGACAGAAGATAATTAACAGGGCAGTTTATTAAAACTCAAACAAAGTTTACATCAAACGTAGGTAATAACGAAATATATCAATCAAGTTAATGGTAGATAAACTTTTTTTCTGAAACTACCGGTATGAGAACGTTTGTATAGCAGGACGTTTCAGCGGTCATAATCTCTGCCTCCGTTGTAAATCAGTTGTTATGGCAGCAGAGTTATGACCGCCGAAACGTCCTGCTATAGAAACGTTCTCATACAGGTAGTTTCCAGAGAAAATTTCATCTATTTACAACGCCGAGAAAGCCTCCCCTATTATTATATAAATAAATAGTAGCTATTCGTTTTTTAAATTTTACTTTACATAGAAACATTTTCGCAACAATACAAATGTCATCCATTTAAAAACAAATGTAGTTATTTAAAACATCCTAACAAAAAAACAACAAAAAAAAACAAAAAACAAAAAAAAAAAACAAAAAAAACGGGTATCTAAATGTGAGAAATATAAAAAATAATGATTAATTGTTATTTGTTTTTCCTTAGAAATATTTCTAAAATAAATTCCTACCACCGTAGGTGATACCTGTTATTTTTGGCGAGCGTTTAAACTAGTAATGTAATAATTAATGATAACTCAAAAAAAATTACTATATGTTTTCTTACTGCTGTCGAAATATTTCAGGTACGTACCGTTGTCTTGCGTTTGAACTACTGGCACAACAAAGGAGGTGAGTACAAACATTACAAAAAACATTAGCTTAAATCCAGTAACTATATATGCTAGTACTCCCAGAAATGTTTCAAACTTTATGTATATCAGTATCTTTATACGCGTTTCTGATGAATTTTCGATTTTATATTTCAATTAAATAGTTACAGAAATTTTTAGCATACGCACCGTGGAGATGTTTGGGTTATAACCTACGACTCTGGCGACAATCTGGTGATTAGGAATAGCGCACCACCACCTCTGCTACCCTGCCCACCCACGGCCATCTGACCAAGCATAACCACCTAACCAGATACGATGAGCATCTACACAACAACCACTGTCAATGCCAGCCACAAGAAAATCAACTAGGGATGGTCGTACAACTTCTCACGCAGTTGTTAACTACGCTCATCCCCACCAGGCGATAAGAATAAGCAAGGGTTTCCCTCTAAGGTCATTATGTAATGGCCAAAGCCGGGGTTTTCCCTAACGTGTAAATTATGTTCCCAAAACCAACCAATATGATACAGTAGATAAAGCTACAGACAGTAGCGGGGCTACATAACGCCGTCGAGGCAGCGGAAAAAAAAAAAAAAAAAAAAAAAAAAAGGACAAGTACTGATGATGAAAATATCCTCCGCTACCAGGACTGGAACTAACTAGCCCCGTGTCAGCGCCGGACACTATCACGGTGCCGCAGCCTTAGGGAGCCAACGAAGCGAGCTTTCCCTATTTCGCTTCAAGTGAATCAAGCCACGTTTTATTTATCATTTCCTTTCTTTATGGTCCATCTCCTCCAATCTCTAATACACCCTAGGAGGAGGGGGGGGGGGAGGAGAGGGGAAATAGTCCAGTTAGCCCATCTTGGATATTTTACGGAAATATTCCTCGACGAAACAAAGTCATCATCATGGTCTTAGATTGTGCAAGTAAGTATGACGTAATTTCGTGCGTCTCTAGTGAATTCAGACGACAGAAATGGCGTGCAGAGTGCATCATAATATTAAGAGGGCAGAAATTTTGTTTTCGTTAGTTCCATTTCGTAACAACTTTTTCACAGACGGGATATTTTAAATCCACACCCACATTGAGTTAAGTGGTCAGGTCACGATCGAAATACCGCGACAAGGCAACTTAAAACCATTCAGGCGGGATAAACAGCTCTGCAGAACGTCGTAAAGAGGACAGTGTCGTCGGAATGCGCCGTTATATTTATCGCGCGATTCTCGGGCGTAAAACCTTCGACCTGTTCCATACTTCAGGGAACTCGCATTAGTGGTCGACCGCTGACGTCTCACTCGATCGGCGCACTTTCGATTTATCGATCCTCTTTGCAGTCGAAGTAGATGTATCTATATCGCATGTGACGTTTCGTGGAGGAAAAGATGAAAAGCGGAATTAATGCTGTATGGTCTAGGAAACTTTTGCACTTGCTTAGAAAGGCAGAACGGCAGATATTAAATTGTTTCAGGGCTATAATCTTTATATATAAAGATGAATGTATGTTTGTTTGTTTGTTTGTTCTTCATACAAATCCACAGTTTTCATCCGATCTCGATGAAACTTTGCACACTTATCCTTTGAAACAAGGAGAAAAATACTGTCTACATTTTGTTGAAAAATTATCTGTATAAATAACACATGTTGTCTCATAACTTCGAAATATGGCTATAGACAGACACGTTGGATATGGACGTCTCCGTACCGTGTTTCCGTGTAGTGGACAGGCAGCTAAGTGGTTAAAGCGCTTGCTTACGAACGTCGTGGTCTCCGGTTAAAATCTCCGTGGAGGCTAAGATTTTTAAAAATTGTTTTTCATCGCAAGATTCAGGCCTGGGCCGTAGGTTACTCGGATTGAATATTAAACTGTAGATATTAGAAAGTTAGGGATGCAATGCGAGGCAAATCGTAGGTAGTCTTGCAATTTCGTAGGTGTACACTTTTTTACATTATAATGATCCCTCAGGTGTTGTTCGCAGTCAGTGTGTGAGTGTGAACCACAGTAATATTGTCATAAATACGGAAGTAAGTCTCTGTCTTTTTGTTACGTTTTGACGACTAAATGGCTATATCGATATTGATGGAATTTTATAAGGAAATCTGTATTAAGGGCACAGGATATTTTTTCCAGTATGATTAACAGTTGTAGTCACGAAATTTTGAGACCTTATCGAATCGTGACAGAAATGTGTTGGAAATTGATTCTCTTCAAGAGACAGGCTTGACGGTAGAATGATATAGTGATAGCTTTCCTGTCATATTATTCGTACTCGATATTGTTTGGGACCAATCCTTCGTTACAAACAACTTTCTGTGTTTAATTCTGGGGAAAAAATTCTTAATCCACGCTTACGAAGTCGTGGGTACGAGCTAGTGCTTTATATTGAAAGACGAATATCGATTTCAAATATTTTAAATTCTCTAAGCATTACTTAAAAAAAATCTATATAAGATTTATTCTGCCAATTGATCCCCTTCTGTACTATTTTTGATCTGTAAGCGGGCTGGATATGCCCGTCCCTTTGTCAGGGCATTACGAAAAATCTTGCGAGCCAATTTGCGTGGGGTTTACATACTTTCCAAGCTTGCTGACTAGCTTTTCAATTTGAGGTATATTTAATGAATGTACCTAAGATGTTATAATTCACTCTAACCGAGAACATTTACGGACTACAAAATACACTGCTACTCAAATGAACGCTCACCAAAGATCACACTACAACACTCCCCCCATTATCAACTAAAGAACTTTGTTTGTATGTATGTTCGTTTTGGCCTACTAGGACCACGTTAACCCCAGTTTTGGCTTGAATTGCTTTCGATATACACACATTCCATGTTACAACTAGACTTAATTTGATCAACATTTTAACGTGGAATCCGAACCACGGAATGTATGTTATTTATTTCTACAGATTTCTGAATAAATTACGTAAGAATACACGGAAAACGTTAATCAAACTTTTATTATTATTGTTATTATTATTATTTGCTTATGGCTTTACGTTGCGAAAAAGAACAGAAAGAATTCATGGCCTTTCTGAAGGAACCATCCCACAATCCGCCTGGAGTGATTTGGAAAAACCATGGAATACCCATATCTGCATTACTAGACAGGAATTGGAACCGAATTCTTTCCGAATGCGAGGGTAGAGCGTTACAGTTCAACCACAACGGAAAATTATTACTCAGGAAAATTGTCTCTGTCCTGATATTTTTTTTTTTTCTCAGACTCAAGAGAAATTCTTTAAAATTTACGCAATGAACCCCTAGAGGGGAAAAATATCAAGTTCCCATTTCAGCCAGTATAGGTCACTCAGTAATGACCTATATTCTATAAAAGTTATTTTTATTACTGCATTGTGTGATACCAAACTGATGACCTGAGAATTAATCCATACCAGTGATACAAACCCAAAATTTTCTAGAAAATATATTTTTTGATAGACAACTTGTACGAAAATACTTTCAAACTGAACGGCCACCAAGATTTCGGTTTTTCATTTATTCCGAAATCACTACAGCTGAACTGCGGGATGGTTCCACAGAAATATCACGGCCGAATTCCATCACGGTCCTTGTTCCCAATACTTTCCCGCCTATAATGAATTCGACGTCAACGATGCAAAACAACCTCCCACTACCAAAAACAAAACAAGAAATAGAAAGTAAAATTCATCTTTTTAATGGTCGCTCACTTATGTACTTTCTAGTAAAAATAAATAAATAAATGCCTTAGTCATCAAATTAACTATATCAAAAGAACTATTCCTCTAACGCAAGGATATAAATAGAGAAACTTACTTATTATATTCGAATGGGACAACGGAAGTACAAAATTTAAAAGAAAATTAGGAATAATATTCCATTTAGGAACAACGGAAAAGCTAACCAGTCCAAATTTTAAGTTTGGAACTTTAATTTATTTTATTTTTTCCAAGTTACGTACTGGCAGGCAGCAGCTCTCGGCAATATTCTCCGTTTTCCTGAAAAGGGCCGTTTGAGTAATATTTCTTGTCTCCATGGAAAGGATACCTCCAGTTTGTTAATAGCATAAAGTTTCTCGCAGCTAATACATTACTTTCTGTCTTTAAATATAATGTTCAGATGTCGATTGCTTTATGATTTAGTATTAGGATTGGTATCAGTTAAAAAATGTTTTGCCTCACCCATATACTTCTGCAGGCAATGTGTACGGACAACATCCTCCACCTCCACCTGCCTACAAAGATAAGGCAGTGACGGTGCTGTGCGATACGTGTCCAGAAAGTCTCTACAATATTTTGAACATTCATTAAACCTTGGTGTTAGTTGATTTTATTTTTAATAACAATTTGCCACGAAATTATTACCTGTCCCGTTGGATTTTGAAATTGCGGCGTGGAGATGTTATACATGGTAATCAGGTTGGAGTATCAACGTTGAAAGAGTTTTTTGTCTTCACGATAGGGCTGTTGATATTTAAAAAATATCGGATTTTCGATAACTTATATCGATATTTAAAAAAATATTTATATCGGATGTCGATATATCGAAAAAAAGTATCGATATATCGACCCTATTATATAAAAAAAAAAAAACAATGTTACAAAAACAAATCATTTTTAAAAAAAGGGCGAAGTCTTGTGGCTATTTAATGATGAAGAGTTGTGAGATATTTTTCTGAATCAAGTTTTGATTTTCTGAAAAAAATGGTTTTTCATGACGTTACGGATAAATAATATTTTTTTAAATTGTGATGTAGCCATTATACTACTACTTTACTAAAAGGAAAGGCATAATGTTTATGATTTACTCGAAGACTTGTGAATCCAGAAAGAGCACGGAGGGAAATCTTGGCTTTTGTTAGTTTAAACGCTCAATAATGCAATATTGTAGAGGCATTTATTTAGGTTGATGTACTGTTATCAAAGTTTGCATAGTGACCAAGTCACTTTTTTTTACAAGTATTGTTTTATGTGGAATTTAATTTCTTTTTGTAGGTTGATAGCTTATTCTGAGTCTTCTTACTTTTTTGGACCAAATATTTGCACCTTAGCAAAGATTGTGTATCAGAATTTATCAATATTCCTGCTTACATCCAATTTTCTTGTCAAAATACTTTCCTCGACAACGCACGCTCATGTAAAACAACGGGTTCGAGTCCGATTCGTTCTGTGCGAGCGACGCCGTGTCTGCATTGTTACCATCGGTGTAAGACTACTTGTAACTTCCAAATTAAATGTAGTAACAAAGTAAAATTAATTGTGTTTTTTATGCTTCTGATCTTTGTGCAAAACTGAAATTTAAGGCATATAGCCTCATCAAGAAGAAAGCAATTGACGTACAAATTTTCTCTACGACGTTTCAGCTTTTAGATTGGCATTGAAAAAACACAGGAACTTTTCTTATAATATGGGGATGAAACCAAGTATGTGTACCAAATTACCATTTTCTAGGACAACTGGATGTTGCATAGAATTATGAAGAGAGAATGTCATAGTCATTTAAAAGAGTTTCAAATCCAAAAAAGTTCCAAACTAAGGTCGTGAATGAAGTAAAATTTTGCACCAAAACTCATGTCAGAAACTTCATTGGACATACTCCCGTTGTTTCTTCTAGTATAAATGGATAACTGCCTACATTAATTGAAAATTTCCCCTTCTTTGATATTGCTTTGCAAATGGGTAACGCTTTACCATAATACAATTTTTTAAAGCTGAGATTCTATGTGGAATGCAGGATTTAGGGCGAGGGGTGGCGGCAAACTGGGGTACTTGCTCTGTGCGATAACTTGAGGGGTGGGGGCCGGCAAAATCGTGTCCAACAATGCGTTTGGAAAACAGTTAAAGTGATGACATCAATGCGTTTGGCCAACAATCAAGGAGGCGATTCTCGGCTGATTCTCGGGGTCTGGCTGGCAACAATGTTTGAAGAGGCGGCAATCTCAGTTTTTTTCCCGGCTTGAAAATATCCTAGAGCCGCTACTGTCAAGGCAGTTCCTTTGGCGTTAACAAATTGTTTTTTAAAGGCACCAATCTATAATAATAAGTTTTTAGCATAGCGCTTTGTAAAGGCAATCCAAAAGTGGTAGATTCTTTTTTTCAATTCCTTATCTTAATAAATTCGTAAGTGATATAACAAAACTGGCTGTGACATAATTTTGGAGCTCAATTCTTCTGTTGGTAAGGAACAAGAAGCGTGTCCAATTCGCGCGAAATATTTAACTGTGGAGTGCAAGATACAGGCTTATAATTTCCGGGACATTTCTGAGTCTAAAAAGTATTTTAGCGGTATGTTTAAAGAGTGAACAAAAATGCAAATTACTAAAAATTCTATTTTAGGTAAATATGCTATCAAACGTATATATAGCACCTCTTTTAAGTTTATTAATTAAACCATGGTAGAAAGTCAATATCAGGTATTATGAATCAAAAGGAAAAAATTCTAAACTTAAAACAAAAATTAACCACCTCGTTAGGAATATTTTACTTTGGTACAAAATCAACATCGGGTATTATCAATCAAGATCTCAAAAATATTGAACAAAAACTGAACACTTCTGTTAGGCTCATTAATTAAAATTAGGTAGAAAATCAACATCAGGTTTTATCAACAAATAAAAAAAATTAGCATCTCTCTTTTGCTAAATCAAAATCAACATCAATCAAAATAGATCTTAATCAACTACTTTTAAAATATTTATTATTAGATTTTGCCATTTTCATAATATTTCTCCGTCACTGCTTTGCAAAACATAAATTTCTCAGCAAGAGTCTTCAAAATTGATTGAGTTTGCAGTTCAGTCTTGATCAAATCCATGAACGTTCTGTTTCACTCTTATTTCATAAACTATTCAAAGCGCTAAAACTTGTCTCGTAAAAGTCATTGCTTGTTGGACAAACTTTTTTAAAAATATTCAAAATCATTAAAAATGCTTATTCTAAAGAAATTGGCCCAGATTTGATTGTTGTAAAGTCTTTTGGAAGAACCTGAAAAACACGTTTCAGACATGTAAACTCTGTATAAAGGGAGTTAATGTTTAACTGCGTCTAGAATTTTCAAAGTCCCAGAAAATTCAAAGAGTATTTTCCCTGTCATTTCAATTCCTCTGATTTAAGGGACATTCCATCCTCCTGCTGCAAGCATGGGATACATGGCTTGGCCTCATGACCACCGTGGTGAACTGAGTTTGAGAAAAAAACTAGTATACGGAAATTCCGGGACAGTAACGCATAATTCCTGGACACGAGATCAGACACAAAATTCCGGGACATTCCCGGATTTTCCGGCTATCTGGCAACCCTAACCCACACCTGGTACATTACGATTAGTTTCTTAATGCTAATACTTTTTGCATTGATTGAAGACAAATTTTAAAAACTTTTCAAAATGTCCAGACAAGAATTCTAATGAATATTGAATGAGTTATTTTACCTTCGTTTTTAACTTCTCCACAGGCCCGCCGCTAGCTGTTTGAGCTCCCGCGTGCAATAGCGATTATGCCGCCCCCCTGTCCAATTACAGCCAGTGGTGGATCTAGGAAATTTCGGAACCGGGTCAAAAAACTGGTGAGATTGCCGACCCCATTGTTACCATCCCGAGTGTCGCCGCCGACCACCCGAAGCAGCTGTTGAGCTAAAAAAAAAAAAAGGGGTCGCCCGCTACATAATATGCTGCCTTGCAAGCCCGCTTTACGGCGGCCCTGCTCTCCATGTGTCTCGATCATAAATTGTTTCTTAAAATTCATATCTATGAAAATGTATTGCATGTGCAACACAGGTAAATCGTTTTCCCTCCAATAATAACTTGGAATATTATACGAGGAAAACGGAAAATAACAACTTATTTTTTAAAAATATCGGACTCCGATATCCAGATTTCAATATCGATATATCGTCCTAAAAATATCACTCATAAATATCGATATTTTTTTAAAAAATATCGATATATCGATATTTATCACAGCCCTACTTCACGACTCGGACGCCTACAAGAAATCAAGAAAAACTAATGTATCTTGTTTAATAACAAATAGCGATACGAATACTACGGGGAAAAAAAAGAGAGAGAGAATAGCAAGTTCTCAAGTAACATTAGTGCAATATCAAATTTTTTAAATATACTACGAGACCTGTGGAAAAAATGTCGCCAAAGTTATACGATGAACAGCTAGGTTGATGGTTTGTAGTGGTACGAAAGAATAACGGCACATTTGTAGCAATTATTTATTTCAGCTGATACGCAACAAAACACTAACGACTTACGAAAAGTTAAAAACGACGAAATGTTTCAAGAACAGAAAAAATATCCGAAAAGTTCCTTATTAAAGAAAACACACATCGTTGGTCCATTTGTGTGTGATGTGTCGTGCTACTATCTGCCGTTATCCTTATCGTTGCCTGCGGTGATTATCAACTTGACTCTCAACCATTGCATACCATTGACCTTGATTGGTTATAATTTTTCTATTTACAGGTTGAATTTCAAAATAATTATCTCTTACTTAATGATAGTGCCAAAACGGACAAAGTAATCTTTAAAATGATACCTCGTTTATTGATTTTGTTTAATGGTGAAAGGAGAAAAATGGCTCGTCGCGTGGAAACACCTTTTATAAATAGTATGAATGATTAAAATAATGAGTCAATATAATTTAATTGAACGCGAGCTCAACGTGTTACCATTCATTACGAGTGTAGCGAGATAAAAACCATAAAAAATATTGTGAGCATAGGGAATTCCGTGACAGGTCTAAGGTCCGCACGTGACGCACTAATGCACATTAAAATTGTCTAAATTGGGACAGTGTTTCACCACTTGTTGTCCCCATAATGCCCGCTACCGGATGCTGAAAATTTGATCCAGCATTTTGGCTCGAATCTGTCAACCTAGCATCCACGGGCCAGCAACGATGAGAACCCTAAGAACCTAGAGGAAAGAGGAGTATTTTTTAATGGCATTTGGCTTCCTTAGACCATACAGCCAGCTCAAGTATGAGTTCTAGATCATCCAGAGATTTATTTATTTATCCGCTGCCTCAACGGCGTTATGTAGCCCCCTATTGTTTGTAGCTTTATCTACTGGATCATTTAAGTTGGATTTGGGATCATTAATGTACACGTTAGGGAAAACCCCAGCTTTGGCCAATATATAATGACCTTTGAGGGAAACCCTTGTTTATTATTATCGTATGGTGGGGATGAGCTTTGGTAACAACTGCGTGAGCAGTTGTATGACCATAGTTAGTTTTCCTGTGGTTGGCAGTGACATAGGTGGATGTTGTCGTATTGATGCTCATCGTGTCTGGTAAGGTGGTTATGATTGCTCAGGTGGTCGTGGGTGGTCTTATCCTTTCTTGATGCTGGTGTCGTCTTGATCTTCGCTGTGCTGGTGTGGGAGCGGCTCCTGTTGACGGCCGCTTGCAGCTTCCTCCTTCGGGCAGCCCCCGTAGCTGGTCGCGTGGTCCTCGGCGCAGTTAGCGCAAGTTGGTGTCGCATCACACGGTCGTGTGCACACCAGCACGCTGTGGTTTTCCCGCAGCGAACGCACCGAACTTGGTTCCGACAATTCTTCGAACGATGCCAGAATCCCTGCCACCTGAAGCATTGGTCGACTGTTGACAATGTTGATTCCTTCCTGCGGGGATTCTTCTTGGTGTTCCGGCAATCTTGTTTCTTGACTTGGATATTGGCGGGCTCAACAGCCTCCATCTTCGATTGCGCTGACTGCTTGGATTCCGGGGATGAAGGGAGGCTTTCATTTCGGGTCATCTCCTTTCCTCGGTTGGTTACTTCGTCTGGTGGAATGGTTTATCCAGAGTTTTCAATTTCTCCACGTGTATATATATCTTTCAAGTAATTATAGACACACCATAGTATGGACTTGACAAGCACACTCACATACAACACTTTAACACCCATGCCCTCGGCCGGACTCAAACCGGCAACCTTCGGCACGTGAGGCCCGTACTCTATCCCCTACGCTACCGAGGCTGACGAAGGAGGAGTAGGATTACTAATAGACAAATAGCATTTCATAATCTACAGAACTTTCAGACTGTTTCCTTCTTTGAGAAAAGTTTTTGAACGACTCCTTCTAAAACGATTGGAAGCTCAGATCTCCAGGGTAAACATCATCCCGGACTTTATGTTCAGTTTCCAGAAGGGCCACTGAGCCACTCAACAAGTTCTACACATCGTCGAACGCGCCACTATAGCGAAACCGGCAGCAGGACCGCACACCAAATATACAGCCAAACGGTGAAAACATTGAGTGGGCAAACACTGTCAAATGACTCGGCGTGAACTCGAGGTTAACTTGGTGGTACCAAATTGAGGATATAAGACTAAAATTTGCAGCTAGGATAAGGGAATTGTACCCAGTTCTCAACACGGGTAGCTTTCTTGCACCGGAGTCGCCATATATTGCAGCCTCATCAGACCTATCATAGTCTGATCAACGCGCATCCCGTCTGAGGTTACGCCATCAAAACCGGCCTGGGTTATCTCCAAACAATGCAGAATCACGCGCTTCGGCGAGGATTTCACGTGTCTATTCGGTTTCCTACAGTTCACCTGCATAATGCCCTGCAGGACAGGATTGTGCAACTTACAAAATCCTTCTACAGGGCCAGAAAGTCGACAAATCCGCTCATAATCAACTTAGGGCAATACTTATGTTGTATGGGCCTTGGTGGATAAATACGTTATAGTTATCTTTCATATATTTATGATTAATCATTAATAAATGGGGATTTTAATTTTGATTTTATGAAGAAGTGAAAATATGGATCCTTGCAAGAATCTCGGCGTTATTTGGAATACAGGAAAACTGCCACAACATGACATTTATTTTGTTATCATTGGCGATTACATGTCTGAGCGAATTTACCGTTAACATTAACACACATTGGTAAAATCATAAAAGCAACGCTCAGATGTACAATCAGCCGTCATGAGCGAGCAAGCAATCAATTGTGTATTTACTTTTAAATCCATCTCAGAATTTATATGGCAGGAAAATGATATTTGGAAACAATGTATAATACAAGTTATGATGACCTCAGACATGGCTATCATAATACTGTGACTTTAGATTTCAATAAATCCGGGCGCCATGAATGAACAATATGCCATTCGAAAATAACTAGTTCTGGAAAATTACGCCGCTGGCTCAGGGGGTTTTCAGTTACAAAGTTAGAACATGGATCTATCCTCTTGAAGTCGCTTAAGGGTTCAGTTTCGCGGAATGCACAATCAGATGGCTTGGTCCTAATAATTTAACATTGTAGTTCTGCGTCTGATGTCTCCGATGTTCGGAGATGACCCACGGTATATGAGACTTGTCTCACAAGGCGGCTATAGGCACATCAGTACTGGTAATGCGCATCATCGCATTACTGGCTGTGTCGCCGTGCGAAAACTACTCCAGCCTGCCAGCAGTTTTCCGACACCAGGAGTCGGACTGGAGCAGTTTGCGAGAAAAGCCAACTTTCGGAGTCCGCCACAGACTGAAGCTCGTTGCTCTTCGATCTGCGGGGAAACCTCTTGCTCCGCCCCTTGCAGTCTCGAAGATCACATTTAACAGGAAATTCCCAGGATTTTAAGTTATGTGCTCATTTGGATTGGATCATCGGGTTGGTACACAATGTCACGTGTTATCCCCGATATCTTATTCGCTCCACGTGTATATCACAGAGGTCGGAAATATTCGGCTAAGATCGCGGGGTGAGAGCGTATTCGGATGGCGGGTTTTTCGCACCAGGTCAGTGGCCTGTTGTGGACTGCCCACCCCAAGGTGAAAACCAGTGTTGTCCGGCAAAACCCTTTATCACCGACTTCCTGTCGCCGTGGTTCGGGAAGGCCACTATTAGCTTCAAGCCTACACAGCTCAATGATTCTTTAATATTCGTTGCAACAAGATACACTGAATGTTCACCATTGAATTACAATCCTCACTTGGAATCTTGCGTACTTTAGGAAATTACTAACAAAAAACTATGTAGGTGGTCACCCAAGATTTATGAAAATTACTCTAACATTATGATTTATATAATTAAAAATGCACATTAGAATGTGGCGACAGCGTTACATTATATACTGTAACACATATGATACGAAAAAAAGATCCCCGTCTATCCGGACAAGTGACTATTAGAAGACAGAGCAACAGCAATGCCATACCACAAATAAAGACATCCCATCTATAATGCCTGGAGGAAATTTCTAAGACAAAACCTTCAATTCAAATTGCTTTCAATAAAGTAAGCATAAAACCCTGTAAGTGTGTGTGTGTGTTTGTGTGTATTCGGTTACCCTGGAAGACGTACCCCCTTCATGAGAACTCTCGTTGGAAGATGGACGGGTTTTTTCGTCCCCTTCCCTAGTGTATTTTTGTATGCATTATTATAGGTGTTTGTGATTGTATACGGGTTCAGAATAGAGCAGGGATGCCAACACGCGGGTCTCTTGTAGCCCGCCATATGTCAGCATGCGGCTCGCGGAGTTATGTCATTATTATCGTCAAGTTTAATCATCAACAGTGATATAAAACACTAAGTTAAGCTGATTTAAAATTTATATTGTCACTCGCCTGATCTAGCGAGGATGGACAGTCGACAGGAATCACCGATGTTCATTTGGAGAACTTTTTGGGAGTAGCCGCCACTCCTTTTGACATCAACATTGCTGTACTTAGTTCCCCCAAGCAGTGTTGCATTAAAATAATTAAATTTTTAATATTTCGTTAAATATTTGTGGAATCCATCCGCGAAACATCAGGAGTCAGGTGGGTTGAATGGAGTTCCCGGTTCGAGGTAGATGGCTCAATAGCGAAGGTAGGCTGTGGATATCCCTCGGACAGTGGAGAGAAACTACGAGAACACAGCTGATACAAGGATCCGGTTTACTAGGCTCAGTCTCACAATACACAATGACAGATAGCGGAATGATGTTGCCTCGATGGTCAGGCATGAAGAGAGCTCCGTGACCCCTCGTAGGTCACCGCAGTCGCTGTGGTGCTGGTATCCTGCTCGGTGCGTCTGTGGCGCCATCTAGTAGAGTAGCTCCGTACTCCCGATCCGACATGTTTATGTTTCATGTATAGTGATTTTTACTTCATAGAAGTATTTAAGCATTTTTTTCCAAGAAAAGAACAAGCTGCCCGTTGGTATATTCTATTTCTAAAATTTTGACAGCTTGCTGTAAAGGTTGGCCACAACTGGAGTAGAGTGTAGTTTTTGTTATATGAAATGAGAGACGAGGAAGGGAAGCGGTGAAACCCGGTGTCGATCACTTGAGGCCGTAAAACTCTAGGCTTAAAGTCCCCATCCGACTTACGAATCACCACCAATAGTGTCGTATGCCCTCACTTCTTACGCACTGCGGAGTGGCTAAGGAGTTAACCCAGGACTTTGGTCCACAATCTGGTAAGCAGGAATTGTGCATCACCTCGTGTCCTAATGTGTTGATGGAAATTTCATCCACCGCCATGACCTCATGTCAGAGCCGGACACCATGACGGTGGCGCAGCCTGCTGATCCATGGCTGACATCAGCACAAAATACAATCATGGGCCTACACCTATTTCATCATAGCTGCCTGGATATTGAGCTCATTTATTTTTTATTTGACTGAAGGGTAAGGATTGGCTAGACTTATGGCACACTGTGTTGTTCGTTTAGCGCAGATTCAAAGGTCAGTGATTACGTACTTGCTATCTGCATTACAGTTTTTAGGCTGTATTCTGTAGTCAACTAGAATAATTGTTAGACAAGATGTGCCTCACAATTCCCTCGAAATCATTACCAAACCTGATGAGTGAGCTGTAATGCGTCGGCCTCGCATTCAAGAGAACGCGGGTTTTGAATCCCCATCCGGCCATTCAGATTTTTGTTTTTCAAGGTTACCGAAAATCACTACAGTTGAATTCCGGGATAGTTCCTTCAAAAAGACCGCCACAGGATTGCTTCCAGTGCCTTATCTCCAGCTTTCCCGACTGCAATGACCTCAAAGTTGACGAGGCATAAAGCAACAATCAAATAATAATAATAATAATTAACGCTTGAAACTCAGAATACAAGTTACAAAGTTGACACAGAGATATTGACACTTTCGATGACCCCGTTACACCTGACAGGTTTAAAATGCAGTCTTTTTTATTTACTTAGGTCATTAGAGGCGGGATGACTAGGGAAAGGAACAGGGAAAAATTTGGCCATGGTATTTTGAAGGAAGGATCCGGCATTCTCCTGGAGTGATCAGAGAAAACCAGAAAACCCAAATCGGGATGCCCGGACGGGGATTCAAACCAGTGTCCTCCCGAATGCGAGGCCAGTGCGTTAACCGCTCACCCACCACACTCGGTGCGCAATCAGTGTTCCATACTCAATTGACCATCAGAGATTTGGTTCTTGTAGGTCATACAACAGTCGCCTGGGGCAAAAAATCACAGCTTGATATATTATACACATTCGGGAGAACGCGGGTTGGAGTCACCGTCCGAGCATCCAGATTTGTGTTTTCCATTGTTTCCCTAAATCACTCCAGGCGAATGCCGGGACGTTTCCTCAAAAGGCAATAGCCGAATTCCTCCCTGTACCTTGCCCCACCCCCAATCCCTTCCTCTCCTCTGATGACGTCGATGAGGTGTTGAGCTATAATCAAACAAAAATATTATATCATCAAGTTTGACATTGGACTCCACATGTTCCCCTTCCAACGCCGCACTGTGTTGTTGCTCCGGGTGCTAGTTCAGTCAATCACTCGATCAGATTTATGATGAATAGTAACTATCCCATCCATCAGGATAAAAAGCAGCAAAAATAGAGGACGCTTTCAATAAAATACGAGAGATAATTCTTACATAAGGCCCGTTTGTCTATGAAAGTGAGGATTTTGCGTGATCGCCGTAGTGAGCATGCGCGTCTGATCCCAGCAGGCTTTGCGAGCGTTAACACGCAATTTGCTGCAATACTGTCTGTCTGGCTGCTGAGCTGTGGAAGTTTACAATGCTTAAGCAAATTGATTCATCCGCCGACTGTGGGATAAGGTCTGTAATTCGATCCTTGAGTGAAAAAAAAAGAACTTTTCAGCTGCATAAATTCAAATAGATTTGTATGTCGTAATGCTCGAAATTACGTGAGATGTCTAATGACGGGCAGATTAATGTATATAATTAGAAACGCCCAGGCTGACCTTCTCTGGTTTCTGGAGATTTGGATCGTGATGTGGACAACAAAATTCACGAGCACCGACGATTCACAGTTATCAATTCACACTTAAAGGAGTTCTTTGGTGGTCAACCATTCAACGACGACAAAGAAGTGACAACTGCAGTTGTGGATTGGTCTCTTCACAGGCGACAGATTTCTTTGACGTTTGAATTCAAAACCTTGGTGAATGGTATGACAGATGTTTGAATATGATTGTAAATTATGAAGAAAAGTTTGTTGAAAATGGAAATAAAATATTTTGATGATATTTAAAAGCTTTTTTTCTCATTAAGAAACGAACCTTATATATATATATATATATATATATATAAATAATAAACCTCCTATTATTGATATATTGGAAAGTAATCTCAAAGTAAAATGATTTTTAGTTTATGTCGTTTAAATACGAGATATAGACGACACATTTTAATTTCCAACGTAATATCATTTTTGAATGCGCACGTTGTTACGAAATACTCTAAAACTGAATGGCCACTCAGATTTCGATTTCTCATGTTTTCCCCGAATCACTCCATGTTCCTTGCTTCCACTGCTATCCTACCTTTAATGAATTCGACGTTGACAAAGCGAAAAAACAAAAGCAATAAACGCTCGCTCCAAAAAATATTATTGATAACTCACGTATGACCTTTCTATTAAAAATAATTCAACAATTACCTAAGTCATCAAATTTACCACTTCTAAACAACTGTACTTCTAGAATTAGAATATGAATAGAGGAATTCATTCACAATATTTGAATGGGACACAGATTTTTTTTTAGAAAATATATATATATATAGGAACTCTGTTCCATTTGGGATCAACGCAATACGTAACCTGTGCAGATTTGAAATCTTGAACTTATTCTGTTTAGAAGTTAGAGGCCAGTCACGGACGTTCAGGCAGCTCGGCAACAGCCAATAGTATCCGTTTCACGGAAAAGGGCCGTTTCAGTAATTTCACTTCGTCTCCTTGGAACCTGACTCATCAGTTTGTTAGTAGCATGAACTGTCTCGCAGGTGATAGATTAACCATATTTATTAAAACTTAAAGCCAGGCCTACCTTGTTATTTGAATGGTAATTGTGATCAGTAACAATACTAGTCATGAGTGTGTTGTAGGGAATTGTAGAGAAGTAGTTATTAGAAGTATGTGAGAATTATTATCGTATGTGACAATTGGTGATTATTACTTGTGTGTGCATTTTGACTGGACGTGTGATTGTTATAGATAGTTATTGTTTTCGAAAGTGACAAGAAATTACGTGTCGTGTCGAAGTTGAATAACTCGATAGAACTAAGCTCGGCCACCCATCATACGTGACCAGAGGAGCCGCACAGATGGGTGACGAGGAAAGGCTGCCTTGCACTTCCGCGCCGCGCGCGTCGAGCGTCTCAATGCCGGCGGTCGTTGTGACAAGTGCGACAACGGATAAGGATATGGCAATGGATGAAGACGCTACACCAGCCGCTGTGTTTAACATTCAGCGTATACACGGTGATGTGTACTCGGTGAGTAAAGAATTAACACCAAGAAAGCGTCCCACTACTCCACCAGAGAGGACATACAATAAACAGCCACGTGCCGTCAACTACAGAAACAATGAGGTGAGCAAATCTAGTGGAGTCAGTCTAGCAGTGTCGAAACTAGGTACAGCCAAGAAACCAAAGAAAGCTAAGGCACAAAATAAGAAGACCATGGAAGCCACCGACAATACTACAGCCTCGGTCTCCGGGCGGAATGGAGTAAGAGGGCGTCGTTCCCAGGGTCCCAAGAGCAATGAGGATAACCACACTTACCAGAAAAGTGTGGAACCAGGTGACGAGGGCTTTGTCTTCCCTCGCCGTACAGCGAGGCCACCACCAACGCTTGACCCGGAAAGGATGGAAACAACCAATCCTTTCGAACCAATTCAGGACGATTCATCAGAGATTACCAGAAGTGCGCATATCCCGCCAATTGTTGTGCAGTTTGAAGAGAATTATAAAACTCTGCACGACAAAGTGGGTGACGTCGTGAAAAACCCTTTCTCAGCCAAATCGGCTGGAGGGGACAAAATAAAATTCACATTTACAACCGTTGAAGACTTCACAGCAGCCACTGAGATGTTGCAAGCTAGCAACATTCCTTACTATACCTTTCCGATTGGAGCAGTGCCACTTCTGAAGGTGGTACTCCGTGGGATTCCCCGGACTATGGCCACTGACGACATCAAACTCGAGCTAAAAGATATGGGCTTCAATGTCCAGACAGTGGTTCAGCTGCGCCGCCCAGGAAGCAATGAGGTCATGCCTCTCTTTCCTTGTCGTTCTTCCTGACATCCCTGAGAATAGGCCCATCTTTAAGGTGGAGAGCATCTGCCACCTAAAGATTCAAACGGAAAAACTGAGAGCTACAGCTGGACCCGCTCAGTGTTTTAATTGTCAACGTTTTGGTCATGTGGCCAAGCACTGTAAAATGCCTCCCGCTTGTGTAAAGTGTGCCGGCCCACATGAAACAAAACAGTGCACGTTGAGAAAAGGACACGACGCAGCTAAGTGCTTGAACTGTGGGGGCGGCCATGTTGCGTCCTATAGAGGCTGTCCAGTGTACAAGAAGGCACGAGATCGCCAGAGAGGCCTACCAGCCAATAGTGATACCGCCAAACAACATCGCAAGAAGGATCTACAGCCACCGGTAGAAAATTTACAGAGCGTCTCCGCTATCCAGCATCAACAAACAAATACTTCCTCTCCGCCGACTGGCAAAGAACAGACGAAGCCCACTAGGATGACTAGGAAGCATCCAAAGTACCAGAAACACAGAAAATCGAGTGAGACTGACGGTCGCCTCTTTTCGGAAGTTGCGGGTCCACAGTCGACCACTGCTGCAACTTCTGACTCCAATCTGGTCGACCAACAAGAACATAAAAACCCGCAGAGCTCCTGCACAGAAGATCTGTTAAACAACCAACCACGACATTGGCCTCCCTCAGCTGCTCCAGTTCCGGCGAATCTGAAGGACTGAGTAAAATATTGGAGACTGTTCTAAATATGTTGGTCAGTCTAACCAAGCGGCTAGACCAGATGACCACGGACATCTGCGCTGCAGTGAAGACAGCTCTAGCTACTCCCAAATGCAGTTGTAATCTTCATTATGGATAGACGACCCCAATTCAATAGCCTCTCTTTCTGCATATGGAATGCCAATGGCATTCATGGACAGACCGTGGAATTCCGGCAGTTCATTAGGGAACAAGACGTTGATCTATGTCTTGTCACCGAAACCCACCTAAAACCGGGACTGAAAGCCTCAGTAGCGAACTACTGCTGTTATAGATATGATCGTCCAACTGCAAAAGGTGGCGTGGCTATCTATGTCAAGAGAAGCATTCCACATCATGAGATCTACATTCCGCCCCTGCAGTACATTGAAGCTGTCGGCATTGAAGTGGCCACGACAAGAGGCCCACTGACCGTAGTTTCTGCCTATCGGCCTCCTAGAAGGGAAACAGCAGAGGCTGATTTTAATACCTTGGCAAACATCAGAGGCAAGCTGTTCATCGGAGGTGATCTCAACGCCAAACACACAGACTGGAACAGCAGAGTTAACAACCCTTCAGGTAACATACTACGGAGAGTCGCCAACAGACACAATATGTGTGTGTGGGGACCCGAAGAACCCACCTACTACCCAGCTCACCACGGACGTCCGGATGTTCTCGACGTGGCAGTCACTAAAGGGATCACCGGATTCGTCGCGGCATCCACGCTTAACAGGCTGTCCTCTGACCATTGCCCAGTCATCGTGGAGCTAGAGTCCGACCTAATCCTAAATGCACAACAAAAGCCGGAATTCAAGAAAACCGATTGGGGCAGATACCGTCAGATAGTCTCAGCAGCACTACCGGAACGCCCGGCAGAGGATATAGACTATGCTCTGTCCTTCTTCGAGCACACTGTCAAGGAGGCATCAGCAGCGACGACTCCGAAGAGGTGCCTCACCAAGAACACTTCACGCCAGCTCCCGCCCCACCTCCTAGCGGCTATTCGGCACAAAAACCGAATAGCTAAGGAGTGGAAGTTGACGAGGAACGCCGACACGCGAAGACTGCTAAACCGAGTCCAGAGAGAATTGAAGGTGTCGCTGGCAGAGCACCGGAGCAGAGAATGGGAGGCTCGTGTTTCGATGCTGACCCCAGGTGATGGGACGCTGTGGGCAGAGACAAAGAAATTCACTAGGCAGCGATCTCGACTCCCGCCCCTACACGGCGAACGGGGCCCAGTCTATCGCCAACCGACAAGGCAAACGCCCTAGCAGATTCCTTCGAGAGGAACTTTCGGCCATCGGAAGTGGAAGACCAGTTGCAAGTAGAAGAGGTACATCGCTGCCTAAACACCTATCTGCAGGCTGAGGAAGGGGACGACGAGGAAGAAATTGACACCATCACTCCGGAAGAGGTTGCGAGCTGCCTAGCCACACTTCACCCAGATAAAGCACCTGGTCATGATCGTGTCTTCAATAGCTGTCTCAAGAATCTACCACCGCAAGCGTCAACTTACTTGGCAGGAATATTTAACAACATTCTTCGCACTCAGCAATTCCCCCAATGCTGGAAACATGCTGAAGTTGTGGCAATACACAAAAGCGGGAAGGACCCGCACCTACCTCAAAGTTACCGGCCAATAAGCCTCTTGCCGTCTATAAGCAAAGTCTTTGAGCGATTATTGCTCAAGAGGCTAAATCATTACATCGAACGGAACGAGATTATTCCCCATCACCAGCTCGGCTTTCGCCGCAATCACTCCACCACGCAACAGCTCATGAGGGTGGTTGAAGCAGCGACTAGGGCATTCAACGAAAAACAATACTGTGGCCTGGTGCTTCTGGATATCGCCAGAGCATTCGACTCTGTGTGGCATACAGGTCTGCTACTCAAATTATACGAACAAGGCTTCTCAGGCAGACTAGTAAAGCTCCTTATGTCATATCTCACTGGCCGCACCTTTTGCGTTCGTGTAGGCGAGGCCACTTCAACTGTGAGGCGAATCCTTGCTGGGGTACCGCAGGGCTCTGTACTGGGACCAGTGCTCTATGCACTTTTCACCGCTGACGTGCCTACCGCTCCCAGAGTTCTTACTGCCACCTATGCCGATGACACGGCATACTGTACGGCAAGCAGAAGCTGTGCCCTAGCAACTAGGCGTCTGCAAGAAGTCCTTCGATCAACTGAGGACTGGGCGAAACGGTGGAGGATAACCATCAACGCCACAAAAACTCAAGCCATCATAATCAGTAAGAGACGCACTCAAAACCTTCCACCCCTTCGACTTCACAACGAGACGATCCCGTGGGAAAACGAAGTCAAGTACCTAGGAGTCACTCTAGACCGGCGACTGACTTGGCGATCCCATATTCAAGATATCAGGAGAAGGGCAAGTGCTAGATTACACGCTCTATACCCTGTGCTGAACAGGAATAGCCTTTTGAAGCCCGCCACGGGAGTAAACATCTATATCACCCTGGTAAGACCAATTATGGAATACGCTTGTCCCGTATGGGGCTATGCGGCTGCTTCGCACCTTCGGCGCCTTCAGGTGATACAGAACAGGGCACTAAAACGGGCCCTCCACTTACCGAGCAGATTCCCGACTGCAGTTCTGCACGAGACTACTAACATCCCGCTGCTGACGGATCGCTTCAGACAGCTGTCCGCGACGTTCTACGAGCGCGCCCAGAAGACCAGGAACCCGGAAGTCAACTCGCTCGGGCAATACGTTACAGGTATTGACCGTCATAAAAGACCACTCGCTATTCTAAACTAAGAACGCCAACGATAAGCCATACCAAAAGCAAAGTGTTGCTCCTTCTAGATTATGTTGAAGTAAATGTCGAAAGACAACACACTTCAAAATACTCTGCCTGTGATTAACTGGCAGTAAATGGCGTGGCTACCTTGTTATTTGTAGTTTACTTAGTCGATTCTTCCAAGTTGTTCTTCGTTTTAATTAAACTTTTAAACTTTTTTCTTATTTATATCAAAATCGAAACATTTAATGATCCTAAACTAAACCTGCCCCGTTACCACGGCCGCAAATATTGTCAATTGAACCATCGCAACTACAATCTTACTCCCACACATACATTGCGACTCGACCTATAGATGGTTCTACAAAACTTCACCACAGTCGTCGGATGTCTTTAGTGCGAAGTGGAGTGCTCTTAATTTGATACCTCACAATGAAAATATTATGAGTAAAAAGAAAAGAAGTTATTAGTAACATCTTTCTCTGTGTGTCTGTATAATATCATTGAAATATGTAGTATTTTTTCATTCCTATCCTCAAGTGAGCAAGCCAAAAAAAAAATAATAATAATTTAAAAACATACTCCTAGTTATGTATCTTTCTTCTGATGTTACTGTGGATAATTTGATACTATTTTCAATGTTTAATCTAATGTTAATGTTACAAGGGATGATCAAATGAAAAGGTACGAAACGACACGGTGGGTTCAAATGTAGACTTTATTCAAAATATACATCATAGGCCTGAGCACAACGATCCCACTGATGAGCAAGCAGCAGGATTCCTTGTTCCCTGAATTCCTGTGGCCGTGACGAGACCCAGTCCTTCACAGCGTCCTTGAGTACGTCGTCCGAGTTGAAGCGCTTCCCTTTCAGGTGTTTCTTCAATGGACTAAACACATGTAAATTGCAGGGCGACATGTCCGGACTGTAGGGTGGATGGTCCAGTTCCATGTGTGTGACTCTGGAGACGTGTGGACGCGCGTTATCGTGAAGCAGAACCACACCCTCCGTGAGCAGCCCCGGTCTTTTGTTCTTGATGGACCTGCGTAGGCGTCGGAGTGCCTCACAGTACACATCCCCCAACTGTACGCCATCCTGTCCTCATACGGACTGCCGCATCATTTGGACGCCGCTTCTGATAAGAGCCTCTGCTCCATACTGCGCATGCGGGCGCCCGCGCATACTCCGATCCCAGTCAGAGACTCCAATCGCATCCCGAGATGTCTCGCTACGTTCTCCCATGGCGGAATATGAAAATATTTAACTGTTACGTTTTTACGTTGTTTCGTACCTTTTCATTTGATCACCCCTTCTACAACTTGTGAATAAAACTTATTGTTGGTAAGAAATTGGTTTAGATTTTATAAATTTCATATTGTGTAACTATTTTTGAGTTAATATTTCATATACATATTATAATACAACTCACTAGCTTTTGCTTCGATTATTTTCATTTTGCTTTACAGATCTTAATTTATAAGCTTCTGTAACTGTGCAAAATTTCAAGTCTATTTAACATTCCATTCCTGAGAAAAAGGTAGTACGTCACATAGAAATTTTCGTGTATTGAGAAAAATCAAGTTAGGAATGTACGTGTGGCGTCTGAGTGTATGGTTAATGAAAGTCATCAATAACAACCAGAAGAAATGTAGAAATGTATTATACCCAATAAACTGTATATCATTATAATCAGGAAAGTTTGTAGGCTAGTTTTCACTTAAAAAATAAAAATTCCAATATTTGACCTAGCTTGGTCTCAGACATCAACACTCACATGTCGTGTCGCAAGGGTCGATGACAATTTCAACGGACCTGTGACATGAACTGCATTACGATCAATCCATTCGCGATCGGATTTGTCCATGCGACCGTCGTAATGTGTATGGCCTATTTAAGAAATTTCCACCATCAGTACTTGTCTGGCTTCTAAAAAAGAAATACTGATTCTTGTTGCTTTTCCGTAATAGTACACAGCGATACAAATATCATAACAATAAAGTTAAGAATAGGAAGTTGTCAACTGATACGAAAAAGGTATCCAATGTAATTTTTTTTTTTAATCTTAAAGCAATATAATTCTATTCTTAAGTAATGCATTGAAAAAGTTGGCTTACTAAATTAATTCGATAAAACTAAGATCAACTGCACTGGATTCAACACTTGGAAATAAACACGAAATATATGCAAATACAACGTGTTCCACAATTCAGGAACCAACAGGGATAGAAAAAGAAGCAGAAACAGTTCGACTACAGAAACTCTAGAGAGCATACGGAAGAACACGCGACATCTAACAAAAATGCATGTCAATACCTACAAAGATCCGACACTACTAAACAATGATCAAACCAGTAGCTCTTTACGCAAGAGAAACATTGATACTCAACAGAAAAGGCGACCTAGAAACCATTCTGAAGGAAGAACGAAAGATCATAAGGAAAATTCTTGGCGCAAAGAAAACACAAGATGTGAACAGACAACAATCCCGAAAAGCAACAGAAAAAGTGTTTAACCTTGCAGCAGACATCAGGAAACGAAGATTAAAGTTCTATAGAAAAGTTCAGATATCATATACACCGGAAACCTGAAGAGTATACCGTATAGTGGATACAAAAGGATTTATACAGGTTTCAAATAGACACTTCGGAAGTTTTTCACGTAAACTTTTACAGGTCAGCAGATGGGTAATGCAACCAAGTAATGAAGTTCCAGCGAGATCAGGAACCAAGAACTGAGGAAAGAAAGAGAGCTCATGGAGAGAGATTGAAACCTGTTTGGAAGCTCAGGAGAAATTATAAAATCACTGGTGATCCATCTGGGCCCATACGCACATAACAAAGATATAGTTCCGTCATCTGTGGCTTAGCGAGTTGCATTAATATTATATTTCAGATATTTTAATTTAAAACCGTAATGGTGCTACATCACTTCCCCACGCTGCCTGTAGCCAATAGCAAAACGAAGTATTCGTATGTGAGCAGAGGATACTCCCGCCAAGTTTGAGGTCCATTTGATAGTCAGTTATCTACATCAACAGTGTCTAACTCCCCTCTGCTAACTCAATGTAGAGAGAATGCGGATTTAACCCATTCATTTGCTACACCAACTGGTAGTACGCAACATTTCTTCACTGCATACGGCAAGTTTCCAGGTGCTAAAAAAATATTCCAACATTGTACCTTTTTTTTCTGGCTTTATGCTTTGTCGACTTCTAGATCATTGTAGTGCGTGGCAAGGAACGGGTAGGAGATCATCCATGACCATTTGAAGGTATTTACTTGTAGTGATTTGGGTAAATTACGGAAAACACAAATTTGGGTGGCTGAATCAGGATTCGAACTCGCGTCCTCCCGAATGCGAGGCCAGAGCGTAATCGCTCACACACTATCCGTATTTGCTAGTAGAGGCGCTGGAATATGTCAATACGACATTCAGTGTCTAGCAATTGTTTGAATGTTAGGCACCTCGGGTAAGGAGGAGTGTTATTAATCCAATTACGCAAATGAATAGTTTTATTGTAAATTTTTTTTTAATAATTGAAGGTCAATTAAGAATTTTGTGTAAGGAATATTTCAAAAAAACTGTTTCATTTAAGTTCTTTGTAGAAAAACTTTTGGCCGTGGTATCTGGGGAGGAGAGGGGGAGGTTAATGTAGACGATGGCATCAGGGGCTCGATCAAACCATAATCTCCTCTCGTAGATGTGCTTTATTAAATACTTGAAGACGCGTGCGAAAATTACGTTAATGAAATATGGTGAATCCGGTTTGTAGGATGTTGAGAAACGAACCGGCACAGTTGTAACAATTTCTTTCCGATTTTACCTGACGTACGATATTTTGTATCCCTTTAGTTTGACGTAAACTATCCCTTTCCGGAAGTCTGCTGTCACAAATACCACCAGAATACAACTAAGCTGATCAAAACACACAAAGAATAACGAATTATCTGTCAAATGTATTACTGTTATCCAGTGGCAATGCGATCATAGAAAGTCAGAAAATTTTGCGAGTAAACATTTTTACGTAGGAATTGTTGAGCAAAAATTGAAATTTTTTCTTAACAAAAAAAAAAAAAAAAAAAAAAAAAAAAAAATCCGAAAAGCTACTTACTGTAGGAAACACACACAGTTTACCCATACCTTTGTGATATCTGCTGGTGCTAACAAGTAGTAACGCAATCAATCTTTATCGAAACCAGTGATGCCTAGTTGTTTGATAATGAGCTGTGTAAAACGCGTGGCCTTCATAGTTTTATTGAGGTCCCTTAAGAAAAGTTATTTTTTAATTTATGATGTCACCAAATCGGAGATCTTAATTATTAAAATGATACCTCATTTATCGATTCCGGTTAGGTAAAAAGGGATGTGCGTAAATATCCCGTAACAGAGAAAAACACCTTTTAGAAATATATGTATGATTTTTGTGGATCATATGATGTACAGTGAAAAAAATAATCCTTTTTTTTGCGTAATCAAATTTGAGATGTGTACTTAAAAAGCAGTTAATTATTATATGCAAATGGAGACTTTCCCGGCGTATTGATTCAATGAAAGTTTCACGGGTGTCCAGTCGGATGATGTCTGTTTGTGATTTCGAGAAGCAACATTTAAATAGACCTGATGAAGACAACCGAGCACAGTTGTCGAAACGTCGTCGTTTTATGACACCATTTCGACAAGCAACATCTAAATAGACCTGATGAAGACAACCGAGTAGGTTGTCGAAACGTCGTCGTTTTATGACACCATTCGGCTGGACACCCGTGAAATTTTCATTAATGCGTGGATTTAAACGAAATACATACTTTTCCTTCAGTGTTCTGGCAATTTGTTTTTTCGCAGTTACTTAACTAAATACAATTGTTGTCAAAATACACTCATAGACTCCATTTTTTAGTAACGTAGCACGTATTTCTTTCTACATGGAACGAATATAGGCATATATAAACAAAAAACACGCAGTAATCAATATGTTGGTTTAAACGAAATGCATACTTTTGTTTGTAATTGGTTTTCAATATAAAACGTACTAACCATACAGAAACATAAACAGGTAAACTAAATTCTCAGCTTTCTATAACAGCGGCCTGTATGGACAGAGAGTCATAATATCTCTGATCACTGCTACACCACCATCGAAAACGACCTGGTGACGTTATGGCGTGATAGCTACTTTTTATTTCTGTTGATTAATTGCATAATGCGCGTTCTAAACTAACATTATTTTGGTAATTAAATGCTAAATCAACCCGCCTGTATAACTGCGTGCATCAAGGGGCACCCTGAATCTTTTTTTTTTACTTATGCCTTTATGCCTCGTCGAGGTCATTGGGGGCGGAATGGGTCTGGGAAGGAGGAACTGGAAGGAATTTGACCATCGCCTTCTGAAGGAAACATACCGGCATTCGCCTGGAGTGATTTGGGGAAACCATGGAAAACCCAAATCTGGATGCCCGGATGGGGATTGAAACCACCGTCCTCCCGAATGCGAGGCCAGAGCGTTAACCGCTCACTCCCCACTCTCGGTTTTCTGCAGTCGCATAGGTAAATTCTGGGATTATTACCAATCTCTACCTCATAAACCATAAATTTCCCAAATAAAACACATATATCATTGAAATATTGTTACTCGAATCGCAGACAAATGGCAACCCCTAAGCTACCATCCCCTCCCCCTTTGCTACGGAAAATAGTAACCTATGTTCCAATTACATTGGAAAAATTCTTAATTACAAGCCATTATGAGAATCAAGCTGATGGAAATGTTTCTCCGTACACATTATCTCGAATTTTAACATCAACTGGTTTAATGACGTGCCGTTTGTGTACTACCAGACGGATAAAAATTTGATTCCGTACACCATTTCCATCCACCAGACGTGAACGTATATCCGTAAACGGAATCAAACATTTTTGTCGAAGTACAGGCAAAACTGTAATCTTTATATATAAAGTTGAATTTATGTTTGTTTGTTTGTTTGTTGGTTTGTTTGTTTGTTTCTTTGTTTGTTTGTTTGTTCTTCATACAAATCCACAGTTTTCATCCGATCTTGATGAAACTTTGCACACTTATCGTTTGAAACAAGGAGAAAAATAATGTCTACATTTGGTTGAAAAATTATCTGTATAAATAGCACATGTTGTCTCAAAACTTCGAAAAACGGCGATAGACAGACACGTTTGATATGCTCGTCTCCGTACCGTATTTCTGTATAGTGGACTGGTAGCTTAGTGGTTAAAGCGCTTGCTTACGAACGTCGTGGTCTCCGATTCAAATCTCCGTGGAGACTAAGATTTTTAAAAATTGTTTTTCATCGTAAGAGTCAGGCCTGGGCAGCAGGTTATTCGGATTGAATGTTGAACTGTAGATATTAGAAAGTTAGGGGTGCAATGCGAGGCAAATCGTAGGTATTCTTGCAATGTTGTAGGTGTACACTTTTTTACGTTATAATGATCCCTCAGGTGTTGTTCGCAGTCAGTGTGTGAGTGTGAACCACAGTAATATTATTATAAATACGGAAGTAAGTCTCTGTCTTTTTGTTACGTTTTGACGACTAAATGGCTATATCGTTGTGATGGAATTTTATAAGGAAATATGTATGAAGGGCACAGGATATTTTTTCCAGTATGATTAACAGTTGCAGTCACGAAATTTTGAGACCTTATCGAATGGTGACAGAAATATGTTGGAAATTGAATCTCTTCAAGAGACAGGTTCGACGGTAGAGTGATATAATGATAGCTTTCCTGTCATATTATTCCTAATCGATATTGTTTGGTACCAATCCTTCGTTAGCAACTTTCTATATTAAATTCTGGCAAAAAAAAAAAAAAAAAAAAAATCTTAATCCACGCGTATGAAGTCGCGGGTACGGGCTAGTATCTTATATAAGCCGCGTATAGGTAAGTAATGGTAGCAATGTATAAGACTTGAGTCACCTCCGCTGAAGCCCAATCCAATCTCGGCGGGAAGAACTGAAGAGAACAAAAAGTAGCGACGCGACGCCAACGCCGCAGGGGACTCGGAAAAATAAAGCCGTCAGTACCGGCAGACATTGCTTGTCTGCCGTTAGTAATCTCCATACGCGCTGCGCCGCGAGCCAGACGAGAGAAGGAAAGAAAGAAAGGAACGAAGAAGCAGTTTGCAGTAAATCCGACGGCCAATTCAATCTGCGCCGCGCGAATAAAGCTTTTAAAATGGACGCCGTCCGTCACGGCGGTACAAGTCCGCATTACTCCTGCTTTCCCGCAACCCGCCGCGCACCGCCCTGTCCTCCTTCCCTTTCTCTCTCTCTCTGCTTTCTCCTGCATATCGCCTCCCAACACGTATACTCTGCAAGTTCCTGTAAAGTGTGAAAAATCTCTTTGTCGACGTCATGCGTTAATAAAAATATTGAAAATTCTGTGGAGACTGTTTGTTTTAAAAGCTCGCAAAAAATGTTAATTTTTGTGCGTAATACTTATCAAATTGAAGACGTTTTTTAAGTCCTACTGTTAATGTGTGTTGATGAAACCCAGAAAATTATTCAGATGGAATATCATTTCTAATGTTAGTATACACATACCCACTAAACAGGCATAAATTTGCAATCGTACTGGGAATATGTATTGTTGGAACCCAGAAAGCTATTGACACGGGATTTAATATTTCTAATGTTGGTACCACGCCCACTAAACAGGCATAAATTTGCAATCGTACTGGAACTGTATGTTATTGGAAACTAGAAAGCTATTAACATGGGTTTTAATATTTCTAATGTTGGTACACATGCCATGTAGAAAGGCATAAATTGGCAGACCTACTGGAAATGTGTGTTTTTGGAACCCAGGAAGCTATTAACATGGGATTTAACATTTCTAATGTTGGTAGACATGCGAAGTAGAAAGGCATAAATTGGCAGTCCTACTGGAAGTGTGTGTTCTTGGAAACCAGGAAGCTATTGACATGGGATTTAATTTTTCTAATGTTGGTAGACATGCCAAGTCGAAAGTTCTAAATTGCCAGTCCTACTGGAAGTGTGAATTGTTGGAACCCAGGAAGACACTGAGATGGGATTTAATATTTCTAATTTTGGTACACACGCCAAGTCGAAAATTCTAAATTGGCAGTCCTACTGGAAGTGTGAATTGTTGGAACCCAGGAAGCTATTGACATGGGATTTAATATTTCTAATGTTGGTACACACGCCCACTACACAGGCATAAATTTGCAATCGTACTGGGAATCTGTGTAGTTGGAACCTAGAAAGCTATTAACATGGTATTTAATATTTCTAATGCTGGTAGACATGCGAAGTAGAAAGGCATAAATTGGCAGTCCTACTGGAAGTGTGTGTTCTTGGAAACCAGGAAGCTATTGACACGGCATTTAATATTTCTAATGTTGGTAGACATGCGAAGTAGAAAGGCATAAATTGGCAGTCCTACTGGAAGTGTGTGTTCTTGGAAACCAGGAAGCTATTTACACGGTATTTAATATTTCTAATGTTGGTAGACATGCCAAGTAGAAAGGCATAAATTGGCAGTCCTACTGGAAGTCTGTGTTGTTGGAATCCAGGAAGCTATTGACAGGGGATTTAATGTTTTTAATGTTGGTACACACAAGCTCACGACACATGCTTATATTTGCAGTACTACCGGGTACCTGTGTTGCTGGAATATACGAAGTTATTCAGGTGGGATTTCATTTCAAATGTTGGTGGACATGCTCGCACTACACACATTAATTTGCAGTCCTACCGAGTATCTGTGTTTTTGAAACATAGAAAATTATGCAGATGGGACATAATATTGATGCACATGCTCTCAACATGTGTATAAATTTGCAGTCCTACCGGGTATCTGTTTTGTTGGAAACCAGGAGGTGGGATTACATTTGTAATGTTTGAACACATGCCCACGACGCATATATAAAATTGGAGTGGAAAAGGGAATCCACATTGATGGAAAGCAGGAAGTTATTGATTTGAAATTTCTTTTGTAATATTGGTATACATGCATAAATTTGCGGACGAACTGGGTATTTGTGCTATTGGAACCCAGGAAGTTTTTTCGGGAGGAATTTCATTTCTTATGTTGGCACACATGCAAAGATTGCTTGTCCTACTGTGTATCTGTAGAGCTCGAAACTAGCAAGTTATTAATATGGGATTTCAGTTCTAATGTTGGTACACATTTTCAGTCCTACTTGTCGTCTGTGTTGTTGGAATCAAGAAAATTATTTCATTTCTAATGTTGTTACACATGGCACAACACACAACACATGAATGAATAAACTACAAGTCTACCCTAGTATCTGTGCTGCTAAAATCTAGACAGGAATTTCGGATTCTGGTTTACATGCTCACCATACAGGTAAAAATTTACAGTTCTGCCCAGCAATCTGTATTTTTGGAATTTATGAAGTTATTCAGATGGGATTTTATTTGAAATGTTGGTGCATAAGCGTAAATTGGCAGTCCTCTCAGGTATATGGGTTGTAAAAGGCCCCATACACACAGCAACGTGTTGTCCAACCATGTCTCCAAACCTGGTTGGACAACATGTTGCCAAACATCAGTAGACAGAGAACCAGCATACAGAAAACAGGGTATTTACTTATACCAGTCATGTTGGAAGTTGAAGAAATTGCTTTATGTACTATATCAGCTGTGTTCAAGGAAAATAAAAGTAAAAGGAGAATAGTAAAAATAAAAAAATGGCTCCAAAGACACCCGAAATTTTCACACACAAATTTGCAATCGGAGCTCAAAGTAAATGTACCGAAAGATTACAAACATTTTCGGAGGATAAAAAATTCACTAACCGAAATGTGTGAACTGATTGTTCACTTTGTGTACAAATGTACACGTACATCAAAATTTTTATGTAAACGCTCGGCATCTACATATTTTAAAACAATAAGATGAATAACATTTTAATAACTTTTAGAAATAGTCAATTTTTTATGGAAGATTCAAATATAAAATTGCAATAAATTTTACG
The DNA here is from genome assembly GCA_031002005.1 of Vandiemenella viatica. Lineage (NCBI taxonomy): Eukaryota > Metazoa > Arthropoda > Insecta > Orthoptera > Morabidae > Vandiemenella > Vandiemenella viatica. The sequence continues at coordinate 90,863,822 of CM061918.1, forward strand.
AAATAATAATAGGAAAAAACAGTAAATATAGGTGCCGAAAATCGAAGAATTGAGTGATAAAAGGAGAAAACTATGTTTTAGTACACCACGAAGGTTTTCTGGAATGACAAACTTTCCTCTTAATTAAATTATAGTATTTGTTTTAACGTTATAAACATTTTTTTTGAAGTTTTAAATTGCAATTGACGTTCGAACAGTAATACACATTATTTATCGAATTTGCAATAAAAATTATTGTCAATACCCATTTAACATTTTTTCCTTAGAGTTCGGTTAGCTGATTGCCGGGTAACCGATGATGTACAGAAAATATTAAACATAATTTGTCAAACCGGAAAGATTGATGTTGGCAGTCAGAATGAACAACTTTCCCATATACTCTCCAACACGTTGGTACAACATTATGTCCTGCGCAAAAATATCAAAAGAGTTTGAAAACCGCCAATTTGGTTGTCCAACTTGTGATTTGGTCCGGCAACCTACCCATACACACTCCAACTTCAACTACAACACAACGAAGTTGGCCAAGTTTCTGTGTATATGGGACCCTAAAGAGTTATTGTGAAGGAATTTTTCATTTCTGATGTCGTTGAATATGCTAATCACCCCTGCCGTCTCGCGAGATCTGAGATTCACTACGCTATGCTCGAAAATATTTTTAATTCCTAGAATGATGAAACAAAAAATTTGATTGGTAAATTTTGTCCGAGAAAAAGTTACATCCGTAATATTACCGACACTACACTACCTCACCTCTTTAATATATAGTTGACTTTTAACATACTGGCTGCGAGAATTAAATTCTATTTCTTTGACTGCGAATCACGCAAAAACAACTCGCTGGATTTTCACAGAGTTTGAATCGTTTTGGAGCCAGAGTTTCAAGAATAAACTGTATACCATTGGGAAACTGATAAGTAGAGAAAAAAATATCTTTTTTTTCATTGAACACAATTCACCAAAAAACTGCTGGTTCGATAGGTAATGGGTTTGAACAGAGCACAGCCATGGCCTAAGGCAATGGATTCCAATCAGTTTTTCCCGGGTACTCCTCCAAGAAAGAACTGAATCTCGCGTAGCCCTTACATCTGAAATATATATAAAAATAGATGTATGTGTGTCTATATTTCACTTTGTAGTCCACCGTGCGCTATGGTGGTTTCATGTCGGTAGCTGTGAAGGGTGTGAGAGGTATGTATGGTGGTTGATAGTGGTCGACCAAGGGAATTTTCACATTTCTACCAAGGTGTTCTAAAAAATATCTTGAACCTTGTATAACGTATCAGACAAAATGTTGTTGAATGTACTAATGTTTTAGAGTGCTCTTGAATAATGTTGTAGAATGTAACACATTTTTCAGCTTTTGAAGCTGTTAACAGATATAAATGATTTATATGCAACTTAGTGTGGGAACGGATTTTGACGGGACTTTCACTGGTGGGTTGCTGATTTGGTGGGGAGTGACATAGGCTATTTATTATGCTGGAAAAATTTAAGGTCCAGTGCAAAAACATAAAACCTTTAAAATTCCTGACAAACTCGTGGGAACCAGCTAGTGATAAATAAAAATTTAAACCTTTTTTCACGATTTATTAAATTAATCCAATAACTTACGACACAGAAAGTCTAAAAATGTCCAAAATATATTTGGCGATAGTAATGTTTTTGTGATTCTATTAAGTATCTTATTGGTTACCATAGCCAAGAGATTACCAAGCGTTCCCCTTGAAG